>AP025098.1:0-20396 GCA_036186865.1 Eustoma russellianum | reverse complement strand
AAAAAATGTTACCACATTTGTCTTTTTTAATATAAATGTAATTACGGCATATTAAAAACTGTGACGATATTTTTAAAATAAAGAGAATAATTTTTATTTTTATTTTTGAAGCTTTTGAACCTTATTTCAAATCAAATTCTGAAACTTTTCACCGTTGATTTTTTTTTTTCGGAAAATGGAACTTTATTGATATCAAAATAACAGTATAGTTACATCACATCAGAAAACATAAAGTATAAGACTTCCAACCAAGTCTAGTCATCATACGCACATAGTAAATCATTAATCAAATATATAGTTGACGATAACAATGGTTATTACTGCATTCAGGACATCAATTTTTGAAACATTAAAATAAATTATGGGTTAAATTTACCTCAGTTAGAGTTGAGAGGGTTGGGATCTCCTAACCCCACTTTCCTCATCCCTTTTGTGACCATGCGACACGTGGCAGCAAAGAAAAGTGGTGAGGCTAGATGCAGGTGACCCTCATCTAGCCTCATCACCCCCCTTGCTGCTACGTGTCGCGCGGTCACGCGTCATTGCACCTCATTTGCGCTGTGGGGATCCTATCCCGAGTTGAGAAGCATGGGGCAACACCTGCTCCATTAATTGCCCTGCTGTACCTAGATCCCATTCCCATCTTCCCATGCAGTATTTGTTTTACATGTGAGGGGCACATGATCCCCCGACACAAATCCATTGAGTTATATAATTAAAATTTTATAAACCATCTTCTAATTTCTGTCACAGAATTCATGGATCCCGTATTTACATCCATATAGATCTTATAGTACTTTACGCTTTTCTATAAGGATAATCTTACAACTCTAAATCATATAGAGTGAGACTTTTTTTTTTTAATTAATGACACAATACATGAACACATTGGATATATGTGGTATAATACATAACGAATGTATAAATAAAACATTATAAAATAGGAAGAAAAAGGCCACTATACAATAATAAAGAATCGACAAACTACTAAAAAGTCGTTTCTGATACAGTAATTTTACTCGTTTATGTAGAGTCCGTGTTTGCAAAGAGTTCAACTTATTCTTTTGTTTACTCAGTTCTAGTCAATAGAATTAGGCTCTAGACATTAAATTAGGCTCGATTCACATATAAAAAGACATACAAGAAAAGTAGCTGGACCCGATGAAAAAAATGGGATCAGTCGTCAGCGATCCTGGTCAGGCATCGAATCACCAAAATTAAACGGGATTTTGTTCCTGGTCTTGGATTCTCCAGTTCCAAAACTATATCGTGATACATTACACATGGGATCAGAGGAGCCCTCACATTTATGAGACAAAATATGAGGTCTCTAATCATACAACGCCACGTGTACAAAAGGGCCCGTTATTTACTTTTTTCTTTTTCTTTTTTTAAAAAAAGCTCTTTTTTACACGTAGCGTCGCGTGATTAGATGCCTCATATTTTGCCACATATGAAGCCTCCTCAGATCTCATCCGGATACATTATATGTTATTAATATTTCCTTTAAGTAAACTTATGCGGGCTAAAAAGGAATTGTTGTTATTAATTAGGGATGTCGTGAAAATAATGCCAAGATGGAATATTAAGTTATATTATTTTCTTCTATTTCATTAATGGAAAAGTCATTCACTAAGGAAAATAAATTGTCCCCAATTAAAATATCATTATTTGATAGATAAGACTTGGGCACTTTAGAAATGAAGATCCAGCACAACTTCTACCCAGATTGCATACAGATACAGCTGCTAAAGCAGTGGGAAGAAAATCAATTCATAATAGTTTTCAATAAATTACTTGCTAAGTAATCAAGATTGTTGAAAACTACTGACATTCATATGATGCTAATTAACACAAAACTTGAATGCCCTTAACATTTGTTACAAGAACTCCATTATTGGAAGTGCTGATATAGCAAGAACTTGAGTCATGCAGCATCCCGGAATAAGCGGAGCTCTCTAAAACAATGGAGTAATGTTGTTCTCGTTGTTGAGTCATGCAGCATCATTGAGCATAAGTTTCAACAGGCTGGGAGAGCAACCAAGAGACCTTACATTTGTACCACGACGAATACCAAAGCATAGAGTAGGACCAGAAGATTCATCATTTGTTTCTTCCACCTTTGATCGATTTGACAATCTAGGACTACAGAACATGTGTTCCCCTCTTGCTTTTCTCGCACACGGAGACGATGGAACAGAACGAGCAGTGTGC
This sequence comes from Eustoma russellianum, assembly GCA_036186865.1. Classification (NCBI taxonomy): domain Eukaryota; kingdom Viridiplantae; phylum Streptophyta; class Magnoliopsida; order Gentianales; family Gentianaceae; genus Eustoma; species Eustoma russellianum. Next base: position 18,182 of record AP025098.1, on the reverse strand, counting down.
CAAGGAGACGACGAAGAGGTGGACGATGAGGAAGAACTAGATGACAACGAACCAGGCGTGGACTGAGCTTGGCTTCCCCTCAAACTCATCCTAGGAAGAACACCTTGAAAGAGATTAGACATGGAATTCTTCTTTCTCAACTTCTTACCAGGGCTGCATTTGTATGAAGGCGGCGGCGTAAGTGGAGGCACTGGGCGGTATGAACGCTCGTGGCAATTGACTAGAGGTGTCCCTGGTTGAGATTCCCACTGGAATGGAATAGCAATAGAGGCATCCCCATAGTAGACTTCACGAATTGACTTACCAAATGACATGTCCCTGGATAGCTGCTTGCTGTGATGCATCTCCTCAGACGTGAATTTGATGGGCTTCATTGAAACATCTGAGGGCTTCATCATCTGTATTTTCCTTTCTGAAAATTATCAATTGAGGATATAACAAGAGGATGTGATTATGACTTAACAAGAGAAGTAAGAAATAGATGTGATTATGATATAACAAGAGAAGGAAAAGGTTTATAAAATCTAGGTGAACTCATGAATTTCTTTAGCCAAGAAGGTCTGACTGAGATTTTTGGGTACTTTATATGGTTATATTACCATAGCAGATTGGCCTATATGTCATTAATTGTTTTCTTGTTTTTATCTCCGTAACTTTGTTGTTCTCCATGCTACCAGTACCAGTAATTTTTCTTTATTCATTTTTCTATTATCCTGCACTTCGTGCTTAACACCACACGTTAGTGCATATTATATACAAAGTTCCAAACTGGAGTTGACCATGACGAGTTGACTTAGATGGGCTAGCTATCATATGCAGATTTACTAGGGTAAATTGCTAGGCCGAAAGCCTAGTTTGCAGGGGACATTTTGTTTGCGTCCTTATGTAAAGTCTTCACCAACTCAGTAGACCGTTGAGCTCTTGATTTGCATTCTCCAAAATGTTCTATGGGACTGGGGCGGTGCAGACCCTCAGGACTAGGGTATGGCCTTTCCATCCAGATTTGATGGGGTAAACCTTGAGAAAGAGAGAGGTGTAGAAAGGACTTAAAATTACAGCTAGTAGATCCTAACAGTAACTTAGTCCAGTTTTTTATCCCGAGTTTATGCTGTAAAGAAATGTGGGCATTCGCTCATCAAGCGTCACCAAAACTTAACCGCCAATACTTGCACTTTTGGACTAGACTGACTCCTGACCAGCTGGTGTTTTGAGATTTCTATATGTCAAGTGGTCCATGTGGCCAATTGAAGGTCTAACCAAGAGTCTGATCACAACACTGATCTTAGACTATTCAATCCTTAGGATGGTAGGGCATATGAGATCTGTACCTTCACCCTGTAATCATGGCCATTATAAGGTTTATGACCGGAAACCCCAACTGAACACCTATCAGTCTGTCCTACAGCGTGATAGGGATGAAAGTCAGGTCTTCAAAGCCCGTTATGACAGAGTTTGGACTGCTCAGACAGCTTCAATACCATACGCTTACATGTAAAGAGAATCGAAAATCTTGCTTGGAACAAGAATCAAACTCTCGTCCCTCTCTCGAGTTTTTGCCACCGGAATCATTGGGCCATGTCTTGAGTTCTTGGCAAGTCCATTATAGAATGCATGTGTAATGGTTAAAGGTCAAATATTTTCACGGTCCTCAAATGTGATAAAACAACTGATCTCATTGGGAGATAAGGTTTGAGGGTTTCCCCTTCTAATTTTTTTCTCCTTTTTGAGGAAAAAGGCTTCAAAATTGCTGGTCATATAGTGAGATACCCAGAGCATGGCATACCTTGACTACAGAAGCAAACTACGGTGGAGAATATGGAGCCCAGTCACATAAACAAATCATTGAGACAGGAACTGCTGACTTGCTTAAACTACACCAGCCTGCAAGAAAAACTAAACCACCATGACTACAAAGTTTAATGTAAACTATCAAGCCAAAAAGTTATTAATAATACAACAATAACATTACCTTCCCATTGCCTTAGTCAGGAGCCTGTCAGGGTATGGGGTCAGATATACGCAACCATGCCCATGTGTCAGAAACACACCGAGATTGTTTCCCGATGACCCATAATAATGCGTCAAGCTGTGTCGATCAACTCATACTCCACGATATATTTGTAAAATGAACCAAGCTAACTTCATGTGATACCATTTGTACCCAATTGGTTTCCTCCAGAAGTGCGAAAGCTGCTTTCAAGAACGTTAGACCCGAACCCAATCACTAGGATTCCAATGTCAAAAACTCAGGACCATCCTTGTTTAAGAAGGGATTGTATGCCAAATCGACAAGACCTGATTCACAGAACTAAAATGTGGCTACAAAATGTCGCCCCCCCCCCCCCCCCAACACCTAGAAGTGGGGTATTTGAAAACTAAAAATAAAAAATGGGTGGGTCCTTTAAACCAGCTTTTACAGAGTAAGACAATTCTTTTAGTTTGCTAAAAAAAAAATAGGTCAATTATAAATACACATCACATTTTTTTATAAATACGTACAATCTTGTTTGATTAATAATCAATGACAATAAAAAGATAAAATAAAGAGCAAGAAAATAACAAAAGTATGTATTTTATCCAAAAAAAATAGTGTGTATGTATCATTGCAAAAGAAGAAAAAAGACTAATGGACAAAATTGAAAAGAGACCATCCATGGCATAAAATAGCCATTCAAAGTTCAATTCTTTAAGGTGAAAACATAAGTTTAAGAGCTTATTTTGACAGTTCTATAACGCACTTGATATATGTCAATCTTTTTTTTTTTTTTTTGACTCCATAAATGCATGTTAATATAAAATGTTTACACACCAGGTCAGTTGTATGGTAAAATAAAGCGAATTTGAGGGCTTTCAAAGATAGGTCGCGAAATCTGCTCATAAAAGACAAGGTAGCATGTAGTTTCCTAACCTTTTCACTTTTCTTCCTAATGTTCCCCTTGTCTATAAGGATATAATAGCTGCAAAAATCATCATTTTCATTTCATACAGTAGTTTTTGAAATTTACGTTGAAAGAGGAACTTGATCAGTCTATCCTACATTCAATGGACTTGTGCGTTCCTCTTTTTGGCCCCTCGCAAACATTAAATTATCCTTTCCCTAGAAAGTCAATTATGTTTGGTAAACGAAATTTTTTCCCAAGCTAAATACGAGTATTTACTCAAAACTAATCAAATTTGTGAATATATGTATGTCTTTTTAATACATAATCACCACCATCCTTCCTTGTTTGCGTATATATTCTTTTGTGACATCAATCTATTGTGTTATTATAAATTCCAAGTAACATAAAGTCTGTCAAAGGAAAATTGCGTATGGAAAAACCCCAATCACACCAATGCCGATAAGTTTCAAATTTCAGCATTGAAAACGCGTGGTGTAGCATGTAAAGGCTTAAGAAGAATTATTTCCAGAGGGAGATGACATCGGGCAAATAACTATGAGAAGTGACCAAACAATTTAGAGAACATATAAGCCTAATAAAAAAAATCAATTTCTAATGGAGTCAAGTATACACTTTCGCGTAAAAGTCGGATCTTTTATTAATACTCAAAAGATAAAGAAAAACACAACATCGGGCCGTAGCCCATAACAATTCCCTTATGGCCTTCTACTTATTCTAACACCAAGCATCAACCCGGTCCAAAAGGGAGTAATAACATATGTGTCTTTCTAACAACATATGTGTCTATATTATGAAATAAGAGTTGATCGACACACTCGATGTAATTTTCATTATGGATCATCAGGAAACGACATATGTGTCTTTCTAACACATAGGTATGATTGCGTACATCCAACCCTCTCATATCCCGCCCATAGGCGAGAGCCCCTAAGGCAATTGTTGTAATTGTTGTTGTAATAAGCAGAATCAAAAAATTGAAAAAAAAAAGACAAAAAAATCCACTTGTGAGTCAACATTAATCAAATGATTCAAACAAGAAAAGCATTATCAAAGAGACCAACATGGAGATCATCTTCATCATGAAAGAGAGATGAAACACCAGACCCAATTCAAAAGAAAATCAGCAATCAAAGAAAGAAACAACGATATAAGAAAGAAAAATAAAAAGAATACGACTACAAATTTATATAGCAAGACAGAAACAAGCACATTCCACCAAGACTCCTCAGAAAGCAGACAATCTGTTACAACCTGTCTACATTCACTATGAGCAAGTCCCGCCTGCAGGCTCACTGAATTCTGTCACATTCTAAAACCAAAAATGCTCTGTCGATGCTCGTTAGCCGCATATCGCCCCACAGGTGGGCACATATTCACCCTCATGTTTTGGTACATGCTATGAGAATTAGTTTACGAGAGATTTAGTTTGTGGTAAGCTTTAATTTCCTTCTGTCACAGGAAATTATGTCCCTCAGACAAAGTCTCTTTCACAGAACGGACTAAAAGTTATTCACAGGGAGAGAGCAGGGAATTCCTTGTCATTCATGAGGTGGAATGAGCAATCTGCATCCCTGAAAACACAGTATAAAGACTTATAAACTGGAACGCATAAATGAGCCGACACTAATATATCAAGACAGAAAGAAGCTAAGGGTGTTGATCCAACCTCTCTTTCTTTGTCTTCAAGCCAGAAGTTGGATTCCCTTTGTCCTGAAGCGCAACGGGTGCTATAAGGCCATTTGAATAAGAAGGGCTACAAATCACCTCATCAGCGAGAGGTCCCAGGGATCCAAACTCGATTGAACATGAACTGGAGAAGCTATCATTGGCACCAGCATCCCCTTCCTTGGAATGGATACCGTTGACACGAGCATCCACTTCCATGGAATGGCTACCATTGACACGAGCATCCCCTTCCTTGGAATGGCTACCATTCACACAAGCATCCCCATCATGGCTACCATTGGCACGAGCATTCCATTCCTTGAAATGGCTACCATTGGCACGAGCATTCCATTCCTTGAACTGGCTACCATTGGCACGAGCATTCCATTCCTTGGAATGGCTACCATTGGCACGACCATTCCCTTCCTTGAAATGGCTACCATTGGCACGACCATTCCCTTCCTTGGAATGGCTACCATTGGCACGGGCATCCCCTTCCTTGCTACTTTGGCTGATGAAACCAGATCTCTTATGGACTTGGAACGGAATGCGTGCATTCAATGCCTCCCTTGGACTACTACCCCAAGAACCTGTATCGTCATAACAAGGAAAGTTGCCATTGCTGTGACCGTCTTTCTGCATTTGAACATGAGACTCTGGTGCCGTTTTCTTGCTCCTCCTCCCTTGTAAATACCTCTCCTTGGTTGAATAATTATGCTACATTGCGCAAGTTTTCTGTTAGTCTTTGCTACTTCACAACCAGATCCTTACCTGATTTTTATCAAAACAATAGATGAAGAACCATAAAAAGGAAAGAAAGAGAACACACCATGCTTGGCACGTAAGTGTCCATTCCTCGTGCTTTAAAGTCCCCGTCGGAAGCAGAAACAGAAGATTGTATCGAAAAACTAGCAGGAGGCTCCATGAATACACCGTTTGAGTTCATGAGTGCACATGAGCTCGGCATACTGGGAATTGACTGATGGATAGGGTCCCACACTTTCTTCCTAGAATATTGAAAAGGCAAAGCTGGAGTTATAGAAACCAGAGGTGCGCAGAAACCTAGACCATGCCAACATCGCCAATATGATAAGCTCCTAAGGTGACTATCATAGTCCCCGGTGAGATCCGCCAAAGGATTTAAAGGTTCTGTATCAACTACACTAGCAGCATCTCTTTCCCTAAAGTCAATGGAGGAGCTTTCAAGTATACTAGTCTTCGGGCTTGAGACGACAGAGCTGCATGAACAATACCTTTCCAAATAATCCACACACGATTGATATGTATCAACCACATAGGAATGATTTTCTCCGCTTTCCAGCCATTGATGTAGCTCCGGATTCCCTTCAATGCCATCTGATTGTCTAGTTTGACAAAAGTGATCATTTTCTGCAGACGGATCATATAAGTAAAAATGTGACGGATAATGATACTGCCTAGAGAATTCATCGCCAAGGTTATCAGTAGATGAACAATCATTTATGCCTCGGACATCCATGTCACTAGATGCTGCATGGTCAGAGGAATTCCCATTGCTACAGATTCCTGAAAAAGCCGAACCATTCAACGAATAGTGTTCTGATGTCACTTGAGAAAAGTGTTTCCTTAGACTCCTTCCTGATTCTACGGAAGAGCATTTTTCTTCAATCTCTAAACCTTCATTCTCAAAACCCCCGGTATTTGATCTGAGAAGAATGTCATCTTGAGAAAAGGATCTTTCACTAGAGAGCATAGAATACAATGTCTGAGAACCTTCTAAACTAAAAGGAGAATAGAGTTCAGCATCACACCCATTCTTGTATAAATGTCTTTGAAGAGTGTTTGAAAAAAACTTCTTAATTTCATCTGCAATTTCCTCTATAGGTAATGACATAATTCTCTCAAGCTTGCGAGCCCCATACTTGAAAGCACTACGTATACGGTAGAAATTACCTGCGGGAAAAAGTTAAGAACATAGAAGTGAGAAAAGGAAATTCTTTCTTCCAAACAGCAGATATTTATTTGCAGCTACAGAAAGCTGTGAATTCAACAAGGTTCTAACAAATATACAACTACTCCCCAAAGGTGATATTCGGTCACCTAGAAACCATTGCAAATGACTACTTAAACGCCGAAACAGAGAAATCCTTCCAAAGTCCCAAGTTGATGCACACTTATTCCCTTCCTCACCAAATTTCCTTTATAAGAGGGGTGTTAGAGTATTTGCATATTTTTCAAATTCGCAAGTTTGCTATCTGATATAATTTCAGAAGCTATTAAAAAACAACTACCAGAAGCCAAATCGAAAATTCTTTTACCACAGAAGGTCAGAATTCTTTTATTACCTTTGTGGACACTGCGCCCAAGATTGTTGTACTCTTTCAGGGGGTCAATAATATTAAGATGCTTCGGTGCAAACACTCGAGAGTTTGAACCTGAATCCGCAGATGGAACTGTGAACAACTCCACACAGTTCCGCAAGAATTCTTCATTAAGCATCAGACTGTTGACATGGTTGTATGGCAATTCAACTGCAATGACAGACAGAAATGATGAATGATATCCTCCAACCATAAGCTTGTGCTGTGTTTTTGACAAGTTCAGACCCAAAAGACCAATGATACTGCTTACCCACAATATCAGGAAGCGATAATTTGCAAACAGGACCTCTCACACTAATACAGTAGTTATCCCAGTTGAATATGCTGAAGTAATCCAAAAACTTATATAGAACCTACAAAATACAAGTACACCATTCAAAGCTGTTATTTGCATTTGAGTGTCAGCAAACAAAGTAAGTTGCAAAGTTGATAGGATTACCTTAAATGGGCCGTCTAAGGAGGAATGGAACAGTTGGAATATATAAAGTACCAATGTTTCCAATGCATATGTAGAAAGCAGACCATGATAAGCACCAAGAATCCGACTTTCGTAGTAACACCAGGCTTTTATCAGTAAAATACTGCGCTTGAAGAGATGATTTTTTCCAACAAACCGATCAACCTGCCAAAAAGGAGACATAACAATCTTTAAAGGATGTAGAACTCTAAGGTAGGAAAATGGGCAAAGGGGAGCTCCATAAGTTGTTCACCGCTTGATCCATTTGGGGACAATCCAGAATCAAAAGAAGATCTATTACATATCAAATTTTGAAAATTGACTTGCAATGCATAATTATTTAATTGCATGCACTGCAAAACAAAAGAAAAGGGCGTCATAGCTCCAAACAGAGTTCAGATAAGACACGTGAAAGAAAAAGATGCACTCTGCACTGTATAAAAGTCAAAAGAATTACAAAACCATCAACCTTCTGACTACCATGTCCATGGGGAGTATAAGGAAGAATGTAACCCAGTTCTTCTCAACAAGAGGTGATAAAAATTCCAAACAATGACAAAACTCATGTAACGAAATAAGATGTTAAGTAGTCATGACAAAAAGACTGAAGAAGACCTCTTCTGAAGTCTCCAGAAGATTGAGACAGCTACAATAACCAACACAAGCACTGACAAGAGAAAGCAAGTCGACAAACATACTAAGCGTGGTACAGCGTTCATACAATTTAAAAGGTTAAAGAAGCCACCTGCTCTAGAAAGCAGAGAGTAGAAACTCCACCCAACTGATTAAAGGATATGTCTATGACAATATTCTGCACAATGCATTTCACAAGTTTTACCTGTCGGAGAAACATACAAAAATTCATCAGGAAAGGGCAGTCCACAGCAAAAGTTCGTCTTGGCATCCACGAAACTAAATATATTCCAGATAAAGTACAACAATGCCCTCTTTGAGATTTGAGATATACGTGTATTTTGAGCCCATATTATCAGGATAGGAATGAGATATGGACAAATATGTATGAAATAAGGATATTTTAACTATAAATCAGGCAATATATAACAATGATGCAAATACAGGACAAAACTGTACAGAAATGAATTAAAAGAGTCTGTACATGATTACCACCATCCAATATAGTGCACTTCTAAATAAAGTCATCCCTAAAGTAATCACCTCAGCATCAATAAACTGGGTGTCTCTGACTTCATATTCGGCTCTGTCATTCTGTTCTTCCCTTTGCAGAACAGAAAGAACTTGGCCGGCCCAAAGTTCTTCAAGAAAAGGATCATTGACAGCCGTCAAGTCGATATCTCCGTCAGGTAGATAAGTCTTAAGGGGCACTGAACCAAATGCAAAGGCCTATAACATGTGGAAATAATTAAAATTCAGCTTCACAAAATTTCCTTCAAGCATCCTGAAAATGTAAATGTATCAGATGCATAAGAAAATGTACAGCTACTAACTACTTAAAAAGTAATACAATGAAGAAGGAACGAACTATAGCTTCAAAATATGGCATCATCTGGATCATTTGTATAAAAAGGTAACATGCTATGACTTTTAATTTTTTTAGCCATCAAATATGCAGTAGCTGCAGTTGCAATTTGCAATCAACATATAATAGGAGGAAATGCATGCAACTTAGATATAGCAAGGTTCTTGAATGATGAGAATTACGTCAAATAAATAGACATAATCGAATAGTAATTCTTGTTAAATGAATTACACAGACAGCATATGCTACCCAGAGCTATTCCCAACCTTTAAGTCTTCCTATCCATATAAAAGCAACAATTGAGAAAAAAGAGGGGAAACCCATATAACACGAACCCGTTTAGGGTAGACAATTTAAAAGATGGAACAGATTGACGAAAGGCCAATAACAGTTTGAACATTTTTGTCAAAGTGTAAAGATCTCTTCTAACCGGCTTAACGTGATCATGCCACATAGATCAAGTTTTGTAAGATTATGGCTTAACGGGATCATGCCACATCAGACATAAAGTAGGTTAGGAGATCTGATGCCTGTCTACAAAAGTTAATCGGAGTCAAATTACATTTTTATCGGTTTCCGTTCAGAAATCCCACACATAAATGCACGTAACCAAAATCTAGCAGAAATCACAAACAGACAACATGTTCCCCCAGTGAATGAGGAAATGTTCAACATAACAAAACTAGATATCACGCCAGTGAAACCTCAACATGATCCGGAGTTTTTGAAGATTAAACTAACCCCTTAAATGCGGTATTTATGAATCTCCTCATTCAAATTGATCTCATACTTCCTGCACTGTTTTTGACACCTACACATATACACGTAGATGAATGGAGACAGAGTCAAAGCTCCAACACATAGGTAGCATGCCCTACAAATAATCGTGCAGAGAGCGTGAACTACAAATAACAATGCAGGATTCGTGCGTTATAGATAACCACGCAGGTAGGTTGCCCTACAAATAATCCCGCAATTTCATCATCCTTAAGGAAACATAACAGGACAACCATACACAAATAGATCTTAATTATGCAACTTTTCTTAGTTCATCAGAGCACAACATTCATTTAGTACATCAGAACGCAAGAAGAAGACTGCAGGTACATCAGAGCACAAAAAGAAGGCTGCAGGTACAAAAAGAAAAGAATACAAAAGGAATCTTTTACAATGGTAAAGAGAATAAGTAAAGCAACGAACAGAGACGGCGCACACGCACAAAAATAGGAAAAAAGAAAAAAGAGAAAAGAAAGAATTGAGACCTCGAATCCCAGAGAACATTTTAGGAGTCTCTGCACATAGTCTATAACATCATTTCTCTTTTCCTCAGAATCAAGAGTAGGGTGAATACAATTGACCGCTTCTTGAGCAGCTTCTTCAGCTACAACCCAGTAATCTTTGCTAATTCTTGAAGGATCAGAGCCTCTGATCGCCGAGCCTTCCTCCCATGGGTCCCCGTTTTCATCTTCAGCTCCTAAATCACCCATTTCTACTCCTCTAATCACAGACATAAACTACCAAGAACCCACCTTTAACTAAAAACTAAACTCTTTCCCAGGCGGAAAAAAACCCATTAGTCATCTGGTAAATTCTAGAGGGTTCACACCTACAGGGGTTTAAGCTGGAGAGAAAAAAAAAAAAGAAGCAATTACAGTTTTTCTTTTTCCTTTTGTCAGCCTTTTATGTGAAATGGGTTTATGGTTACAAATATCAAGAGATTTTTGTCGGTGAGTGCGTGAGAGAGAAACTAAGAACAGAGCGAAAACCGGGAAATACGGGAACTGAGACAACTTTGCAACGAGTCCTCGCAAGTTGTTTCTTTCTTTCTGTTTCGGCTGAGTTTCTCCTCTTCTTCGTCTCTTTGTTACTTTATCTTAAGAAGCGAAAAACGTAACAGAAACAAACCTCTAAAAATTCTGCCCCTTTTCTCTCTACCTTCCCTTTTAATCTTTTTTTTTTTCGCTAATTACATTCTATACATAGACAGAGATGTACATACAGACGCCGGTGGCGGTGGCGTGGTGGTGGGGGCAGGGGGCAGATTGCTCCTTCTAGAGGAGATTATATATCACCATTCACCGTCAAGTAAAAAATTAAAAACAGAAAAAAAAATCCTAAAGAAAAGTATTCGACTTTTGCCGGCCGATCTCAATATATAAGGGGAGGGAAAGAAAGCGAAAGATGAAGAGGAAAGGATAATGGATTTTCCCCCTTTTTTTCACCTCAAGATAGGATTGTGGGGAATTTGGGGCATGCAAAGTGGTGGCAATGTGAATACAGATTTCTTGTTTCCATATTTTCTGCTGCTTCTTATACGACTGTTAAATTTAAATCTACAATGAATTCTTTTTTTTTGTAGCATCTATTTTTCTTGTTATTTATGTGCACTTATTAAAATCTTGGATGCAAACAACCAACTGATCTTGACGCTACGTGATGATAAAAATCATGATTACTCAATAGTTTTATAAATGAAAGACTCATTCAAATGGTGACCATAAGGTATCTATGGTAAATTAGATTAGCATCTATACCATATCGAGTCAGAACATCTAGTCTAAACAACAGTAAAACACCCATATTTTATGGTGGTTATAAGAATCGAAACTAAAACTTTAAGTACCCATTGAGCTACGTGTTAAAGTAAAAGAAAAAAGTTGCAAGAGAGGGATTTGACTGATTAAAATCTTAATAGACATTATATGTTGGTAACAAAAAGGCGAAATCCCTTGTGCTGCGGCCCCCACCGTCTCAGCCTCATGGACTATGGTAGAGGACGCAAATCAGTTGTCCAGCAGTATTTTAAGTTGGTGAGGCCTTATACAGTGACCCACACAAGCTGCCTCATACAAATTAGCAGAATTGGAATAGTTGCCCCCTACAGACTAACATAATTGAAGAATCTATACTGTACGTGTCTCTAGATTCAAACTCTTGTTTTTTTGGTAGCAATTTTCGATCTGAATACTAACTGGACTGGACCTTGTAATGTACCATATGTTTATTCAATGGAATGGGAAGTTGAAACGGGATAGGATCACCTCACCGCGGGGGTGCGGTGACGCGTGACCGTACGACACGTGGCAACAAGGGATGGTGGTGAGGCTAGATGAAGGTCACCCTCATCTAGCCACGTGTCGCGTGGTCACAAAAGGGGTGAGTAAAGTTGGGTGAGGAGATCTCAACCCAGTTGGAACGGCTTTCTCACTCTCAGACCGGATGTTCTTGTAAGACGTGCAGGTCCGGACTGTAATATGTTACCCCCATTTTCTAATTTTTGTGGACTTCACCATTTAATTGAGGGTAAATTGTCCCGCGGCTGCATATTATGCGGGGCGAATATTCCGACATCCCGAGAATGCTCTGAGAATTAATAATGTTTTTATATTATATTAAATTATTTTCAAAAATATTTTTGTTTTATCATCGAAATCTTGGTTATTTTTTAAAAATGTTTCTAATTCCTTACAACATAAACTTAATTGTATTTGCAAAAATCTTTCATGTTGATAGATACAAGAATCCCGTTAAACTTATCCTTAGATTATAATTATATTATATCTTCGTTTTCATTTCACTACAATATCGGTAACCATATATTGGTTTAGTTTCTTCCTTTTAATCAATACAATCATTTTATTCTATTTTATAAGTAAATATTGTCCGTCAAAATAAAATGTAAGCAAGTAAAAGAGAATGTGCCATCAACAAAATAATTTTTTTAAAATAAGGTGAATACTTATTATTTTATACTTCGTATTAAATAAGATTAAATGACAAAAAAATACTAGTTACTCTTAGTATATTTTATAGAATTTTCATAATTTTGTTTTTTTAACAAATATAATTTTAATAATTATAACAGTACTTGAATAGCGTAATACAGAAATAAAATTGGAGATGAAATCCCAACAAAGTACGTGAACTTGTTGTAATTAGAAAAAGAGAGCGATATTCATTGAAAAAGATAATTGATTGACATTTAGGAATGCGTTTATGGATAATATGGATTAATCAGGGCATAATCTTTCTTTAATTAGAGAGATATTGGAGAGAAGATTTCATTACAAAGGAAACCATTTTTCATTACTGGAAATAATAAAACATTTTTCTGGTTTTCTTCTTTTTGAAGATATCACCCTCGTTTTATGCTGTGTTGTTCTCTTATTTGTTTATCATCTTATTTTTTTTTGGGAGCAATTGGCAAAATTAATACTTTGTGAAATTATATTTACGAGTTCGAGCGACGTAAATACCCTCTTGCACAAAAAGTATAAAGTAAGACTAAAAACATCAGATCACGACACAATTTGGACCCTCCTTAAATCTTGCACAAATACGAGAACCTAATGTACCGAAAACACTTTTTTTCTTTGTTATTGTTTTTGTGTGTGTGTGTTTGTTTGTTTCTTTTTTTTCTGTCTGCTTGCTTCAAATGAATGTTTCTCATTTTACCAGTCTTTGACTATGCAAAACCATCTCGACAAACACTAGTATTACACAAGGACAAATCAATATCCTACCAGCTCTTTTTAAAGTTGGGAAACACTGTTTAAAAAGCTAATTAATATATCATATTATAACACATAAAGGTTTTATTAACGTTTGATGCAACTATGATTGCGCGATGAAATCATAGGAACATGTTGACCAATTACGAAACAATTTTGTATAAGAATCGGTTTGATAATACAAATAAGGTGAAATAGGAAACAAATTTTAAATCATTTATTATTTTCAAGAAAGAAACTTAATAATTTGGAAATAAAAAGTTATTTTCTAAAGTAAAAGTTACTGTGGACTGAAATGGAGGATAAATTGATAGTACATTTGACTTTACAAACAATAAAATGAATCAAACTTCAGTGTACGATATAGAAATTACATCGTGGAACAGAAGGAACGATATGTTTAAGGATGTTAAGGACCCGTGATACACACGGTATCACTGTTGTTGGGTCGGTGTTGCATGAGTATAGATTTGCTGGTGCATGCGGTTGCATGGATAAGTTCCAGCTGTATGTTGTTGATTCACAATTATCACAACCAACTAATATCTTATCTTTTAGTTGTAACCACTAGTTTGGTTTCGTAGCTAACCCTAGCTGCACCTTTTGAATATATATTCAAGTGTAAATGATGAGAATAAGTGTGAATAAAATATCTTTTCTTCCGCAAATCTTTCATGGTATCAGAGCCATTAACGACTCCTACGAGTATTATTTCCGCACACACACCAATGGCCGAAAGTGGTGCATCTTCAAAACATAGCTCCCTTGATGGAGTTATCGCTATTAATGTTGCTGCGCAACTGCCTATCAAACTTAACAAAGGCAACTTTCCTTCCTGGAAGGCTCAATTTGATGCTTTGCTGTATGGGTATGATCTTATGGGCTATCTGGATGAAAGCAAGCCCTGCCCTCCCAAACTCATGCCCGATAAAGATGGTGCTACAGTGTCTAACCCAGATTTTGCTATCTGGACTAGGCAAGATAAGTTGCTGTTACATGGTATTCTTGCGTCTGTCTCAGAAACGGTGGTACCACTAATTGCCACCGCCGCTACTGCTCGCGAAGCCTGGACGAAATTGCACAGGCTTTTTGCAAATAAGTCTCGTTCGCGAATAATGAATCTCAAGGAAAAGCTCACTAACATCACGTGTGAGTCTCAATCCGTTGCAGAGTATCTTCAAAGGATCAAGGGTATTGCTGATGAATTGGCCCTTGCAGATACGCATCTTAGTGATGATGATCTTACCATTTTTGCTCTAAATGGTCTTGGCAGCAATTTTAAAGAAATCGCTGCTGCAATACGTGCACGTGACACCTCTATTTCCTTCGAAGAGTTGCATGATAAACTTGTGGAGCATGAAACTTTCTTAAAACGAGAGGAGTCTCGTAATGGGTCAACTGTGACCATTCATGCAACCAACGTGAACCACGGCAAGACTGCTCGTGGTGGTAGCCGTCCGCAGGGTTCAAATCGTTTTGGTGGAACGAAGTTTGTCAATGGAAAGTCTCAGTTCCAGCCGAATGGCAGTCAGATGGCCATGTCTCGTGCGTCTCGCAGCTCTTCCAACAATGGCGTGGTGTGCCAGTTCTGTCAAAAGCGTGGTCATACTGCGCGACAGTGTTATTCTTTGCAGCGATCACTGCAGTCACCTGAAGTTCATCACACCTCCTCTGGATCATTTAAGCCTGACTGGATTCTAGACTCTGGCGCGTCTCATCATGTCACAAATGACTTAACCTCACTCTCTCAGCATCAGCCGTATGAGGGGCCGGATGACGTCCTGCTTGGTGATGGCTCTAGTCTGCACATCTCTAATACTGGTTCTTCTGTTATCTCTACTCCTTCCAAATCCTTTGTATTGTCAAATGTTCTGCATGTTCCTACTCTTACAAAAAATCTCATCTCAGTTTCGAAATTTTGTAAGCATAACAACACCTCTATTGAATTTTTCCCTTCTTCTTTTGTTGTTAAGGATCTCAACACGGGGGCGCAGCTTGCTCACGGGCAGACCAAGGATGATGTGTACGAATGGAGTCCCTCCTCCTTACCCACTGGTCGTTCGTCCACTTTGAGTAGTACAAAACACGTCTTGGCAAGCACCAAGTCGTCCTTGGCAACGTGGCATCAACGGCTTGGTCATCCTTCTTTACGTGTATTTCAGTACCTTAGTCGTCAGAATAATTTTTCCCTCCCTTCTAGTCATGTGTTTGACAATTTTTACTGTCAATCTTGTCTTACCAATAAAAGTCACAAGTTACCGTTTAGTCAATCTACACTAGTGAGTCGGGGTCCTCTTGATGTAGTCTATTCGGATGTTTGGGGTCCTTCCCCAGTTGAATCTGTTGATGGTTTCCGTTATTACATCTTGTTTATTGACTATTTTACTAAGTATGTTTGGTTGTTTCCAATGGCACGCAAGTCAGATGTCTCCAGTATTTTTCCAAAATACAAATGTATGGTTGAAAAATATTTTAAATGTTCTCTTGTGACACTGTATACTGATGGGGGTACTGAGTATAAGGGTCTGACACCCTTCTTTGAACGAGAAGGCATTCAACATTGTATTTCGCCCCCCTTATACGCCTGAGCATGTCGGGTCTGCTGAACGTAAGCATCGCCATGTTGTTGAGACTGGTCTTTCTCTTCTCCATCATTCGGCCTTGCCCCCTTCTTTTTGGTCCCATGCTTTCCTCACCGCCGTGTATCTTATCAATCGTTTGCCTACACCGGTTCTTAATAATAAATCTCCATTTGAGGCTCTCTTCTCTAAACGTCCAAACTATGCCATGTTACGAGTGTTTGGTTGTCTCTGTTTTCCCTGGCTCAGACCTTATTCTGATCATAAACTTGCGCCCCGATCTAAACCCTGTGTTTTTGTTGGTTACTCTAACACGCATCATGCGTATAAATGCCTTGATATGTCCTCTAATCGCCTGTATCTATCTCGGCATGTTCAGTTTGTTGAAAGTCAGTTTCCTTCTCTTAGTCACTCTTCGCCTAGCACTCACTCTCTGAACTCATCGTCATGGTTAGCCGGCTCTTCGAGTCTTGCAGCTCTTTCTCCTCCGGCCGAAGTGATTCCTTGTTCCTCGCCTGCCTCACCCGAAGGTCTGCCCGCTGCCACCGCTGATGCCTCCAGGTATGTGTCTTCTTCTTTTATTCCTCCCGCAACTCCTTGCTCTTCACAAGCCCCGACCCTTCCTCCATCCGATCCCTCCCCTTCCCCCGCACAAGCCTCACCCTCAGTTCCCGTCGAACCCTTGCCTTCTTCTACCATAGTCACACGCTCTAAAAATCAAATATTCTGTCCTAAGAAATTCCCCGACTATGTCACTTTGCACCACACTACCAAACATCCCCTCCCTGCTTCCCTTGAACCCACTAGTGTCAAGCAGGCTCTAAATGATCCCGAGTGGTGTGCTGCAATGGATGATGAGTTATCCGCTCTAGCACGCAACGGTACCTGGGTACTTGTCCCACCTCCTAAGTCTCATAATGTTGTGGGCTGTAAGTGGGTCTTTCGGATTAAACGTCATCCTGATGGCTCGGTTGCTCGCTATAAAGCTCGTTTGGTTGCAAAAGGTTTTCATCAACGTCCGGGCATAGATTTTCATGATACGTTTAGTCCGGTTATTAAACCCACTACTATTCGGGTGGTTCTTTCTCTTGCGTTGACTAATGGCTGGCCTATTTCACAACTTGATGTCAATAATGCTTTTCTTAATGGTCACTTAACTGAAGATGTTTTCATGGCCCAACCTCCTGGCTTTATTGATCCACGTTTTCCTCACCATGTCTGTCATTTAAAGCGTGCTCTCTATGGTCTCAAGCAGGCCCCTCGGGCTTGGTACACTGAGTTGAAAACGTTTTTACTACAGTATGGGTTTATGAATTCCAAGTCTGATACGTCTTTATTTATTTATCGTTCTGCTACCACTGTTATCTATTTCCTTGTCTACGTTGATGACTTACTTGTCACAGGAAATTGTTCTATTTCTATTCGTCGGTTTGTTGATGCTCTTGGCAACCGGTTTTCGCTTAAGGAGCTTGGTCCTTTGAGTTATTTTCTGGGCGTCGAAGCCGTTTTTACTACTGATGGTCTATTTTTATCACAATGTAAGTACATCCGTGATGTGTTAACCAAGTTCCACTTGGATGGTGTTAAAGCTGCTGTGACACCTATGTCTGCCTCCACTCGTTTATCTATCGGCGATGGTTCTCCTATTACGGATGCCACTCAGTTTCGAAGTCTTGTTGGTGCCTTGCAGTATTTGCAGCTTACTCGTCCCGACATTGCTTATGCGGTAAATAAGCTTGCTCAATTCATGCACGCACCCACTCAGACCCACTGGACTGCAGCTAAGCGCCTACTTCGCTATCTTAAACACACCTTGCACTTTGGCCTAATGCTTCGCCGTCAGCCTCATCTATCTCTTTGTGCTTACTCGGATGCGGACTGGGCCGGAGACCCGGATAATTTTCGATCCACCACTGCTTATATGTTATTCCTTGGCAACAATCCTATTTCTTGGTGTTCTAAAAAGCAACGCACAGTCGCACGATCTTCGACTGAGGCAGAATATCGCGCTGTTGCTTCTACCGCAGCCGAGGTTGAATGGGTTTCGCATCTCCTTGCTGAATTGGGTGTTTCGCTTGCTCAACCACCCACGATCCACTGTGATAATCTTGGTGCCACGTACCTCTGTGCCAATCCAGTGTTCCACAGTCGCATGAAACACATTGCGCTTGACTATCATTTTGTTCGCGAAAAAATTACTCACGGGACA
>AP025097.1:583684-635920 GCA_036186865.1 Eustoma russellianum | reverse complement strand
AAGGCATAAACCTCCCAAACCACGCTCTTGGTGATTGCTTCAGACCATATAATGACCGCCTTAGTCGACATACTTCATTCTCTCCGAATTCCCAGTGAAACCTGGGGGAGCACTCATATACACTTCTTCTTTAAGTTCGCCATGTAAGAACGCATTCTTAACATCGTACTGTTTTAATGGCCATGACTTATTGGCAAGCAATAGAGAAGAGAACCCTGATAGTGTCTAGTTTCGCTACTGGTGAGAAAGTTTCGAGTAATCAATGCCATACGTTTGGGTATACCCTCGTGCAACTAACCTGGCTTTATACCTTTCAATGCTTCCGTCTGCTTTGTACTTGACAGTGTATACCCACCGACACCCAACCAGATGCTTCCCACTGGGTCTTGCTACTTTCTCCCAGGTATTATTTTTGAGAAGAGCACTCATTTCCTCTTTCATAGCCGCGTGCCACTCTGGGTGGCTCAATGCCTCCTCAACTGTTCTGGGTACTGTAACGTCACACACTGATGCCAATAGACCCCTCGCATTCTTGATTGGATACACCGCCCCTTTAGACACCTTACTTGGAGAGTATCGAGTCGGTGGTTTCCCCCTGTTCTGCCGTGGTGGAAGTTTTATGCCCTTACCTGAAATATCACCAGTGTCCTGCACAGTTTCACATATATCGGGGTATATACTGGGAAAATCGGGTGTGTCAGGTGTATCAGTATTATTCGGAACCTCAGGTAGAGAAAGTATAGGTGTTTCAAGAGATGATACTACCTGAGTTTGCTCTTGCTCGATATTCGCCAGAGTGAAACCACTGGATGGCTCAGAAGCAAGGGCTATATCTTTGTCAGGAAAAGCGCAGTCGGCGTCACCTACTTGCCGTGTTGGAACCACTTCTGTTTGACTGGGATTATGAGCCAGTCGTAGGTCTCAACCGAATTATTCTCCCCCTGAGACCAAGACGGGGAAGAGTAGAAATACTCGTGCTCTAGAAAGGTACAATCCATGGTGATATGAATGCGACGAGTGCGCGGATTATAGCATCGATATCCCTTTTTTGACATTGCATAGCCCACAAATACACATTTGTCAGCACATGCGTCTAATTTAGTTCGTTGAGATGA
Organism: Eustoma russellianum; assembly: GCA_036186865.1. Taxonomy (NCBI): domain Eukaryota; kingdom Viridiplantae; phylum Streptophyta; class Magnoliopsida; order Gentianales; family Gentianaceae; genus Eustoma; species Eustoma russellianum. The sequence goes on along the minus strand of AP025097.1, from coordinate 634,805 downwards.
CGGAATGTGAACAAAGACAGAACATCCAAATACTTTAGGAGGTAGTGTGAGAATAGAGGGAATCTCAGTATGAGATGCTAGGACAGATAGCGGAGTGCAGTGATCCAAGATTTTAGTGGGCAAACGATTTAGGAGATAGGCTGCAGTGGCTACAGCTTCAGTCCAGAGTGTTTTGGGTACATGGGATTCTAACATCATGGCACGGGTCATTTCTAATAATATTCGATTTTTCCGTTCTGCGACACCATTTTGTTGTGGGGTGTGGGAACAGGAAGTTTGATGAAGAATGCCATGGTGTTTAAGAAAATCTGCGAGACCACTGTTAACGTATTCACCTCCATTGTCAGACCGAAGTATTTGAATTTTAGTCTGAAATTGAGTGTTAATCATTGTATAGAAATCAACAAATGTAGAGCATAAATCAGATTTATTCTTTAGAAAATAGACCCACGTAACTCGGGAAAAATCATCAACAAATGTAACAAAGTACTGATATCCAAGAGTAGTATTATGTGGTGATGGTCCCCATACATCAGAATGAATAAGACTAAATAACGTTTTGACTCTGGTATTATTTGGCTTATAAGATGAACGATGATGTTTGGCGCGGAAACATGTATCACATGACAACGTAAGTCCAGATTGAACTAAAGAAGGAAACAGGAGTTTCATATACCCTAGGGAAGGATGACCAAGTCGACGGTGCCATAACCACAGTCTCTGTTCCGCGGTCCCGGTGGCAAGATTGGACCGGCCCTGTTGCACCACGTCTGTCACATAGTATAGCCCTTCCTTCTCAATGCCACGCCCAATGATCTCCCTCGAGCGAATATCCTGCAAAAGGCAAAAGTGAGGGTACATAAGAACCACACAATGTAATTCTTTAGTAATTTGGCTGATAGACAGCAATTTTGAAGATAAGTCTGGAACATAAAGACAATTACGTAAGTGTAGATTGGGTGTAACTGATACAGTTCCACCTCCGGAGACTGGGATTAGGGTACCATTGGCAGTTTCTATATGGGTTTTTTTAGGAGGTGTCGAAGTTGTAAAGTCAAGTGGCTCATATGTCATGGTATCGGTTGCCCCACTATCAAGTATCCAATCATGGCTTGTTGTAGTGGGTTTGGTTAGTTTTGAAGGTAAAAGGTCTTGGTGGTGGAGTGCAGGGGTTGATTTGGAATTTGAGACAAGTCTGGGGGTAATTATTGATTTTTCAGAAAGTTCTGGACTGGAGTTTGTTTTTTTTTCGAAAACGCAGGGGCGGAATTTGCTTTGGCCGGATTTAAGGGGGTTCTGTTGTAATTATGCGAAACCTGCAGGACCAAAGATGTTATTTCATTAGGGGCATAAAAGTCCAAATGGGGATTATAAGGGTTGAGGTTTCCCTCAACCCTTGTACCTATTTTTTCAGAGCCCGCCTCCTCTGGTGGGTTGTCTTCTTCGTTGCCTCCACTGATGATTGCTGCTCCCATGGCAGCCACCCCCTTTCCACGTCCTGTCTCTGCTTGATGCCTTTTTCCTTCATACCAATCGGGGTACCCGATTAGTTTGAAACAATTTTCCTTCGTATGCCTCTTTTGTCCGCAAAAGGTGCAAACCATACTGTCCTTGTCCTCCATACGCTGCTGGCTGCTGGACTGGGTAGATGCTTGGCCTCCCCGGCCTTTGCTTTGTCCTCCTCCACGTCTCTGTCCAGATTCACGGGTCTTGGTGGCCAAACCTTGCGCCGCCAGACCATGTCCAAATCCCGGTGATGAGTCCTCCTCTGAGGGATTTCGCGCTGCAACACCATTGACCTTCCTTCTGCTCTGCGTATCTCACGATATGCAGTCTCCAAGGTGGGTAAAGGGTCCCTCTTTAGTAGGTCATTCTTTTCTGCCATGTATTTTTCATCAATGGCAGTTAAGAATTGAAACAGTCTCAAAGTCTCCATTTTTTTATTATGGATGTTAATATCCACTGTGCATGTCATAGGGTTCGGTTCCTGTGAATCTATGGCCATCCATAGATCTTGAAGTTTATTCAACAGCCCTCAATACTTCCTCCTCCCTGTCTCACCAGGCTAGCCTTGCGATGAAGATCATATACTCTGAGCGAATCTGTGCCTGACCCATAGGTGAGAGCCAGTCCGTCCCAAAGTGCTTTCGCCGTGGGATAGCGGGTCACGTTTACAACCAGTGTTGGTTCGATTGTTTGTATAATCCACGTAAATACAGAGTTATCAGCTTGTTCCCATGATGGGAAATCAGAATCTGTGGGAGAGGGTGGAGGAGGAACACCCGTGAGGTGATGTCTCCTCCCCCTTCCAATAATCGCCCGTAATACCAGTGGTGCCCAAACCGCGTAATTATTTCCGTTCAATTTGACTGTGATAATGAGATTTTCTGTGGTCAATGGTGATGGTAACTGGGTTATTGAACTGGGGGAAGGCTTCGGTGGTGTATTTTGTAAAATGCTTGCCACTTGGACAGCAAGATCCGCAAGGTTAGGTGTTTGGGGTTCACTTGTTTCTGGATTTGACATAATGTTTGTATTTGTTGGTTGACAGGTGGCTAATCACAGCAGTGCTGTTCTTGGTCAGACGTTGCCAAACAGGCTGAGAAAGGTATGGCCGAGAAAGGTATGGCCGTCGGTAACTCAGGTAAGGAAGGCAATGATGAGTATGTTCTGAGCCTATACTCAGAAACTCAACAAGAGTAAATCTCAGAGGAGGGATCGGCCTCGCTCTGATACCATGTTAACAGTAGATAATTTCTGAAGGCAGTATTTTTCATTGATATTCACCGTTACATTCTCCTATCTCTTATACACCCACGTAGTATCTATACAAGGTAAGTAATAAACAAAATCCCTACAATCACTCTACAATCATCCCTACAATCATGCCTCATTAACTTTGATTTGATTTACACTGATTACAATCTTCTAAATATGGTATGATTTTCTAACAGAATTGCCGAGTGGAATGTGCGCGTTTGAGGTCGCATCCTCCGGGAATGGATGCCTGTTAGAGACTCCGATGTCCGGAGGTCCGACCGCCGGACTTCAATGCCGGACATCAGATGTGAGGGTGAATAGTTTGAATACATAGAGAGTGATGAGTGCGCGAAGGCTTGTGGGGTTGATCGCTGATCGGTATGTTATCGGTGTTGGAAATTTAGGTTAGAAGAATTGGAAAATGATAACTCACAATAAAGTCACCATATAAATTTAAAAAAAAATCATAAAAGTATTCTCAAGTTTCGCAAGCTTCCTTTAAAAATATAAAGATGGTAGGAAGAATTTGAAAGTTGTAATAATTAAACATAAAGGAAAATATAAATCTAGAGAGTTTATTGTCGAAACATAATAAATGTTACACCGTCTTTAAAAACAATTTTGTCTGCACTAGTGATCAAGGTATACTACGTGACAAATATTTCTCATGATATAACGACTTATTCTTTTTGTTTGCTGCTTTATAAGAAGGTTGAACTTGTTATTTGAAATGTTTAATACTAGAAGAGGAGGAAAAAAAACAAGGAATTTTTTTTTTTTGCAAGTTTTCATAAAAAACTTCAAAAATGTTTTTCAATGATTTTCAAAGCATCTCAAAAGTATATCAATGGTATTTTTCAAAACATTTTGATCGTTGTATTTATAGACTTCAATTCACGAGAAAGAAGTTAATTTGACACCTTTCTAGAAAATTTAACTTCCAAAGTTAGTTTATGATCGTTCAAGATCGAACAAATGTCCCAAGTCGTAAATGTTTAATCGTTTCATTAAAGACATCAGAAATTTTATGTCGTCTGAGTCGATCGAATGTTCTATCATTTTGATCGCATGTTGAATTCGAAGTTTTCGAACGCTACAACTCAAAACTCGTCTCTGGACTCTGGACCAAATGTTCAGTAAATGGATTTACCTGACGTTCGATGAAGCATTTGGTGACTTCGGAACGAGACGAAACTTAGAGTCCAAACTCTGAACTCATCACCAAACGTTGAGTCACTACATAATTTTTAGTGTTTCGTTTCACCAATTCAATTCAAGTTTTCGCTTAAATTTTCGATCAACTTTCTTACATATTTTTATATAATTAGAATACTTTCTAAAACACTTTAATGTATTTTTTTTTCATTTCTCGACATCTCGTTAGATTCTTTTCTTCTATAAGTTTTATATTGCTCCACAACAACTAATAACACAATAAAGTAATGCCACATGTAATTTACTTACATGCAAAACAAATAGTGATTTGACAAAACAATAATTCACATATATACTAAAAAGTTGATTGAGCAAAGAAACAGTTTCCCGTACTTGTTTTAAGACCATGGTAAAAGAGAGTTGAGATCTCATAACCCCACTTTCCTCATCTTTTTTGTGACTGCGCGACACGTGACATCAAGAGGGGGTGGTGAGGCTAGATGCTGGTGACCCTCATCTAACCTCACCATCCCCTTGCTGCCACGTGTTGCGCGGTCACGCGTCACCGATCCTATCCCGGTAAAACATGCGTCTTCTTCTCACTAAAATTCATGGCCAGACTTGTCTCTTCGGACTGCTATAACAACTGCCCCAACATTCTTGACCTTTTACTTGAATTTGGCTTTTGGCAGAAGGTAAGCTTATTCACTTTTGCGTGCATATCAGATCACGGGTGAGATCAGAGGAGGTTGGAAAGGAGGCAAAATATGAGGCCTCCAATCACGTTCCGCCACGTGTAAAAAAATTGTTTTTTTTTAAAAAAAATTTGAATATGGTGGGACCACTGACAATGTTTTTTACACGTGGCGGGACGTGATTGGAGGCCTCATATTTTGCCTCCTTTCTAACCTCCTCAGATCTCACCCCGATCAGATCCGTTGCCTAATTTTTGGCCAAAAAGAAGCACAACATAACTTCATGTGTGCGACACATAATGGAGGTGTACTTCTCCTTAGGGGTGTTAAACAAACCGAGCCGTTCGCGAACTATTCGAGTTCGGTTCGTGTTCGGTTCGTATTCGTTCGTTAATTATTTGTTAACGAGCCGAATTCGAATAGGTATTCGAGTTCGTTTAGTTAAACGAGCCAAACTGTTCGCGAACAGTTCGGCTCGTTTAGACAGTTATAAGGTTATCGAGCCGAACTCGAACCAATTTTAAAGTTCGTTTAGCTAAACGAACCGAGCCGAACTATTCGTTTAGCTAAACGAATTCGAGTTCGAAAACTTAGTATTCGGTTCGGCTCGGTTCGTTAACACCCCTGCTTCTCCTCTCACCATAATCACCTCACTCACCTCTCCAACGTACGAGACGTGGCAGCAGGGGAGGGTGGTGATACTAGATGAGAGTCATCTGCATCTAGCCTCACCATCCCCCTGCTGCCACGTGTCGTGCGGTGAATAAATGAGTGAAGGAATTATGAGTGAGTAGATCCAAACTCGTACTTCGCGCATTAAAGGTGTACTATTTTTTTTTTTAAAAAAAAATTACCTATTTACATTAGGCAGCTGCATATGTACTGTGTTTTTTAATAACAGAACTATACCATTTTATATTTGAAAACGGAATTGAACAACATATCTCATCCCTTGATTTATGACGTTATAATGTTATACATGTATTATAGTACTATGTAGGATTAGTTAATCCAATGTTCATCTACGGCTAGGATAAATGTCTGGTTAGTGAGGGCATTTTGTGTGGGTATCTCAGACAATTTAGGAGGCTGTTGAGCTCTTAATTTACATACTCCATGTATGTTTTTTGAGGCTAAAACAATAAAAACCACGGAAGTGAGTGATTTCATTTTTACTACCAAGATTAGTTAATCCAACCCATAGCTTACCATTTACATGTAGGAGGTGACACGTGGAACTAAGAATAAGAAATGCTACAAATAATTAAGTTTGGAAGCCACCGATTCTTTGTTCCATCCATTTGGCACGTCTGCTACGCAAAATTTGGGTGCCGAAACGTGTGTGCAAATATCATACATACACACACATATATATAAACATATGTGACAACCAAGTACGATTTAGTAGTGGATATATCATATCCAAACCACTAAAACAAGAATACACTGGAATGATATAACTAGTTATTCCATTTTGTTGTTTCTAATAATTTACCTTAATTAATGAACATCTGTTGAGACTAAAATCTTCCTAGAAGTTTGAACGTGAAAACAAATCATATTTAATGATTGGAGGATTATAGAGTACAGTTTGTTGGATTTTTTTTTTCAAATGTAGTAGTTCTTTAGTCTTAAAAGCATTCTCTTACTTCCAGTATTGGGTTGTCCAAAAAATGTATAAAGTAGAATATGAATAGTGATCAAAATGGTTTGATTTCTTCAAATTATGTTCAAATAAAACGAGGACAAATATTGGTAGACAGAGAGAGTAAAACCATCATAATTCATAGACAGATAAAGATGAAGTAAAACCATTACAAATTCATAGTTAACATGCTTTAAACTTCCTTAATTAATGTTTTACTGCCTTAAACCTATGCTTTATGCCGTCAGAAATCATTTAAGAGAAACCCAAAATAAAAAATAAGGAAAAATTGCGTAAACGGTCATGTTTCCATATCAAAGATGATGCCAGGATTAGAACCAGGGGCGGAGGGAAGGGGGGCCTAGGGGGGCACGTGCCTCCCAACGTCGACTAAGAGAATCCTATAGATAGGTAAGTGCAGTTGTATTTTTGGCCATTCAGTTCAAAGTGTGTCCTCTGTTTGACAGAAAACTAACTCTCTGTTACGTGGTCACATAATGTTTAGCATTCGGCAATTTTCTGCTAAGTGGCTAAATTGTGTCTAAAACTTACCAAAATACGGATATCCAAAATGCTACATCGGGTTTGATTGATAATATAGACTCTTTTGAGTTTGTATTTGTTAGAAAGTTTATGTTGAAAATTTTAAGAATGACAAGTACATTTTCTAAGATTCTACAAGTGAGATCAAAACATAGGATGTGCTCTTAATATGATCAACAGAGTAAAAAAGAGCTTACAAGAATATAGAGAAGTTGGTTGGGATAATTTGTTGAAAGAAGTCTTTGAGTTTTGTGAAATACATGAAATTGATGTGTCTAATATGGAGGATGTTGTCATTGACTGGTCTAAAAAAAGCGTAAAGGTGGTGAACGATGACATACTTTCATCATTTTCGTGCGAAAATCTTCATAAAGGTAATTCATTTATCTTTATTGTGTTGATACATATGACATCAATGATTAATTTGTCTATATCGCAATTAATTTTTATTCATATAAATTCTTAGGTGCTTGAAATTATTGCTATGGAAATGGATAAACACTTCACATAGGCAAACACGAATTTACTTAGATGTGTAATGTGTTTTGATCCTTCAAAATTCTTTTGCGAACTTTGATCATGGTCAATTATTGCATCTTGGTGAGTTATATCCAGATGACTTTACTTCCTTGGAACAAATGGAGCTTGACCATCAACTTGACAATTACATTGTCGATATGAAATCAAATGAAGTATTCTATAGTATAAATAATTTTGGAGATCTTGCAAAGAAGATGGTGGAGAAAATTATCACAATTACTTTCCTTTAGTATATCGACTTATCGAGTTAGTATTGACCTTACCCGTTGCAACGGCTAGTGTTAAAAGAACTTTTTCTTCAATGAATATCGTCAAGACTGATCTACGCAACCGGTTGGGAGATGACATACTATCGGATTGTTTATTATGTTACTTTGAGCAGAAATTTTTAGCACCGTTGAATATGAAGATATTATGCAACGATTTAAATCAATGCCATCTCAAAGAACCTTTTTGCATCTCTTGGCAACTCCTTCTCGTCCTACAATAGGCAAATAAAAGGTATGTATTGATGTATATTGCTATATTCATTTAATGATCCGCATATTGTTTGTTGTGTATTATTTATTTTTTTTGTACATTGGTTGGTAGATGTGTTTTCCTTCACGTATTTTATGTTATAATACAAAAATATGTCTACAAGATTTTGTCGGTTTTCCTGGTCCGAAACAGTAACCGGTGGTATTCCTGTGGCGAAGCCTGTCGTGCCCCCAAGAAGGGACTCCTGGCTCCGCCACTGATTAGAACGCTTTCCAAATCCAATTGCTGACGAGCCTTTTTTCCTCTATTTAAAGAAGGACCAATATACAAGACTACTCGTGGAAAACCCACTTCTATCGGGATAGGATCCCCTCACCGCATCCCCCTCACCGCGTGCGTGACCGCGCGACACGTGGCAAAAAGGAAGGGTGGTGAGGCTGGGTGAGGGTAACCCTCATCCAGCCTCACCACCCCCTACTGCTGCCACGTGTCGCATCCTGGACCGCGCGGTGACTCACCGCGCGGTGAGGAGATCTCATCCCACTTCTATCATATCCCTTTAGTGAGAGAACCCAAAAAAAAAAAGAAAAAAGAAAAAGAAATAGAAAGTCATAATCAAAAATGGCATTCATCGTCTTCCTGTTTGTCTCTCTTTTTCTTCTTCAAGCAGCAGATGGTACCCCTTCCATCTTCAGCTCCGAAATTCTTTATATATCTACAAAATTTTGATGGGCTCCATTAGAAAAATAGAAATGTTTTATTTATTTTTTTATATAAATTAATTAGCTTAGGTTTGACTTTACAATCTTGACAGGTGGTTTTTTTTTTAACAGGTGAACTTGTGTGCGAGGAGTTGCCGAGTGGAATGTGCTCGTTTGCAATAGCATCATCAGGGAAGAGATGCCTATTAGAGACGCCGGCGTCGGGGAGTGTGGACGCCGGGCTCCAGTGCAGGACTTCTGATGTGATGGTGACTGGGTTGAGTGAGTACATAGAGAGTGATGAATGTGTGAATTCTTGTGGGGTTGATCGGAATGTCGTCGGAATCTCATCGGATTCTCTTCTTGAACCTCAATTCATTGCCAAACTTTGCTCTTCCGACTGCTATGATAACTGCCCCAACATTGTTGACCTTCATTACAATTTGGCTTTGGGCGAAGGTGCGTGATTTCTTGATCAAATTTGACTCCATGCATTAAATCATTTCAGATGTCACAAATTTTAAAATGATTTAGTAATAAATATTATTTTACTGTAATAAAATTACTTTCTAGATATTTAATGTTAAAACGTACTAAAACCTTTGTCTGGCGGAACAACTATATAAATTCTCAAACTGTGATATTTTGCAATATGGTTATAGTTGAAAATTTATATAGTCTGCCGCCAGACATGGTTCGGGTATCTTTTATTATAAAGGTTTGTTGAATATTATATATGTTTGGCTAAAATTATGAGGCTTTCTATTTACTTTAAATATTAATTCAATTTTGCTTTTTTATTCTTTTAAAAAAAACTAAATAGAAAGAATTAAACTCAAAGCCTAGGATAGAGAAAATGTTAGCCAACTAGTAAAACATTTTTGATATTTCAATTTTATGTCTTATTAAAGTAAATGCGGAAGACTAATGCACCGCAAACGTTCTCTTTGTTAAAGTGAATTGTTGATAATTGGTGGTGGCATAACCGGTATCTCCATGGAGCATTAGATGAGTGGATATACTCCGGTGTTTATTTCCAGCAGGCTGTATAAAAAATTAAAAAGTTAAAGTTAGTTTTTGGCATTGATCACTTGTATAGCTAGTTGTAGCTCTCGTTTTGTATTCGGTCATTTGTTGTAAATATTTTTTGATATTCAATAAAGCCATACTTTCCGGGGTAATGGTTGATAATTGACAGGAGCCTTTCTCCCGGAGGTATGCGAGGCACAGAAAAGGGGAGGTTCCCGGCGTCAAATGGCTCAACTTGTTAGCTCAGTGGCAGCTGGGTCGACTGCTATAGCCGGTGCAGCTGGGCCATCGCCCTCTATTGCTTCTGCCGACAATTCTAAACCTGCTACTTATTTCGCCGGCAGTCCTAGCTCCGATTCTTATTTCGCGGCTGATGCTCCAAGTCCTGCCATTGAGCCTTGAACATTAATGTGATGCCTATGGAAATATATATATATATATATATATATATATATATATATATAGTGTGTTTTTGGGTCTTTTAATTTCTTATGCTGATTGTTAATTTAATACACAGTCTATACCATTTACGACCGATCATGTATTTTGTTTTATGACAGTTACTTTCTTGTGTGTAATCTTTCACTATATATGTAGTATATATCTACCGCCATCAATATCCTTTTGATCAAAAAAGCCGTTTTCACCCTTTTGGTTATTTTGGTCTTCAATTCAGTTACCACCACTCAAGGACGCATCACTAAAACAATAGTTTCATTAATTCTGCCGTGTGAGTAAGGAAGCAACTTGTTTGAGTCACTGTGTAGTCCTCACTCAAAATAGGAAATCGTTCGACTCCTGATTTGCATCTTTGACAATGCTCATTAGAACTGGAGCGGTGGAATCTTCAGGATCAAGAAATGACATTTTGCTCCAAAATTTCTTTTTTTTTTTTTTTGCGGGGGGGTTTGTAGCCTTGTAGGGGAGGTTTGGCAAGAAACAACCTACAAAATAAGAAGAAAAAAAGGTTTTCCTTCTCCCCAAGGATATGTTATCATGTTGCAGCATAGCATATACACCCTCCGCGGGCATGGTAAAGAAAATGACGAGAGATATCTCCGTAAGTGTGACTTATACCGTTTAATATTATATTATAGTCATGAATATAATCACAACACATTTTGTAGTAAAATTTTATTTTAGTTTTTTATTTTATAGTACTTTTAAATCACATGAAAGAAATAACCGTACAAAAACAATTGCTACTTGCGAAAACGTGTTCATTTATAGTGAAGAGTGTGTAATAACGATAACATTTTACATTATCTATAAACTAAGTTTACATCAAATTTATTGATCCAATAATTTAAAATCAAATACATATAGCTAAATGTTTGTCGAGTTTCTCCGATAATTAAAAGAAAATTATTTATTCAACAAAAACTAGTGGCGTTGATTACGATATTTGATTAGTGACATTATTTCATATGTCGATATTTTTTTTTTGAATTTCATCTTCTAAATAATTATTTGCAAATCAAATTGAAATGTAAAAACTAACAGAAACGAAAGGAAGTACTAGTAAATGGGATTCACAAAATCTAACAAGTCCCGACAGTTGGTACCGTACGTTGTTTTCCTGCCAAAACCTAAGTTAAGGGGGGGGGGGGGGGGGGGGGGGGGGGGAACGTTACATCTTAACGCAACTTTATTTATACTTGATTCGTTTACAAGTCAATTTCTTTTGTTAAATAAATTGTAAATTTATAATATAATGTATTTATAAAATTTAACGTATATACAATTACAGGTGTTGTTATGGGTCAAGAAACTAATACTAATGGTGAAAATTCGACAAAAATACGTGGAAGAAGAAAAAAAGATAATATGAAAGAGTAATGCCTTGCTAAGCGGTGACGGTCAACCACTTTGGAGGCCACTAGCCACGGCATTGCATGGCGTCCGTATCTTCCAATTTTTCTTCAATGACAATATCTCTATTAATGAAAGAACATATATATATATATATGCAAATTCATTCTATCATTATAAAGGAGGCTCCCGGTGCACTAGAGTCCCTCGTTTGTGCAGGGTTCGGAGAGGGGCCGAATTGTTTTGCGACCTGATGTACGCAGTCTAACCCTACAATTTCTGTAAGAGACTGTTTCCGCTTCTCGAACCCGTGACCTCAAGGTCACAAAGCATTATCTTATTATTTGCTCCAAAACCAGCCCTCAAAAAAGGCGTCCTCAACAATAGACTTCCTTGATTACGTAGGATCAATGAAGAACCGAATCGTCTCGCGATCTGATATACACAGCTTACCCTACTGCAAATCACTATCTACATATACATTTATTTGTTTTGGCTGGTTCTAAGATCGGTGTGTAGTTGTTAGTTTTTGGATAAATGCTTCCAGCTAGCTGCGTCGAAACGGTGAGTTCTACCCAAGCTCCATTGTCCAACCGCATCCTATTCCTTTTCCTTTTTATCCATTTAGTAAGATTTAAAGTTTGGACTTTCGAGCTAACAACCAATAAAAGTTAATAATAAAAAATATGCACTATAACAACGCTAGAATGATTAAATCGAATATTTTATGTATACTGGTGTATTGTTTTTATATTTGATTAATTAGCAAGTTTGTTAAGTTTTAATATTAGACTTTGACAAACTCACAAGATACTCCATCTCATCCCTCTCAATTTGTTAGTATGATATTCCTTTTTATTTTGTATAACCAAAATATCAAATTATATATATGTAATTTATCAATTATCAAACAATGCATTCGCATATGTTCGAAAATAATTAAGAGTTTCTAGAATAGACTAATAAAGTGAAACGAATCAAGTATATATATACACACATCCCACTCTAAAAGATATATTTAAAGTTATTGAAAGCATATGTAATCGTCATATATGATCTTTTATCTCATGTGTTATGTCACCACTATATCACAATCATCTCACTTATATTGAATTAACACTAAATTAACATATGTTGTGTCTTACTATATATGTTTGAAGATAATACATCAAAAGGATATTACCCTACATACGTGATAGAAAAATCTTGTCCACCGTCCCTTCGCAATATCGATAGATAGTTAGATGGAGAGTCACCATATTTACAACAATAACAACAACATTACCTCGTTGCCTTATAGGCTCCTGTCTATGACACGGTATCGGAATCGGATGTACGCAACCATACCCACATGTTAGAAACACACAGAGTTTGTTTTCCGATGACTCATGATAAAAACGCCACAACTTTTTATTTTTTTTTCAGTTTTTTATTCTTCATTTCAACTCAAGCATGTGTTAGAAACACACAGAGTTTGTTTCCCGATGACTCATGATGAAAACGCCACAAGTTTCTAATTTTTTTTTCAGTTTTTTATTCTTCATTCATTTCAACTCAAGCATTTTTTTTGTTTTCTTTTCTTAACTCCAAAATACCTGAAAATCATTTAAAAAAACAAATACGTGCCAAAAAAAGCAAACGGAAGAAAATCGTGCCCGATGACAACAATCTCAAAATGGTACAAAAACATATAAATGTAAACTCAAAAATATTGAAATTAATTAACATGCATAAAACACAATTTATAGTACATAGCCTATACTGAAGCATTAAGCATCAAAACGCCAACTCATTTGTACATTTACGTCACCAACCCCTCTATTGTATGTACGAATTATCCATCATTTGCTGTGTACTTTAAACTTAGAATGTTAACGTCAGTTCATGTGTTTCATATCTTCTAAGGGATAAGCTTTATATTGAAAAATGATGATATAATGACAGTGGATGATTGCACAATAAATGTGTTTATTGATTTAATAGTTGTTTAATATGATTATTCGATTTAAATTGTATTTTCATTTGACAAAATATTTGGAATTATTTACAGGAGTGAGCCTTCCAGATTTGTGCAACTCTCTCAAGTCAAGTCCACGTCCGGCAATATTTGAGGGGTTAGATCCCCTCACCCCAAATCCCTCACCTCACGCGTCACCGTGCGATACGTGGCTACAGGGGTGGATGTTGAGGCTAGTTGCAGGTCACTCTCATCTAGCCTTACCATCCACCCCTGGTGCTACGTGTCGTGTGGTGACGTTTTGGGTGAGAGAAAAGTGGGTGATGTGATTTCATCCCATATTTGAGTTGCTAAGTTCAGGCGCGATACCTGATTCTGTCTCCGCCGCACCTGCTGCTGCTCCTCCTGGTCCAACTCAATATCCAAATTCGATTCAGATCTGAATAGTCTGAAAGTGAGTCAAATTATGAAGCCTCAATTACGTGTCGACGCATGTATAAAAGCAGTTTTTTAAAGAAGGAGTGATGCACTTTTTTTAAAAAAAATTTGTTTTTGTACACGTGGTGACACATAATTGAAGGCCTCATAATTTGCCTCAATTTTAGACTCTTCAACCCATCCACATTAGTCATTTAAACTTAGGCTAGAGCTTCCATGTAATTGTCAAGCTGTTATGACATTAAGCGAGGAAAAATATACTTAATTAGAGTCCTGTATACTTATTTGGAGTGTAATTATGTATGCAATAGATATATATTTATATCAAATTGTCTTTCCTAAATTTTTTTTAATGCTTTTTCACTTTTGGCCGGGATGAGATCTTCTCACCACACTTTTCCTCACCCCACCCATGACCGCGCGACACATGACAGTAAAGTAAGGTGGTGAGGCTAGATGCGGGTGACCCTCATCTAGCCTCACCACTCTTCGTTGCTGCCACGTGTCGTGCGGTGACGCGTGCGGTGAAGAAAAGTGGTGAGAAGATAATATCCCCTTTTGGCCTTCTACCTTTCACAAGTTGCATCAATAGGCAGTAGAGATACATCTCTAAACATTTGAAAGTTGACACTAGAAATGTGTCGATTTAAATGCCGACCCCGTTGATAGTTTTTACTGTCGTCGGAATATATTTCAATGACATCTAATGTACGCCGACTCACAATATATATTTAATAGTAAAACATTATCCAAATAGTTCAACATATATCTCCTATATGTCGCTATGTACACCGTTTATTACATGTAATCAGCATATGAGCAAAAACAATTACTAAAAGAGAACACGATAAGACTCACTAAACTAATAAAATTTAATATAAGTCACAGAAAAGAAAAATAGGAACGTTTATTTCATACAAAAAAAATAATTAAAGTAATCAAATATTATGTGGAATCAAATGGATATAATTTCATGTGTCCCCCACACCTTACTTAAAACAAAGAAAAAAAATACTTAGAATAGACACGGATGACTTATAATGTAGAAGTTTACCTCTTGTCAATAGTTTGGACTTCGGGATTTTGCTTATGAGTCACATACAAACAAACACCGTAAAGCTATTAACTAAAACGCATAACATATTTATATTTTCTACAAAAGTTTGTAGAAAAAATAATTTAAGCACATATTGACTTGTATATTTTACAAAATTATGTGAGACTAAATTGGTTACGCTTATTATATTATAAATTAACAGTTTATCAATACAGTTCGAGTAGTTTTCATTATATGTCATTGACAAACAACCTCTGTGGGTATAATTGCATCGACTCAGATCTGCAGAGGCCAATAGTGAGGCAAAATACGAGAGATTCAATCACGCGTTGACACGTGTACAAACTGGTCAACAGTTTAAATTTTATTTTAAAAAAAAGAGTAGTTTATATTCGTGGCGCGTGATTGAAGACATCATATTTTGACTTATGGTTTGACTCTCCAGATCTGAATCCATAGTTGCATATATTCGATCCTTCCATACACAGTCATCTCATCCTCTGGTATAGTCTAGAGCCTCGATAATAGGGTAATATTTTTATTTTACAAAATTATATGTGAGAAAATAGTGAGGCGTCGTGATCGAGCATTGAACCTTTTTCTCTATACCACTCTCTTTAAATTGAACCACCCCCACATATACATTATATATCAACACCTGAAAAAGCTATTACAACCCACCCCTGTGAATTGTGATCCTTATTCAATGTAAATTCTTTCTTCAATTACTCCCCTCATTCAACTCCTTTTACTGTTAAAATGTCGACGTCCACCGCCGCCCCGCCCGACATAGAAGCTGGAGCAGCTCCTCCGCCAGTCCCCACTAGCGGCACAAGTGTCCGCGTCAACAACCGCCGCCGTCAACGTCGTCGGAGGAGGCCAAAGCCTTCGGTGGGTGCCAGCAGCGAGACCACCACTGACGGTAGCTTCCGGTTCTCCGACACCGAAGATGATAGCCGTTCGATGCACTCACAATTTGGCGGTGTGTCCCACGATGAATGCAGCTTCTCAACTGAGACTGAGGGCATTTCGGTAATTTCTGGTACTCACCGGCACGGCAGCCGTCGCAGAGGGTCGGTTACGGTTTCGGAAGATGGTGTTGGAGAAGAGAAAGAGAAAGAGGTGGATTTGGAGAGCGGGGAGCTGGAGCTGGAGCTGAAAGTGCATAGAAAAAGAGAGAGGAGGAGAGAGTGTAGAATTTGCCATTTGAGTTCGAGTGTAATAGGGGGTCGGAATTCCGGTGATAGGAAGATTATTGAATTGGGTTGTTGCTGTAAAGGGGATTTGGGATCAGCCCACAGGGAATGTGCAGACACTTGGTTCAAGATCAAAGGCAACACGTGAGTTACAAAATACTTCTCCAGTTGTACTTTTTCAACTTCTTTGACTATGGTTTCATGGTAATTTGTCATTATATTATTTCCTCCGCGGAAAAAAAAAAACTGATCTTTGTCGTCATTTTAGAGACTAGCATGATTGAAACATTCTTTCTGAAGCCAAATATTTTCTTCTTCATGGTTGGCAAACCAACATAATAAAAGGAAAAAGGAAAAGATTTGCTCAGACTGTTATTGTGTTAAAAGTATAAATTGGTAGTAAATCATCATCCTTGAGCTGAAAACTAAAGGCATTTTCATCACTATTGCTGAATCACTCTCAAAGATCGAAACATATTAATTTTTGAGAGGTAGAGATCTAGATCCCTTAAAAGAGTATTGCGCAATTTGTTTTTGTCAAGTGCCAAGTCTTGTCTGAGTCTTTTTTGGTGGTTGAGGAGAGAAAACTGTGCATTTCTACTATGTTCACTCCTGTAACTTGCTCAACATAAACTGGCCCGTTAGAGATCCATTTTTCTCTTGGTGCTTGCGAACAGTGCGCCAATGCCTATATTAAATCTGTATGGTAGGCGTGATACAGAAATTGAATATACCAGGATGTGCTTTTTGGGGTCCCAATTTGTGGTTTCTTCTTCATGTTTGTATCAATAGAGGACTGTTAGATTGTTTATGGTGGCATTCATTGAGCATTGTTGATCTGTTGGCCTAGTTTTGGCTTGACATGTTTTCAGGGGTAGGAGTCTTTCATGATACTTTAGCCACTCGATGCAGATGTTTACAGTGGAAAATATGCGTCTTTCATGATATTTTTCTAGTATGCAAATAACATCATGGTAAATGGCTGGTGAATTTGAATATTTGGAGGTTTTTTTTTTTTTTTTCACAGGTGAGGACTATGCAAGGATTTTATCATAGCTCCTAGATTTACAAATTTCTTCTTTCAAAACACTATTTAGATTTTAGTGGGCTTTTTTACTTTTAAGAAACCTTTTGTTTTCCCCTTCTATTCTCGTTTATGTATTACAAGGTCGTTGACTAATTAAAGTATGTGGTGTCAAGTACGAAGGGCTTATGATGTTTATCCTTATTCAACTATAAAGACTTAGTTGGGTCATATTCCATTTTCCATGGTATCTTTTGTTTTGCCCCCCCCCCCCCCACCCAACCCCATGGATAAGTAGTTTTGTGGCTCATGTCACCAGATTCAGAGTCATTCAGATGCATGTATTCGCAACACAGAAATATGTGTATCCTTCAAAATTATAATCCATGCTTGACCAACGCTTGTGAAACTTAAAACAAGATGCTATTGAAAGGAATCAGATTTTAAGAAATGGATTCTGCATCCTGGAAAGTGGAAACAGCTCATGATTGAACAGGACTGTGGCGTTTCATTTCATTCATATCCTTCTCTTGGAAGGTTTTTGGAACTTATATCGCTCTTGCACCGAATATTGGATGGATTTAAGCTCGCGAACTTCAGCAATACACGTTAGAGTAGGTTTGGTCTGCCAATTGCTTTTTCTCAATTTCCTGTTAGTCCTTCACTTGTACATATTAGCTGGGCTGTTCACATACGATGCTTTGATAGTCCTGATTTAATGGAGTGGAGAACAGAGACAATGGTGTTTTCCATTGGTATTGTCTTCATCTTTTAATCATGCTGGGTAATTTTGTTTAGATGACATTCTCTTCAACTTCATCGTTCGAGTGTCCTGTCTCTCTGCCCCCCTCCATGTCTCTCC
Source organism: Eustoma russellianum (assembly GCA_036186865.1). Lineage (NCBI taxonomy): Eukaryota > Viridiplantae > Streptophyta > Magnoliopsida > Gentianales > Gentianaceae > Eustoma > Eustoma russellianum. The sequence continues at coordinate 616,911 of AP025097.1, read as the reverse complement.
CCAAATAAACTCAAGACAGACACAGAAATAGTTGGAAGCAGCTTTCACTGATGTGATATAGGTCCGACGTTGCACCCAACCAAAGGATGGCTCTTCTCCTTTACGACCTGAAAAAAATGTCATTTTTATCTGCTTAATCTTTATGATAGTGGACAAATATTACATGCTACTGAATTTGGAAGACTAATTTTTTGGTTAAATGCCTATAGCTTGATAGCGATATAACTGGCTGGCTGTAGACTGATCTCTCTTGTATATGAATGGATGTTTTGATGCAGAATTTGCGAAATCTGTAGCTCCTCTGCTCTCAATATTGCTGGAGAGCAGCCCAGTGATGCAAATAATGCAGCTGTCACATCTGTGGCAACATCATCAGCTCCTCCTGTCTTACCTGAGGCCCGGAGTTCCTGGCATGGCAGGCGTGTTATGAATTTCCTCCTTGCATGCATGATTTTTGCCTTTATCATTTCATGGCTTTTCCATTTCAAGATATTAGGTCATTGATTATCCAGTGTCTGTAATATAAAATCAAAGTCAACTTCTTGAACCTAGATAGGCAGGTGTAATCAAATATTAGTAACTGGAAATTGCATATCGTTTGTATATTCTCTCAAATTCTGGATGAACATTTTACAATGATAACACTCGAGTCTTTTTTTACTATTTAAGGTCTGTTATATAGATTTTATTTTTGCTTTTGGGTCGTAGTCTAAATCTTATCCTATTTATGTGTCTCCTACTACCTAATACATAATATGTTATTTAAAATATACATCTTTCAAACTATCATTTCATTACATCCGTGATTCAGGCCTAAGTAGCTAAAATTTTCACTTAAACCTTATACCCTATATATGATATCAGCTACATGAATTAAATGTATCTGTTCTGTTCTATTAATGGTTATACGTTACCAATTGTTATATAAGTCATATTCTTTCTTATTGTCTCTGTTCGTGTCTTTTTTAGTCTATCTCTTACTTTTAACATGCATTGATATTCATTGATGTTTAACTTAAATAATTTCTTCTGAGTACTCAACTTTGATTTAGGGCTCTTTGCATGTAGTATTTTGTTCGTTCCTGTTTTAGATTTCTTTTGAGGGCTATAATCAAAGGTAATGATCTTCTATCTTTACCATGTTTTATTATCTATCTCGCTTAATAAGATTATTTCATATATAAAAATTCAAGATGATTAAGTAAACGTGAGAAGATCTCATTGAGTGGAATAACCCATAGATAAGGTAATTTTATAGAGGAGTTCAAAAGATGTGTTAGGATCTAATAGAAGATTCTTATATCCCTTTCAAAGTGGTTTGGTCGAAAAAAAAGGTGGTCTCAGAACAATTACATGTGGTGTTATTGCTGAACTTTTACAATTTGCTCATTATATCCAAATTTAGTTCTGCCGGTTCTATTTGTTAGGTAAATCAAACTCATTGTCGCCAAAATATATTATTTGCTGCTTTCCCCCTTAAATACCGTTTCAAACTAATCATCATGTTATCAATATCCATTAAATTACAACTATTGTTTTAAGTATTGCATGGAAAATCTCACAAAATTTAACACATTCAACTGATCTTTTTCACTTGAACCAAAAAAGAAATAACAACAACAACAATAATAATAAAACAACTGATTTTCATTTTAAATGAATGGAAAGAGTCCCATAGAATGTCTTAGAGTTTTGTGACTCATAATATTGATGCTATAATCGATAAATTAAGGTATAGATGACATGTCAGTGATTCAGTTATGGTCGTAAAAAAGACTTCGTCCTCGGTCCCCTGAAACTGTGTCGTATTAGTCCCTTGTATCCCTTAGTGGTAGAATGAAGCACATGTTTGCATTGTCAGATCCCTACTTCTCTATTGGATATTCTTGTAACCATCAGCTTTTCCTGTTAAAAAGATCTCATTTCCGACCAAGTCAGACTTGAATTTTGATAAATCTCTTTGCGGTACCGTAAGGGGTCACCACCTTCGACCAGCCGAACACCCTCCAACGAGGGTTACTGCCCGACCAGTCAAACATTTTCTCCAAACCATTTCTGATCCGATCTCACAACTCCTACTAGACACGTGTCGCACTGCCCTTTTGCGGTTTTTGCGGTTGCAGTGAGAGTATTCGACATCTGATAAACATTCATGGAAATCCTGTTCTGTCCCATTGCTGCCATTACGTGTTTCTCCTATGCCCTCTGTAACATATACCAAGGTATTGAGTTATATAGAGACAATCATCAGCAGGGAATCCTTACAACCTAAATCAAATTAGTAGAACCATGCCGGTACAACTGAATATGCGTCCTTTGAATATCTTTTGTTTTATGCGGGTTTCCGTGCAAAACATTGTCAGCAAGAAAACATGTCTTATTCAACTATGAGCTGAAAGAAAAATGGAATACATATCAATAAATGTACGGAACACCAAAAGCAATTTCTCAGGTGAATTATCCTTTCAGAAATGCATATATAGCTTAAAATATGCTTCCCAACTAGAATACATAACACACAAATATCAAATACAGGAGACCACCCGACTACAAATGTATCTTTAGAAATCCTCTAATCAAAAGAGAAAGCAAAAAAGGATCTATACAAATTTCTATACTTGGAAGATTTCATCTTCTGGATTCCATAGAAAACCCATCCTTAAGAGTTTCTTGGGCATCATTGTCCATTCCCAGGCTAAAAAGGGCAGCTGCCTGGAGGTAAAAAGCAGTAGGCCAATCAGAGGATACTACTTGCGCTTGCATAGCATCTGCAAGAGCCTCTTGTGGCTTGTTACTTATCAAGTAACACAATGAGCGACGCGCAAAAGCTGTTGGTGATACCATAGTTCCTGCCTCGATGAACTGTCAAACAAAGCAATGAGCTATTTTGAATTACCCCTTCCAAAATCAGTTAGCAACAAGTAAATAAAGCCATGTAATGTTCTTTTTAATAATAAAAGTTCAGCATTGAAATTTGATTAAGAAGTCCCCAAACAATTGTTAAAATAAAGGATGACTTTTTCTTGCTATTTCCAACCTTCTAAATTGGTTCTTAATTGAAGAATACTTGACTCACCTCTGTGTAATATGCAAGGGCAGTTGCAAAGTCTCTGGATCTGAATGCAACATCACCAAGCTTCCTACAATTCAATGTTTCCTGTATTTGAGTGGTCCACATTTGAAAGGAAATCTGGAAAAGAAGAGTGATATAAGTATCAGTTTACCCGAGGTACGTATTAGATAAGAATAGATTCCGTCTTGACAGTGCAAAATTATGGTGCATCATTCAAGAAAAAGCAAGAGCACTAGGAGACTATAAAAGGTTTAAGCTGTCCTTCTAGATCTTTAGTTTTTCAAAAGCAACAGATTGAATTAAAAGGTATGTTCAAATCCCACAGTAGCTCAAGCTTTAAGTGAACTTTGTATGCTGAATTTGCAAGAAAAAAATATTTAGACAAATGAAAGAGAGCAATTCTCCTAGCACCAAAGAAATGGTTGACAGAAAATGAAACTAAAAGGTCACTTATGATAAAGTAAGATGAAAAACAGAGAGCAGTGACCTCATTTGCTATCCCCTCATCATCTTTGTATCCAAGTTTTTCCATTATTTCATGCATGGCAGTTAGATCCACTCTCGAGCAGGCCTCCCCAAGAGGCGATAATTTTGATGTTTGTAAAGGAAATACAGTTTCATGAGCAATGCCCATCAAAACATATGATGGCACCTGCACATTCCAGCTAAATCAATTAATTAGAATCTTAAGCTAGACAGTCATGAATGCAAATACAAGGATATGCACCATCAAATTACCATCGTTTCAGTCTAATGGATCTAAATTTAGCAGGAGCAGTTGAAAAACAACTGAAAAGAATATGCTTACTGGGTATGGCACGAGGCAACAATCAATGTTAGCTACTTTTTCATCTTAATAGTTGGTAGTTCTATTTTCCTTTGGTTGACATCAAGATACAGTTAGGATTACTCTATTAGTCATGATGTTCTTGAAACCTGAATGTAAAGCCGGCATTTTTAAATCATGTAATTGTATCAGCCATACCTCTTTTTCCTTCTGAAGAGGAGCAAGTGAGATCACAAGGGACTTAGTAGCCGGCCGATCACGGGGTTCATATTGTAAACAACTCGAAGCGATCCGGACTAATTCCATTCCATCACTTGAGATTTGGCCCTCCAAACAAGAGTCCATTAGCATTTGGGCATTTTTTCCACGTATTAAATCAAGTGCCTACAACGTAGAGCAACTTCCTTCATATACATAGGAAAAAGCTATTGAGTCAATAAGATGCAAACTCCAGTGAAAGAGCTTATACAAAATATGGAGCCCAGGAATGTGCTTGGTGCTTTTACAATTTTTGCCAGCTTAATGCCCTATTTAGATGCCCGATTCCCATCACAAAAGTTCAACTTTTTTTCTAAAAGACCTTTAGAATCAATACAACAATAATATTATCATATTGTCTTAGAGGCTCCCGCCTATGGGGGTAAGGGAGGTAAGATGTACGCAATGTTACCCATGTATTAGAAACAACAGAGGTTGTTTTCGGATGACCTATAATGAAAATTATGTCGAGTATTGTGTTGATCGACTGCTACTTCACAATAAAAGAATTGCAAACAATTTAGTGAGACATTTTACTTTATTCCATCATATTCCAAAGCCAAAGAAGAGTGTACTTGACTCCATTGGAAATAGAAAGTCCCTTTAGAATCAATAATAATAAAAATTTTCATACTGTAACGCTATGTCAGGGGCTTTTGCATTTCAAAACTTGAAGGCAGTCAACATATCTCTCTCTCTCTCTGTGTTTTTTTAAGTTCATGCACTTGAAATTGGATGGAACAAATAAAATCCTGCAAATCAGACTTCTGTCTTTTAAAATGAAATCCAAGACAACTCATCAAAGTTAATTACCTTGGATAATCTCCTGATGCAACATTACTCGAGCTGCAATTTATAAATTCTGAGAGAAAAGGGCATACATACATCTAGAAAAAGAACAGTATGCTTACATGACTTGGAGGAATATGTTTGCCACTGAGAAGATCAAGCAATATTGTGCCAAAACTGAAAACAACACTTTCAGGGAAAACTCGACCTGAAAATTAGAACCAAGGTATCAGATCAGTTATAGTTGGCAAATTTTAATCAACATTTATTTTCATGTACTTAAACTTTATCAGGTGATAAGTAGCTATTTAATGGAAAAGTAACTCCATAGTCAGATTTGCCTTGGTATAGTGACCTCTGAAAAGTATTAACGTAACAAAAAGCACCTCCTGAAGTGGAAGCAAACTTTGGTCAGAACCTTTTCACAGTTCAGAACCTGATAATCTATGTTTTCTTAGTGAGTTAGTGAACCATTCACTTGCATGGAACATGTTGCCATCAAGTACACCATTTACTATGCATTACAAGAGCGTTGCTATATGACCTGTCCTTAGATACTCTGGAGGAGTAAAAGCTAAATTGGTGCTGTAACTCTTTCCATCTCTGCTGTTCTTCATCAAGCCAAAACATGAAAGCCTGGGATTTCCTTCCTATTGCATGCAAGGTAAGCATAATCAAAAACAGTTGTGAAATATTGGAAAATTATGAAAGCTATTAAAATTATGGAGTCACAGGAGTCCCAGTAAAAGTAAAAGCATCATACTTGATCGAAAAGAATTCTGTATGCATTGAGATCATGATATAGTGCCCGCCCTTTGCTACTGCAGTAGTCTAAAGCTTGAGACAGATATAGAGATACTCTCAATCTCATTGCCCAAGTCAACGGCTGAGTTTCCCCTGTATAGCTTACACCATAAGTCCAAATTAAGCTACTAATAGTACGAAACCAAGGATGCAGATACATAATATAATTGATAACATCATACAGCGCAAAATTCACTCAAAAAACTAAGCCAAATTTAAAGGACAACTTATAATGAACAGTATAAGCTATCAAAGCCTAGAACTGGTAATGCAATAGCCTTGTTCTTTTCCAAAATACAAATAAGTGCTTATGAAAACAAGCACATGGTTTTTAGTAAAAAGTCAGTAATGCACCCCAAGCTAATTTTTTGTTATATATAACCAACAAAAATAATTGAGAGACAAGTACTAATTCGTTTGATGAATTGAATACAAGAAATTTAAGCACATTAGCAACTTAATTAAGAACAAATTTTCTTGAATCCCCTTCATATTCAGGCAACAATCCTCATAAATTGGCTGTTGTTATATCCTGTAAAAGTGAATTTCATCATTTGTCTTTTCCAAGCGAATTAATTACATTGAAAAAACTTACAATGGAACAAATGCTTCGACAGAGTCTCATGAGGCATAAATTCAGCCACTAGTAATCTCTCATTTCCTTCAAAACAACATCCCATCAAATTCGCCAACCTTTGGCTCCTCAATTGCCCTACTGCCTTTGCCTCATGCTGCAAAAGCATTAAAGAAACAATCCACAAAATCAAACAGATGCCTAAAAAGATACTAAAAATAACATGTACCACCACTTGTGTACTACTGCTATACCACCATGCATTTCTTTAATAAGCAATAATTCTGAATTTCTGCTTTAAAGCTAACCATCAATCAATGTAAACGGCCTCAAATTAAAAATGATTAACAAAGGAATGATGAGACATATCACTATTATTATTCGTAAAAGTAACATTTTTTTCCTAGTGTTAGTAAGAAAAAGAAGTGTCATACTGACAAGGAACTGAAGAGGATCGGGCCAGGCAGACTTGTGGAAGCGCTTAACAGCGATCCAACGGCCATGATAATCTAGCTGACCTTTGTAAACAACATTAGGAGCTTTCTGCCCATGTTCTGATACAATATTTTCCACTGCAAATCCTGAGGTGGCAACCTTAAGCTCTTCCAAACTGTACTCTCTAAATGATGGCAATTTCGCCTTTTCATCCCCTCCATTTGCCTCTAAGGACCCAAAATGCAAAACCCACCACGAAAAATATTAACTTTATATAAAATTTAAACAAAAAGGAAAATGGAGTATCTTTATGAGTTTAAATGCGATGAAGAAGAAAGTACCGAGGTCAGAAGAGTAAGGGACGTTGGATTTGAAGGTGGAAGGCCACCAGCAGAAACCCAGTTTGGAGCAGCGAGCTCCCATTTTGGAGAGAAACACTGAAAAAGAATGAAGCTGCAATGACAAGGAAGCAAGGGAAGCTTGAAGTTTTTTGGGCAGCGTGTAAGGACTTTTGTACTACCACTTTTGATATAATCTTCCTTTTCCTCTAGTTCATGGCGGACTTCATTATTCAAATGATATACTTACGTCTAAATTATCGATTTAAATCTTGACCTCCGGTGTTTTAGCATGGCGTCAGTTTTTTATATCAAGAGTTTTGGGCTCAGAGACTTTATAGACACCAAATTCTGAACTTCTTATTTAAGAATCGTTGAATAAGCTGATTAAATCATCTATAAAGTTTTTTTGAGATGAAGCAGACGGGACCCATCAGGTCAGAGTATGACCTTTTGTATCCAAGCTTTTCTCTCTCTAGCCTACAGAGCGTAGCTCAATACTCGTATGATAAATTGAATCTAAAATTATCAGTTCGAATCTTAACAGTCGTATTGTGGATGTTTGGCCCTACTGTCATTTTTTTATACTGGACCGTGATTGAACTCAGATACTTGGTGAGTACCAAGTCCAAGCTTCTCATTTACCTGATATACCTTTTTCATAAAACTTCGGACTGAAACTATAAGAATTTCGGAATCAAAATTTGACCTCTTGGCTATTTTTTCCCCTCTCTGTATTCTAAAACGCCTGTTACCATTACAAAAGAAAAATAGATAACTTAAACCTTCAGTATCAAAGTCTTCACTGTCCGGTTCGTTTAACTTCGTAAAAGAAAGTTCAGTCTTAAGGCCTTCACTATTTCTCCAAGAAAAAGTCCAGTGTGGAGACAATCCTTGTTGAAATATTACAAGGATTGCCTCTGGGCTGGCTGAATCTCGTGTGTCCTCTCCCTTTGCAGGGCTGCCGGTAAAGCACATCCCTCGATTTACATCTCACCTAGCTAAGGAGCCTCTGGTACAGGTGGGAGGAGAACCCACTCCCTCATCAAAGAAAAAGTCTTCAATAAATGGTTAGCCTCTCCAAGATTGCTGCACATGGTAAAATCGTGATTGATTCTAATTCAAACTAGAGTTCAATCAAGATTCAAACCCACACTTTTACGGTTTACAAGGTAAGTTCTTGGAAGCAAAAAGTCAAATTCTTAATCCTTTGGCGTCTCACCGCTCTTATTCCGAATTTCGTAAATAATACAAATTAGAAGCTGACCGGTTGTTTAATCATCCTCGTCAAAACCCCTGTTACTATGATTTGATTAGTGATTTTAATTCTTTTCGTTTAGTTCAGTCAACATTTAGCACAAATTTTTACCTGTTGTGAATTCTGATTCACTAGTGAATAATACAAATGCAAAAAAATCAAAAGATTTAAATGTTGGTCAAATGGGCATAGAAAAAAAATCTTGATCAAATGTGATAGTGATTGATTTATGTAATGAAAATTGTGGTATCATACACCCTTGTAATATGTTTCTTCCCCCCTCACCCACCCTGCCTTCACCCAAATCACTTATTGTCCCAATCAGAAAATCAAGAAAGAATAAATAAATGAATGATTTAGGGAGCTTTATCTTGAATAGGAGACAGAGTGGATGGAAAGAAAAGCTTTAGAAGGCAGCAGCAGATGGGCTTGGTTGGCAAGAGTCAGAGATGGCCGAAAAAATGCCCAGAAATAGGAGCAAAAGGTCCACATTGAAAAGGTAACATACATTGTTTACTAACCACACTTGTTCTAATGATGGAACCAACGAAAGGCAAATGCCATATTTTAGGGGTCTTCCTTTCCTTCGCTGACTAACCTTTTTCCCACCTCATAAATAGCATGATCTTTTTTTGTGAGGGGAAGGGGGTGCTAACGAATTAATATATCTTTATCATGGATAGGGATGAGATTACTTCATTCACTTTCTCTTCATCCAACACATCACTGTGCGCACCAGGGGTGAGTGGTGAGACTAGATGAGGATGACTCGCATCTAGCCTCACCACCCACCTCTGCTGCCACGTGTTACGCGGTGACGCGTGGGTGAGGGATTTAAGGTGAAGTGTTTCTTACCCCATGGATGGTGACTAGAGATGGACCTCTTTAGCCATCATTTTGTGCGTCCAACGCATATATGCATCTAATAAACAAGCCTCCGCATTTATAAAAGATTAAAAAAAAAAGTCGGTTTCTTTTCCGATCCGATGTACGCAGTCTTACCTTACACTTTATGCATCTAATTCACGTGACATATATAAATGTATGTATCTGAAACTTGTTATATACTCCATATACATGTTAAAGGTTAAACAGAGAAAACATCATATTAATTTTAAAGAAGTACATGACTTAGATGCGCATTATTCCTCAAAGAAGGTAACCCCTTTTAGAAGTTGCATAAAACAACAATATTTAATTTGAGCGTCATTACTACAAGTGACATATCCGTGGTAGAGATATTTTTAATTAACCGTTGAAAATTGATATGGCAATAGAGATATTTTAAACTTAGGGGCTTTTGCAAATATTTTTTTAACAAAATTAAAATTGCAAATACCATCTATGATCTACATATTTAGGCATTTTTCTTCTATTAACTGTGAATACAGGTAAAATGCCTGCATAAATGACATTTTACAACTTATAATTTAGTTCATAGAAGTATTTGTCATTATTCTTTTAATTTATTCCCTTGAGATTATAAGGAAGATCTCTAACTTGGAGTTGTACAATAAACAACGTTCTACCTTAAACGTTGGTTATATGTGACAACATACCTTAAAAAAGAAAGAAAGAAAACCCTAATTCCATGGTTTTAAGCAACTGAGGTACTGGTTTGCTGCAAATGAAATTGATGTTAACTTACAAATGTTTTTAAGTGCAAGTAGCCACAACATTACTTCATTGTCTATTGTCTTAAAGGTTCCTGCCTATGATAGAATATGAAAGGTCAGATATACGTAACTATACCTATGTATTAGAAACACACAAAGGTTGTTTTCCGATGACCCGTAACGAAAATTGCGTCAAGTTCTGTCGATCAAATGTCATTTCACAAAATAAGAAACGCAACCAATTTAGTGAATCACGTAGTGGAGAAGATCTGATTCCAGATGGTAGAGGACTTTTGGGGTTGATGGTTGAACATTTTCTTTACAAACGCTTCCTCAAATACTGAGGCAGTTGTCTTCCAACAACACAAATAAACAAATTATGTGAGGCTCACAGAGTATGCATACTTGGGTTTTTTTTATAGGTGATTATCTAACCTCTGCGTCGAATTTCTTTTTTTCTTTTTTCTTTTGAAACAACCTCTGCATCGAATTGAGGCCACAATTCCATTAAGTAGGCAGATGAAATGTCAATTTTGGATGGGATGGACAAATGTGGCATTATGCTATAATTTAGATCGTAAAATGAAAATGTGAAGCCATGTCCAGTCATTTTCTGATGGGTTGATAGGGAGTAAAATTGCGGATGGGATCAGGGCAGGTCAGATGTGAGGTAATTTATGAGGCCGCGAATCAGATTAGGCCACGTGGCACTGGCTGCCTAAATTAAAAAAATAATGTTTAACGCTACCAAATCAGACAATTCCCTGGAGCACGGCGCGATACTCTTCTTACTCTTGCTAGGTGCAGGTGCCGCACTCTTCTTCACCGGAGACGGAGATGGGCTAGCCTCAGGCGGACTCGTCACCGCCGGGGGAGTCGCCACCTCCGGCGCCGTAGTAGGCGGGGACATAATAGGCGCAGATACAGGAGAGCTCACAGGTGTAGCCGTCGACGGTGTAGAAACCTGTGCCGGAGAAGACGCCGGAGGAGTTATGACGGCCGCCACTGGAGCTGAAACCGGAGAGGAAACTGGAGATGGGGAAGTGGGTTTAGAAGGAGAAGCTGTCGAAGGAGGAGTCGACACCACAACGGTGGTGGAAGGAGAAGGCATAGGTGGGAGATTCACCACCGACGCCTGCGACGACAAGGCGTTAAACATTATTTTTTAAAAAATTTAGGCAGCCTGTACACGTGGCCTAATCTGATTCGTGGCCTCAGAAATTGCCTCACATCTGACCTGCTCTGATCCCATCCCGTAAAATTGAGGATGACATGTGATTCAACACATGTTGTCTCAATTCCATGTTTTAGATACAACAACACATAACCATTATATTCCAACGACAGTAAAAACTATCGTTAGAGTCTATGAAGGATGAGAGTCAGACAAACAATACATATGTATCACATGATAGAGAGCTTACTTTTAGTGAGATTACCGGCTCTACATGTGTATGTATATATAACACAAGAATAGAGATATGGTGTGTTAGTGAAAGAATCTAAAATCAAGAACAGTAATGACATATGTATTTGTTTAGAACCCAACAATCAGCTTTGAAGAATCTTATATAACAAAACAACTTGTAGAAATATAACTTTAGGAAGCATCCGTTTTGCATTAAACATGATCTAGAGATGATTTTACTAATGACAGAACACATTATCAAGTACATATAAGAATTTTACAATAATATCTATGAATATCTAAAATTTGTAAAAAGGAATTAAATCATGTAGATAATATCCCATTTCAGCCCTAATAATGATCATATGACTACATTAGCCTTCTCCCCTCATCTCGTTATCATTTGTTAATTTAATATTTGTATAGGGTTTTATTTATATCCTATCATAAGAGGAATAGTGGAGTAATCAGAGAAAAAGCTTTTCTTTCTCTCTTTGTTTTCTTTTTTTTTTTAAAAAAAAGAGCGAACAGAGCTTTAAAGAGGTAAAGAGTATGTGGCAAAAAAAAAAAAAAAGGTAAAGAGTAAGATGCAGAAGCTAAGGAGATAATGGGGTCACGGGATAGCGCCGTTTGACCTGATGAGTTGGTCACGTGGGAAAGCTTTTTTAGCTTTTTAGATTTTAATCATTTTATTATTAGTATTATTCTTCATACAGATTACGTCCATTTCTTATTCAGTTTTCTTTTTAAAATATTTAAAAAAACATATACGTTCTATTATGCTCTTTAAAAAGTATGCAATGTTCTAAATTATCATTATTAGTAATAAAAATAGACTACACATATGTGAAAGAAAAAAATGTTACTTCACATTAAAATTTTAAACCATAATATAACAAAAAAGTAAATGTAAAAAATACGTTATAAATTCGTAATTGCACACACATTTCATAATTTTTTAATTAAGTTAAATAACCTAATAATGAATTTTCAATTTATTTACATATTATTTTAATTTAATTTTATAAATAAGGATTTAACATGGGCTTCCCAAAACGACTCTTTAGCAAAACTCACAATAATTGCTTTTCCATTTTAGGCTCAGAATTTTGCCGACGCGATAATTTGTGACGGAATAACATTAGTATGCAACATTGACCTTTTTTTTCCTTTTTCCTTTTCCCCCTTTCCTCTTCTTCTTTACCCTCCTTTTTCGCGTAGCTGCGTGGATACTATTTTTCTAAGAAACCCTTTTGGTGATTGATGACAGCCGAAAGAGGAAAACAAGAAAAAAGAAGAGCACCTCGCTACTCGGTCACCCTTGTGCAAAAGGGGATAGGATCACCCTCATCTAGCCTCAACACCCTCTCTTGATGCCACGTGTCGCGTGGTCACAAAGAGGGTGAGGAAAGTTGGGGTGAGGAGATCTCAACCTGTGCAAAAGGTAGGTACTTCAACCTCAAAAGACGTTATTGTGCATTGATATAAAAATGGTGTCAAAATGATATACTAGGGTTTTCATCGTCCTAACTTAAAAAATCATTTTAGAATATGCAAATCAGGAGTTCAACGGCCTTCTAAGTTATGTGATGACTTTACGCAAGATCCTAAACAAAGTGCTTCTTGTAAATTAGGTCTTCAACCTAGCAACAGTGAAATTTGCGGGTCTATGAAATCGAAATTTGTTCCTCTTGGTGACAAATAAAGGTAGGTACTTCAATCTCAAAAGACGTTATTGTACATTGTTATAAAAATGGTGTCAAAATGCTACTATAGTCATGAGGGTTTCGGCGTCCTAACCTTAAAAAACATTTTAGAAAATGTAAATCAGGAGTTCAACAACTTCCTTGGTTGGTGATGACTTTACGCTATGACCTGCACAACATGTCACCTTGCAAACTAGGTCTTCGATCTAGTAGCAGTGAACTGTGTGTGTCCCTGTTGCTCTTGATGACAAATCCAACTCGAATAACAACTGAACTATGTTAAAAAACACATTCTTATAAACTTAGCTTACTAAAGGATGCAACTCAGAAACATTCAATTTTGTAGATGAAAAGAACATGATTTATTGTTCAAAACATGTCTACTGCATCAAGGTTTAAATACCAATACTGTAACAACTAAGATTCAAACATATGATTTTAGATACAATTTATATCAACGAAGTTAGTTATACTTTGGTTACTTTTTTTCTGTCATAAAGAGAAATAGAGCCTTTGGAAAAAGTTCATGAAAATACATGAAGAAAATAGGGGGAAAGAAAACAGGGTCATGTCTTTCACTCATCGATTTTTCATATTTTACATACGATAGTTAATTATTATTTTCTAATTCCAAATTCTTCTAAACTAAAGAAGTGATTATATAAAACTTATGGTATGAACCATTACTTAAAGTCATCATGTGTGACATGACTTAAGAAAAGAAAAAAAAATGTCTTAAAACATAGTTAAGTTAGTAATGGATCCAAAAGAAAAGGAAAGAAAGAGCAATCAATTATGTTGGTACGTTGGTGGTCCCTTGCTTCGTGTTTACCACCAGACTTGGATCTCGCAGGATTCCTGTAAGCATGATGAGAATAACTTTTATAATTGATACTTTATTTATCCCAATAAGCTCCAATAAATGTCGTCATATATTATATAATATATTATGTAATAACATAAGACACCCTCTGTCGTACGTCAAACTTAACTCCAAATAGTGAATGTGCATCAGAAGATATGCATGGACATCCATGTCCTCAAAAGTTTTATGTTTAGATGAGAATAAAGTAACAATTAGTTAATGAATACTTCATTTATTATTTATGGCCATTAGGCCATCTCCAATGGGTGCACCAAAACACCCATTTGGTGCAAAAATTCACTCCAACCAAGCACCAAACCTTGCACCAAATAGGTGAAAATGAATAGTGTTGCACCAAATAAGTGCAACACTATTCATTGCACCAAATCACTATTCATCCGCCACATCATCATTTTAAGCATATTAACAAAATTTTAATTTCGTTATAATAATTTTAATTTGTTAATTTTGTTATACAAATTTTAATTTCGTTAATTTTGTTGTAAGAAAAAATTATATAATCCACCTCATTTAAATCAATGAATAATGAATTTATGAATACTTACGTTAAATTTATATGAATGTTAAATTTGTGTTAAATTATTTATAATAATGAATTAAAAATAGAATGATAGAAGAATCTTTAAGGAATATTCTTATTTGGTGCTGGTGTTTGTGGTTGGAGTAATTTTTAATGTTTATTGCGGCGATTTGGTGCAAAATTTGGTGTTTTGGGTTAGAGATAGCCTTAGAAACCTTTAAATATCCTTTTTGTTTATATTTGACCTCTGCAATCCTCTCTGTCAAGTTCCTCGCTGTTTATCACGCGATTCCTGTAGGCCTTAGTTTTTTCTTTGGATAATTAATCATTGCCCCTAGCCCAACCCCATGGGAGTCTTTTTGCATGTTACAAACTTTCTTTAATAACAACAATCATACTTAATATATTCCAACGGCAACAAAAGTTATCGCTAGAGTCTAGAAGGTGAAAAGCAGATAAACAATAATGTTGGTATTACTATACCAAAAATGGATCTATCTGCCAATATACTAAAATAAGTTTAACACACAAGTCACACTTCATCACTTAATAAATCCGAAGATGGATTCATTTATGCACATTATGTAATAAACACCAAAATAATTGCTCAAGAACCCAAAGGAATTGCACCAAGCAAAAAAACTCAAAACAAAGAGAGGCCATTCTGCATTATAAATGAACCTGCTAATAATTCCTTGGATACAAGATGGTTTTATTTCTAGCCCTTCAACTTCAATATCAAAAAAAGTCCTGCAATATTACTATGCACACTTGGCTATGCAAAATACTGTACCCAATAGTTAAAGAAACCAAAAAAAGGGAATAAACTGGTGTTACTAAATCATAATGTGCTTCTCCTTCTGCAGTAGTGCTATTTCTGTAGCACTCGCTTCGTTTTGGGTGCGTTGCGTGTCAGATTGAATGAACCGTGTTTTCATGCACACTCCTGAATATCCATGTCAAATGAAAACCTAGGAGGCATGTTAGACTCTATCTGCAGGAGTACCAGGAGGGCAAGAATTAAAGCATTCAAGATTCTTTTCATAGTTCATGTAAGAATGCTTGGCTCCCTCATCACTACTGAACCATGTATTAGGTTCTTCTGTTGATTTCTTCCTAAAGGAATTACTCATTTCTAGGAACTCGACTGGTTTCAGACCGTTAAGAATAGCAATGCACATTGAGAATGCTTGCAGAAGTTTCAGTGACGAGTCGAATTCAACCGAGTAGATCCCATCCTTGAAGGGTGACAAGCTGACTACAGGCTTTGTATCTGACGCGTATTCCTGTTGTAAGAAGAAGATTTATGAACTGAGAGTTAGATACAGGAAGCGACATACTAATAATGCTCAATTGCTAGGTAAGTGGAAGATCTTTTTAGTAGATATTGAAGTACCTGAGGGAAAAGATGAATCTTTTTTGTGTTTAATGGGGTGTCTGAACCTGATTGCTTACAAGTATTAGTCTCACTGGTTAGAACTCTTAATCTGCAACCGAGATCCCACCCCCCACAGTCACATGATCCTCCATATCTCCATCTTTCTAGGAGAGGTGAAGGTTTCCCTTTACAAGGTAATCCATGCTCGCCTCCAGGAAGTATGGCAGTAAGCCCCAAAAGGTTTTCACTTCCAGCTGAAAATCCACCTCCTTCGACGTCATTTTCATTAAGGTGACCACCAACCCTTTGAGATGAATCTGTTGAGTCCACTGTTGACAGCTTTTGCATATTATGTTTTCTCGGCTCGCCCTCCATTTTGGGCAGCTTTAGAATCATAGCGGCAAGCTCATCGTTTGCCTGAAGATCAGATGATTTTTCATCGCCCTGTCTCGTGTTCACGCCGAGCAAAACAAACTCCCTGATTCTACAATTATCAGCTGATTGCTTTCCAACCAAATCTGGTGTTGGAACATCAGATACCTTCATTTGTCCAACAACATTAGGAATATAACTCTGTTTTCTATCTTTGTTTGCATAGTTTAACCAGCTTGAACCCTTTTTCTTCATCTCATGAATGGTGAAAAACGTAAAGATCCAGTTGTTACAATCTTTTCTACCAGGACTCAGCCTTGTCATGGTAGCTGCAAGAATGTCACTACTGTTGTCAACTGCAAATGTAAATAAAGGAAGACCATTCTTCAAAGCTACTTGCAGAAGAGCTTGGACCATAGTCGATCCATGTTTGCCCGTGTCATTTGGGTGTTCAATACCAATTTCTTTGCAGCTCCCAAGATCTAATTTGACTTTCACCGAGTTCAAAGCATGAGCATCTGCTCGCCTATCAGAAACATTGCTATTCCTCTCCACAGGCACTGAAGCTCCATCTGCACAAGCGGTGGGGTGATCAGAGTTCCCCACTCTTGGCTTAAGCAATGGATCAAGAAGTCTTCTTAATGGGCTAGCTGTTGATTTTCTGGTTGCATTTGACTTCTCACATGATGTATCCGATGTAACAGAATTTTCACTTCCCAAAGAGCCAAGTTTACCTGTCTGATGATTGCTCTGAGCCATACTTGATAAATCATCTGAGCTGGAACTCTTTGCTATCCGGCCCATGCTGAAGCTAAATCGACGAAATGGGGAAGGACTTCTAGCTTTCTTATCTACTTCAACACCTGTTTTTGGCTTTGGTGTCTCTGCTGGCTCACCAAGTGCTTTGTTCCACTTATCTTCCGGGATCCTGCATCTGACAGGACTAACTGAATTACCACGAAGATGGACTAGTGCCCTTTCACGGCCTACTTTAGGTTTTGGTGCCTCTCCTGGATCACCAAGCCCTTTGTTCGACTTATCTTCAGGGGTCTTGCATCTAACAGGACTAACTGAACTACCATGAGGATGTACTAATGACTGCTTCATTTCAAACGCGACCTTGATATCTTTCTTCTTTGTGGAAGTAGGTTGCTCGTTTGATGGGCGACTGATCCCATCAAGTTCACAAGGAAAACGAAATGAATGTGGTTTCTCAGAAGAGGGTTCACATCCTTTAGAATCAGGATACTCAGAAGAAACACGTCGCATAGCTTCTATAAAACCCATGCCAGACTTCTTTGTCACATTGGATTCTTCGGCAGCTGCAGGAATTTTGATTTCTTGCATGTCTTTTGGCCGAAGGAGTACCACAGTTTTTAATGTACCCCTGTGATGTTGATGAGGAAGATTATGATTTTGGACTTGTAACTTCTTTTCCTCTTGAAGGTCACCATCTCGAACCTTTAACTTTTCTTTTGAATCTGACGTGACACACTGATTTTCAGATTCCAAAGGTATTCTGTCAGACACAGACTGTCTGTTTGGATGCTTCAATTTGCTTTCTTCTCCATTTATCACTGTATATTTGTTAAAGCACTGATGAGTCTTCAGTATACTGTGCTGGACTTTAACATAATTACTTGGGATGGCTTGAACTTCATGAGCCTTAACATCCTTTTCAGAGAATTTTGTGCCATGGGGGAAAACTTTGCTATGAGATCCATGCCGATTAGATTCACCAGCAGGATGGTATGTTTTCAGACGACCAGGAGTGCATGTACGGCCCCTGCTACAATGGGATGATGATCCCTGTGTTGAGGATGATGAGGTGTTGCTGCTGGAAGGTGAAAACGTGGAACTCTCACGGAAAATATGCTTACGATTATGCTGCCATTTCTCTAGACGGCCCCATTCAAGGACCCCAACATTGAAAGCTTTTTCTTGGTGCTTTTCCCCTCTCTCTAGATAACTTGGCAAATTTGACATGTATCTAACAAGCTCATCAGCCTTCCTTTGAGCCTGTTGCTTATTCTCTGACCCTTGAGTTTTGTGTACCACACCGTTCACTTCTTTGTCTTTCACATCATGAATATTAGCAGAAGGGGGTTCTAACTTATCTAACTTGAATCTGTCCCCAAGTTTTGAACTTCGGATGGTTCCTTGTGACGATTGACCATGTAATTTCTCCAATCCTTTTGTATTCTTTGAGATCTTCTCATGGTCTAATCGGTATTCCATAACAGACCTGTTATGTGCGAATGGCTGCGCGCCAGATTATTCTACGTCTGCAATGAACCGGCTCTATGGTTAAAAAAAACTAAGCAAACCAGATCAATAGAGTCAGCATGCATATGACATGCTTAAAACTAATTTATCGAATGTATTAAGAGTGTGAAAACATAGAACAACGCCACTTGATGAATGTGAAATTAAAAAAAGATTAGGTAAGGCGCTTCAATGCCAAGACACTTCAAGCCCCAAATACGATTGACGAAATTTATGTAGCTGCTTTTAATTATGAGTTACAGCCTGGTAACAAGAGCAGTAAACATGTTCAAAAAGCCAAACATTAAGAAGACAGACCAACAAGCACTCATCCACAACACATGGTACCATCAGAACTGTCACACATTCCATCCACATGGATAGTTGACAATGCAATAATTATAGCAGGTACCGTATAGATATGAGTCATGGTCTTGCCTGCCCAAAGAAGACATCCCATTATACTTTCATCATTATAGCATCAACCAGTAGTATCATTTCCTTCGCATTTATATATATAGCACTAGAACAAACCCCTGGTCAACCAAACCCAGATGCGAAAAAGGATGATTAATTAGAAATCTTTGAGGTAAATTTTACTGAAATTTTTTTAGATTCATCCATGTACTTTGCTTCATACCATCTGTGCCCATAAGATTCAACATCTCCTGTCAGAAATATGCAAGAAAGCCTTGGACGAGTACAAAGATTTGGAGGACCCGTGTGTCGGTAGTATCTAGATTCATGACTGCAAACGTCTTTTTGAACATTCATTTGTGATCTAAATTCAAGACAGCTAGAAACAACCAATTAGCTCACTTTGAAGAGAATTGAGTAATTTACTTCTGCAAACTCAAGGGAAAGAGAAGATGAAGAAGATGAAGAAGAAGAAGAAGAAGAAGAAAGAAAGAATAGGTTCAGAGAGAAACATAGATCCAAAGATGCAACTTAGGACAAAAACAAGAAAGCGAAAAGAGGGGGGTCCTTCAAGCTTTGAAGTGAGCATTGAAGATAAGCAGATAAGCTAAATGAGCTGTCTTCATCAAATCAGAACCCTTCAAAGCGACAAAGAACCACCTAAGTCTAGTCACAATTGAGAGAAATTGAAATAGAAGATCTAATTCATGTTCATGGCTAGAAAAATAGACCAAACTATGAAGGCCAGATAATATGGTGTGAAAAAAAAAACAAAGAAAAAAAGGCCTGTAAAGTTTGACCCTTTAATTGATTTCAAAACTACTCCCTTTAATCAATTCTTCCTTCTGCTTCATAATACCAGAGAAATTTTCACTTTTTATTGCTCTTTCATCATACTTTTCCCACTAATCTTTTGAATCAAATTAAGAGGACCCGCTTCTTAAAGTCATAAAGTAGCCATTTTTCTCCTCTCTTTCCTAAGCGTGCAGAAAACAAAGCTGATAACTCATGTTTGCATTTCTTTCCTGAATCACACTTCTGCTTTTCTTCCCAAAAGAAAAGTTCCCTTTGGACCTCAAAACAGAGATCTTGAAACACATCTCCAAGCCACAATGCCATAACTGAAAAATACAGTTAACGAATCAAGAAGTTTTCAAGATACTTACCAGAATCATCCACTCAAAAGCAGAGGAAAGAACCCAGTTGCCAGAATGTACATGGCGACGAAAGAAACCGCGTGGATTCTGAAATCAGCAGTTGTAAGAAAAAGGGGCCTCCAATCGATAAAAACAAAGCTCTGTGGAGCAGCAAGAAACCAGTAATCTTTACTTGTTGCAGTACTAAAAGAAATGCAGGTCACTCACTACCTCTCCAAATCCCAAAGTGAAGAGGAATATGCTGGAAAATTAGAGAATGAAAAAGAAAATGCGGTAAAAGAAAATGTGAGGTGAGAATGAGTAAATAGGTGAGTTTCTTGGTTTGCTAAACTCCCGAGTATCGAAGGAAGGAGGTTCATTTATCTGGTGAAAATATTTTCTGTAAATAAAAGAGTTATTTGTTGAATTATTTTTTATTTTGAAGATGCATAGTAAATTCGTAATTCATCCAAAAGATCGTGTACCAACAAAATGGGTTCACATTTACTCACCGCCACTCCCTCACCAGACCCCTACTGCTACGTGTCGCGTTATGGGAAGCGCGGTAAATCACTGCACGGTGAGGAGATCCCATCCGCAACAAAATAGCTTTCATGTAGAAAAATTGTCAAACTATCAAACGTTCTTAGATAAAAGGCGAAATCCTTTTACCGTCCAAGAATCATTATAGATGATGCAAATTAGGAGTTCAACGGTCTTTTATGTTGGGTGAAGACATACGCAGTAACACAAAGTGTCAACTGTAAACCAGTCCGAAGCAGTGGAACACTCGTGTCTCTGAAATCGAACTATTTTGATTTCTTAAAACAAATCTCAACCTAATTATCATAATTATCAAACGTTCTCATTGTACATTTATTTGACTTTCTTCATTTAACTATTATGGGATTGCGTGACTTTGTTTATGAATAGAAAAATATCTAAATTTAGAATATAGCTCAGTCAGTATCTAGAAAACTAATGCAAGAAAAATACCCAAGTTGACTGCTCATGGGAACAAAATTATTTTTAGGTTATAACAATCTTTTCGTTGCATTGCATATAAATAATTATGGGTAAACTACTCTTTTTTGGTAATAATTTTCGCTCAAACTCTTATTTGATGCATCAAATTCCAAAGTTATATTAACAATATAATTTTGCATATAAATTGTCATATCGGGAGGGAAAATGGGCCAGATATCGTTTTCATCGGACGGCCGGATGAGGACGAGATATTCGCGGGAGGTCACATCGTTACGGCTGATACTGGGGCCCACTTGTTAATTTATTGGATCCTTGTTACCATTATAGCTGGATCGGAGCGATTGTGTGCAGAGAGAGACCTTTTCAGAAAAGTTGAATTGCTTAAGATTTGGTTGAACCCCAACAGCATCCCTCTCACACCCAGTCCTAAAAATAATGTATGGATGTAAATCAGATATCTAACGGCTCGCTAACAGGAGCTTGGTCGTATACACAGTAGTCTGCATAAAGAGTCACTAGCATTGCAGGCAAGACTACAGGACAAGGAAGCTCCCACACTATATACTTGCTGGAAAGGGGTTCCCTTGCCTTTGGCAAGAATTAAACCACTGACCTCCCTTCTGAGAACTTCTGTCCGGAACCAGTTGGGCTATGTCCTAGAAACAATTGCTTAAGATTTGGTGTAGCATGTAATAGAAACACATATCATATTATATAATTTTTTAGTTTATTGTAGTCAACAATTTACAAGGATCAAATTTAAAATATGACATGATTCAAACATTCATAATATAGTTAATTTAATTAGTTTTCATTATAATATCTTAATATTTTTTGTTTTAAAAATATTGTTACAGTTTGTGTTGGTCAAACATCAATTAATATTAAATGTTTAAAACATTTTATACAGTAGCTTGTCAAAATATTCTTTATATTATTTAAAATTAAATGATTCACAAAATTGATTGTGCTAGCAGTTGATCGACACAACTTGACGCTCATTATGAGTCATCGGAAAACAATCTCTGTGTGTTTCTAACATATGAGTATGGTTGTGTACATCCGACCCCCTCATACCTCCCTATAAACGGGAGTCTCCTATTACCATAGGGTAATGTTGTCGTCGTTGTTGTTGATGATAATATTTTTAGAAATAAAATGGTATTGTTTTACTTGAATATACGGGGCAGGTGCGGGGGTCTTTTCATCTTTATTTCAAAGGCTATTATTACTTTTGCAGTATGGGAAGGATTTTCATCTCTTTCGTAAAAGCCTTATACAAAAACTCAGCCCCCTTTTGGAGAATGATTGTTCATTTGATCATGACTTCTTTTGACCTTTTACGTTTTATAATCAAGATGATGTCCTTATGAATTTTCTATAATGAAAATGCAGATTGCTTCCATGAACACGGAAGGTATAGATATGGCTAGTGTATCTATTTATTGTTCAACATATGTGGTCCAGTGAGTGTCAAAAATGAATCACTTTTTAGATCGAAAGATGATTTACAAAATTTGTTCTTGTATACTCGTAAGAATCAACAACATTAGAGGTCCTAAGAATCGTTACTTCAGATAAAATACTCTGACAATTAAGTCACTCGCATATTGTTTCATATTTGGCATGTCTGGTTGTATTTCTTTCCCTCCCTTATGTGTCGAGATATTTAATTCTTTTGTATGTTTTGGCTAGTCAATACATATTCGGAGACCATCAAGTGATGTCATGTGTCATGTCTTACGTGTGCATGTTGGTCAAGTATCAATGAGTTGGCATCACGTGTCTCTGTGCAGGATAAAGATGCTTGCCTGGTGTGGGTTACGTTGGCGAGTTGACCTGATAGGCCTCGTGCACTGAAGGCTCGGCTGACCTGATGGATATAGCTATGTGAGGATGAAGGATTTGAACTTAAGTAGCTGACACGTCTCGTTGAATGGTTAGATAGTGTTAACCGAGACTCCGAGAGATACCGAGTTAGTTGTACTTATAATTTTTTGAAACGTATTGGTTTTGTTATTATAAGTGACTATGTAAAACATGTTTACCTTTACCTTCTTTTTAACTAGTTAATATTTTTTTTTTTTGGCGTGGAGGGAGGCTAGGTTATGCCCTCGGAAGTCAATATCGAACAAGATCCGATATCAGGATAATGAAGATTGAAGAAATTGAACTGTATTTGCAAATGTCAATGGCCGTCTTAGCAACTTTTAGATTTGTTAATGGTCATATATTTTTGTTATAGTAGTCAATATTTTATTGTTGGTATAGTTGAGTAAGATAATTGTGATAACTAATAAATACATGGTTACTAACGTAACGGATGGTTGAAATTAAAGAGTATTTCATTATAGAGTGCTTCGTTATTATATTATTTTCTTATAATTTACTTTGATAATATCCATTTACCTTTTAACAGATAGCTTATTTTCATAACCACATGGCAACTACCGCTTTTTTACGATTAATATCGCGTATAAATACTATCCTAACATATTTATAATACGTTTGATGGTCGCGAAAATCTCAATTTATTTAAAATATATCAGAAATTCTCGCCAACTCTTGTTAAAATACTTTTAAATAAATAATCGTCAACCACAATTTTCAATCATGTTATTGTTGAACTTCTGTAAAATAAACAAATTAGCAGTCAATTTCTGGAAAGTCAGTATTAAATTTACATTCTCAGATAGTTAGTCAACAAAACTTATCAAGATTATATCGATACTTCCATAATATGTGGAAATTTGATTAAAAACAACAAAAGATGGTTTGAACGTTATATTGTTTTGATATTTAAGAATCGAATAAAAGACTTTTCTGGTGTATTAGACACCCGTATTTACGCAAGAACCGTATCGTTTTGCGATCTGTTACACGCAGCCTTACACTACACTTTGTATATATATTTAAGAATCGAATAAAAGACGTTTCTGGTGTAGCAGGTGATTGCTTTTTTTTTTAATTGATTAAACTAATGAAGGTTGTTGGGTTTGATTAATTTTTTTAGGAAGGAAATTTCAGATAAGTTAATGGGTAGGGACGATGAGTTTGTCTAGCTTATTGTCCCTATTAGGCTACTAATTCAAATATTTACTTTGCCTAATTATTTAGCATTATATTATAATTGCAGTTGATTTGCAAAGAAACATGAAAGTTTCAAGCGGAAAAAGACAAGAATGGCGATGAGAATTTCTATGGAGTGTCCGATTGAGAATAACACATATTTAATCAACAGCCTTCTCGAGAGAGACGTAATATTCTTCCCATAGACTATGTCTTGTCTTTTATGTTATATATATTTTTCTTTTTATTTTTTCAATCACAAACATTCCCACCTCATCAACTTCATGAATCATGATTTTGTGAAGGACCAACATTGGCAATTCGACTTTTTAAAGTGGTTCACTCAAGACGCATCATAATATGGCAAATATATCTTAAAAGATCAATTCTACTAGTTTGTAGAAGACATCGTGTGTGAGTCACTACGTGAGACCTCATCCAACTTAGAAGGTTGTTATCCATCTAACTTGTATCCTCCACAATACTCCATAATACTGGGACGATAGAGACCTCCAGAACGAAGGATTTCACTTTTGCTCCCAAAAATATATCTTAAAGATTTGCATAAACAAAGCCACAAAGGCAACCTATAAGTCACCCAAACTGATCAAAATACAGTTTTCTAAGAAGAAGAATAAAAATAAAAAATGGGCATCATAATATGGCAAGAGGTCTGCAGTCCGGGAGGCTAGACGAGGATATGTGTTTATTTTCAAACACCTTATGAACACTAAGTTTTGAACATCTCATTTAGAAAACTGTTGAACGATCTGATTTATATTTTTTAACAAATTTCTTAAAACTAGTACGATGAAAGTCCTCATAATCAGACTATAACATTTCCATCCGAGAATATGTATTCATTTTGTTGCACCATTAGATTATTTTTTTTTTCGGTTTTCTGTGTACTTCCAGAAAGGAAAGAAACAAAAAGGAAAAGGTATTTCTATGACATAGCTCACTTAGTGTTTGAGTTAAGATTTTGCTTCAGAAAAATACATGTTCGAACCAAAACACGTATAGCCTAAGAGCAATACTGTTATCTAAGATTGAAGGACTTTACCCTGAATCTGATCTAATTGGATGTTAGATTACAAGTCCAGTTTGCAGTGGTGGATTGTATGATAACGTTTTAACCATCTAGTTAAACATGATGTTACAGTCAACGATGTATTTCAATGTCTACACCACTTAACCAGTAGGTTAGCAGGACCCTAGGGTGTTGTAACGTGAAATATCTTGTCCCAGACCCACTTCAGATCATTAGAATGGATTCTCTTTTTTTTTTTTAGCAGACCACAGAATATTTTTCATCCTCACAATGATCGCTCCGATAATGTTATACAATGAAAAATAATAATAATAAATTATGTTGTTAGTTTGACTCTATGTTCATTCATATGTCTTCAAAGATAAATTGTGACAATGATAACATTCAATACTTTTACCCAAAAAAATACAGGTTTTAAGGTCATATAACTTGTTTGACTTAGCTTATGCACTGGTCAAACCAATTTAAGTTATATGTGTGTTTGGTTAATCAAAAAACTGATTTGCTTAGAAGTATTTCAAGAGTTTATAACATATAGGTATGGTTGCGTACATCCGACCTTCTATACCTTGCTATAGATGAGAGGCTCTAAGATAATAAGGCAATGTTATTGTTTTACTATCTTTTAACTGTTACCTTCGATAAGTTTTCGTCTCCTTTAGTTACGTATAGACTCTCATCTTCTTCAATTCCCACCTTTGGTTTACGTTCATTTGTTCCATCCATATATGATTGCTTTATATTTTTTCTATATATCTGATTCCGGATTCTGTACAAACGTGGGAGCTTAGTGTACCGAGAATGTCCTTTTATGTTTATATGTAGCTATGTAAACATTTCAACGAAGAGTTTTACTTTATACAAACAAATATGGTGTCTTTTAATCTCAACATTCTTGTTCCCTCTTATTCACATATTCACGTCAATTAAGATGTCAACAATAATGTCATGTAGATAACAAGGTCTGAGAAGGAGTCGAATTACTTCGTAATCTGATGTACGCAGCTTTACTTTACACTTATGCGAGAGAATGTTTCTGTGGTTTGAACCCGTGATCTCAAGATCACAAAACAACAAACTTACCAGTTAGTCTAGAGACCGCCCTCACTTATGCCAATTTGGTTAAATATGGCAATTTTTGCAAAACGTTTTGTCATTGGTCCTGTGATGGTGGTTAGAGATTCTCTTAAAGAGCTTTTATTTCTGGATGAATATTAATTTATTTAAAAAAGTTATATACTATAATCTATCCTCGATGACATTGTTTACACACCTGAATCGCGGATGAGATCAGAGGAGGTAAAATATGAGGCAAAATATGAGGCCTCCAATCACGCAACGCCACGTGTACAAAAGAGCTTTTTTTCTAAAAAAGAAAAAAAGTAAATAGTGGGCCCTTTTGTACACGTGGCGTCGCGTGATTGGAGGCCTCATATTTTACCTCATATTTTACCTCCTCAGATCTCATCCGCCTGAATCGTCCTTGAATGGTATAGTTTATCCATAATCACATGGTACAATTGACTTATTCGTGAGAACTGCCTTTGCATACTCTTGTTATGCTAACAAAATACTGCTGTCGTCTAGCATGCCCGATTAAAAAAATATTTACATATGACAAGCTTTCGTAACCATGTCTAAGAGGTGTTGGTTGTTACAAAGGTAACGAAGATGGCAGAGATTAGAGAGAAAAAAATTATTTAAAAATACAAAAAATTCTTTTTGAAATTGAAGTACAGAATGAAATTAGCACACACCCTTAATTGTTTATAGAAATTAAGTTTCTTGCTTTAAGTAGTTATTTGTGTTGCAGGCTAATTAGGCTGAGGTGTTTGAAAACCCAAACACAAACCCGACATGTTTATTAGGCCTAAATCAAAACATGCTGCCAGATTCACGGAATGTTTTCGAGTTAATATGACAACCTAAAAAAATTAAATTATTCAAATTGTCGGGTTAGGTTTGACGGATTGATAGGTTATAACAACTTAAAAAATAACAAGAACAACAAGTTTAACACATTTTATGGGACATTTTGGGATTCTATCGAATACTGGTCCGAAATCGTGCATGACAAATCTAAACTCGTGAGAAACATGTTTGTGTCGTGTTGACAGGTCTTTTTAAGATTGTTAGTGTTAGATAAAACAAGTATATAATAAAACGTATATGTAAATAGCTACAATTAGTAGCTAACAAGAAGTGCTGTAAGGAGTTACAATCAATAATCAATAAACAACTTTGTTAAAATCTATGATATGTATATGATAAAATGCTTTATAAACAACTACTCCATACATTTCACATGGTTATTCAATACAACCATTGGACTAGTTGGTTTTCATCTTTGTGCAAAATTCACATAACTATACAATGTAGGATATAAAAAGTATATGCATCATTCATCCATGTTATGGAAGGGCAGACATTCAATCTTTATATTATATTGTCCCTCCTGAGGGAGGGCTACAATATTCCTCTAAATAATCTTAGCCGTTTGATATATGATGATGTTTGAATTGATCACCAAGTAATCGTTTGATGTGGTGCCGTTAGAACTCCGTCAATTGTCTGTAGCAAGTGAGCTGCTGACCTGCACAAAGAGTAAGGGTCAGAGGACCCGGGATTTATGGCCCCGGGTAATACCCTCCAACGCTCAAGTCAGTCTGGGCCATTTTTGTAGAGAGGTTTATATATGAATGAAGGTTTAAAGGAACTGAGATGTTCTCGTAAAACCTGTGTTTTCACTGTGGGGAAGATGAGTAATTTCTGTGGATTTGTTGTTACTTGTCCTCTCTCTCCTGCTGTTCGGCCTTTTTTATATGACGGCTTGGGCCAATGCATGGGCAGAGCTTTGATATTGTGACAGGCAAGGAGGTCAGTCAAATGACACTTGCTCTTGCATGCTCGCCACGTGACTCGGTGCTGAGCTGAATAAGCTGGTTTGGGACATCTGGCTGGGAGTTTTGCCCGGTAGAATTACCTGGGGTAAACTCCTAGAACCGAGATGAAGTCTTCTAGAAGTGCTTTAGAGTGCCCGAGATGGCTGATGGTGTGGGACCAACATGCCGAGATGAAAGTGGCCGACTCTAAAGAGCAATGAGAGGCCTTTCGTGATGCTCGTGACTGATGCCAGTAAGGGTGGCGTGAGACCAGTGAGCGGATCAGATCTTTGGCCGAGTTCAACACTTTGTCCGAGATAGGACTGCGGGCCGAGATGAGACCTTGGAACCAAAGATGATTTAGGCCTTTTTACCGAGGCGAATTCCTTAACCCCTTGAGGGTACTGAGATTGTATGGCCGAGATAACCATAAAGTCAAACGGGCGTAATGATGATGGGGCCCTATGGCCGAGATGGGTTGCCTGGTCATCCTCCGGGCCGACCCGCCATACTTCGCCATTTCTTACACTCTACCTAAGTGTTGACCGTTATTGACTAACGGGAGAAACTTTTTGGCTCATCAATATACATATCATATATGTTTTTTGCACTTATCCGTAAGTTCAAAAATTGTTGTATGGAGTTATCAAATATTATGTAGGGTATACGGTTTATCGTGGAGGTTCAACAATTAGTACGTAGCTTTTTTTAAATCATGTGTAAAGTATTCAAATAATCAGTATATAAATTTATTCAAATATGCCATAAATAGAAGAAACCTGAAAGATATTGAAACCCTCTTTCCGAAATGATTGAACTTTGAAGACTTCCTATTCAACTCAATTCTTCCGGTATACCAGTAAGTTCCCCACCCTTACATTGGTATTCGAGTTGAGAGTTGCTTGAATTGGTACATGGTTCGATTATAAGGACACGCACAGTGTGGGTGTTTCACTGATGTCTTGGCCAAAGACTCATTTTGTAGTGGACACCTTGGACCTCTCCAACCTAAGAAACCGCTGAACTCCTGATTTATATCTTCCACAATGCTCCTTGGGGCTGGAGCGGTGGGAGTCTTTAGATCCAGAGTATGGTCTTTTGATACGAGTTACCAACCCTAGTAAGAGGACATAGCACCCCTGCAACCCCACATGCAATCATTAATATACAATTAATCCTCTATTTATTAGCTATTAATGAAAGCAATAACCACAAGAACCTAGAAAAGGCCACCAAGCAGAGCCCAACAAGTATTAATGCCATAACAAAAGTAGCCCATTTTTAAACAAATGTCCAATTTTGCTTTTATTGTCCTAAGTCTTAACTGTGTTACATAACCAAAATTTTTTGTTACTTGTTTATCTTCGTTGACTACTCTTTCCATTGGTTCGATCTTTAAGAGAGGGAGAGGTTTTAGACAAATGGAGGTGGGCAGATAAGAGACAGTCTCAGGGCATAGATGGAGTTGGTATCTCCTCACCCCCTTTGTGACCACGAGACACGTGGCAGCAATGGAGGGTGGTGAGGCTAAATGAGAGTCACCTGTATCTAACCTCACCACCCCTCTTTGCTGCCACGTGTCGCGCGGTCACGCATCACCACACCCCCTTGCGGTGAGGGGATCCTATCCCCATAGATGGGATCTGCTGCACTGTATCATGTTCTATAATACATAAATCGAGTTTGCTTATAAGTTTTTTTTTATACTAAAACAAAACCGAACTTGGTATATTCGTTAGTTTGATTATAAGTTTTTTTTATATTAAAACAAAACCGAATTTAGTGTATTCGTTAGTGAAGCAAGATATGGCGCAACAGATCCTATCTTATTCACATGACATATAGCATTGAGAGGAGACATACTTAATTGCAAGTGATGCATTGCAGATACGGGTCTTAATCGACGTAATATTTACGGTTTTTATTTTCTCCTTTTCTTTCTTTTTCAACCAAATGTATTTGATATGAATTGTATATAATTTACGGGTATAAACGACACATGGACCCATTTAAATAGTTAACTACTCTTATGAAATCATATCACTTATAATTAAGACATATCTTAATAAAATCTTAATTCATTTTTTTTTGATTTTTTATCATACGAAAGAAATAACTTGTGCATAAAATAACGACACTATTTGTAAAAAACTAGTTAGTTTATCTTAGAGAACAAGTACATTTAATATCTCATACTATATATAAAGTGACCTTATTGTATCAAATTTATTGAAAAGATTATTTAAGCAAATGAATCCAATTTTGATTTAAATATTTAAATGGTGATTGTAACATTGCCCGTTAACAAGATCTGATTATAAATTGTTAAATGATACCTTTTCCATTTCAAAATATAAGTCAATATTAAAAATTCACATACAATTTAAAAATACAACACCACTACTAAATATTTTTTTTTGCTTCTAAATGTATCCATCATACATAAATTGTGTATTTAATGAAAACTAATTAATAAAATTGTATCATTTATATTTATTATTTAAAGCAAGTGTGAACAAAATGGAGGGAGCAAATCAAATTTGGTGACTAATATAGGCTACATTTTAGAGAATATGATCCCTTCATCTATTTTTCCTCAGGCTACATGTCACCGTACAACACATAGCAGCAAAGACACATGTAGCTAGCACCATCACTCTATCCTGCTAGCACGTGTCGCATGGTCATGAGCTACAAGCCTGTACAGGCCCGTGAGAGCTTCCATTGCAGGCTTTTGTAGTTTCCTCAATGGCGGAAGTCCAAACTTCCAAATGGTCTAGACTACAGGGGACTATGGACATTCTTGTACCCCCAATAAAGAATTCAGCGGAAGAGAAGCTTGCAATGATTTTCTAGAATTATCCTTACCAAATTATGAATACGCTTCGAGTCCTTATTAGCAAATCACTCTTCGTTCAATTCGTGTTATCTGTGAGCAAAATCTAGTGTGATTGATTAAGATGTCGCTGATTCCAAGGTTCTTCGATTATCGTCGTAGCAGCATCTTCTGCCAATTTCCGACGAGCGCGTGGGACCCTTTCAAGGACTTTCTGCTCTCCAGCTTCCCGTCGTCTTCCTCATACGAGACGCCGCATTCGTGAACACTCGCGTCGATTGGAAGGAGACACCTGAAGTTCACGTCTTCAAAGCAGACCTTCCTGGAATCAATAAAGATGAGTTGAATGTAGATATTGTCGACGACAGATTTTTTCAGATCAGTGGCGAGAGGAACGTCGAGAAAGAGGATAAGAACGACACGTGTCACCGGGTAGAAAGAAGCAGCGGTAAATTCATGAGGAGGTTCAGGTTGCCGGAGAATTCTAAGGTGGATCAGGACGAAGCAGACATGGTGAACGAGGTACTTACTGTTACTGTTCCCAAGGCTGAAATCAAGAAGCCTAATCTCAAATCCATTGAGATTTCTGGTTAGATAAGCCTATCATATCTTTGATCCGTTGATATTTTTGAGTTATGATGTAAATGCTTCTGGGATGTATCAAATTTAAATCAATAGAAATGTGTTCGGGATATGTGTTTCTCTGTCTGCTTAATGTATCATACTTTGTAGCCCTGTTTAATTTTCTGCATGTTTTAAGTTCCATGATATCAAGAGAAGGTCAAGAGATTATTAATCACCTTAATGTTGGTGGGCTAATCTCTTAAATCATTCGCTGAATATTTCTCTAGCTAACTACATTTGCCAATTGACTTATGGGATCATCCATTAGAATAACTTTGCAGAATGCAGATGAATTCCTTGCAGCAGTAAATTCAAAAATGTGGTGGAGTTTGCGTACATTTTAAGTAAAAGATGGATTTGTACTTTGGATATCATTAATAGAAGTTAAAGTTTATGCTATTTGTGGGGTGACCATTGGGGTTAATGACATATAAGTTTGTCGTAGGGTTCAGAAAAAGGCTGGGTCAATTGTGATTTGATGTATGCAGTTTAATCTACACTTTGTGGAAGAGACTATTTTTACGTCTGTGATCTCAACAGAAAAAAGGAAAGAAAGTTAAATAAGAAAAAAAGAAAGCAAGACTGACAACATTTTTGGGATAGAAAAAATATAGTGATAATATCAACAACAACAATCATATCCAGTATATCCCGATAACAACAAAAGCTATCGTTAGGGTCTGAGGAAATATAACGATAATGTCATTGGGTTGGAATCGCCAGATGTTTGGTAATTAAGCTGTTCTTTTACTCTTTGTATCGAAACAACATGCTTGATTTTGAAGCTTCCTGAGGTGAAGGGGCTTGTATCATGTCTGCTTATCAAAGGAGCTGATGAGCGCAGTTAAATCGTTGAGTGACCTGTATGACGAACCTCCTTTCTGCACAGAAGCTTCAAGTTTTTGTTTCATATAAAGTGCCCTTTGTCTCATCTCTCTGCCTTCATTTTCGGACATCAGTTTGCGTATACTTTTCTGTATAACCCCTCTGTCTATCGAATTGTCAAGTTGGAAATCTATAAACCCTCTGTTTATTGGACTATCAAGCTGTAAACCTACCTTCCATACACGAGTCAGATATGCTGCATTGATCATTTGATCGGCAAACGAGGGTCTGCATATAGTAGGAACTCCTTCACTTATGCTTTCAAGCGTGGAGTTCCATCCACAATGAGTCAAGAATCCTCCCACAGCTGGATGTGCCAAAATCTCCTTTTGAGGTGCCCATTGAACTATTACACCTCTGTCTCCAATGAATTCTTTGAAACCAACAGGCAGTAGCTGCTCGAGCTTCTGTGATCCGATAGACAACGGCCGGACCACCCAGAGGAACGGCTGGTTGCTGTTGGCCAGTCCCCAAGCCATCTCCTCTATCTCTCTTGCATCTACAGTAACCACAGTGCCTAGGCTTACATAAAGGACAGACTTAGGAGGACGCTTGTCAAGCCAGGCTAAGCAAAGTGTATCTTCTTTGAGAGGAGTGGGTGGTGAAGCCTGGGCGAACTTATGAATAGGGCCTATTGCGAAAACTGGGACTTTGCATTGCAACTGAAGCCGTGCCAATATTGAGTGTTCCAGCTCCTCTGCCGTGTTCCAGATGATACCCACAGCAGTTCTTATGTTGATTGTAGTGAAATCTATTCTAGAAACTTCGGGTTCAGATGTAACTGATACTGGAAAATCTTCATACCGCAGAAAATTTAGCTCTGGTACTGTGTCCTTCAGCTGAGACTCTACCCGGGGAGGGGGGGGGGGGGGG
>AP025097.1:545951-583674 GCA_036186865.1 Eustoma russellianum | reverse complement strand
TAGGCAATTACTAAAAAGTAAATATGCTGTTTTGCATGTTTGTTGCTGGATGAGTTGTTGGCAGCAATAACTCTGAAAAAGTTGTGGTTATCTTTTCTGTCTATAGCAGCCAAGGGGGACATATGTTCGTAAGTTTTTTCAAAAACCCTTGTACGCTTTGAAAACATTTTTGTAGGTTTGATACAATAACAACACAATATATCCCAACGACATGAAAAGCTATCGTTTTGTAGGTTTGATAATAAACCAGAAAACGTGGAATTATTTTGACCGGATAGAAAACATCAAAAAGTATATATAGGGACACTTAGAGGATTAGATAGTATTTACACTGCAGGTTGACTTTGCACTTTTTATTTCAGTATTTGTCTTTCAACTGTTTGTGCATACCTTCTGTAATGACTATTTTAATATCGGAAGATTTCCGTTTATGTTTAATAAAATCCATTCACTAGTACATATTTCTATTATTGTGCTATCTATGAAGTACATATAAAGCCGAGAGTCTCACTGGAATCAAACTCTCTATCCCTTGGGATGGAGGTATTGTTTGCCTGATACTCACCCTCCCCAGACTCCAGCGATAGCTTTTACTGTCGTTGAAATATACTGGGTATGATTGATTGATTGATATCCTATCTATAATGCAAAAAAGTTATACCTTGTGCAGGGATTTGATCTCCTCACCCTCAATCCCCTCACTCCACTCATGACCACACAACACGTGTCAGCAGGAGGGATGGTGAGGCTAGATGAGGGTCTTACCATCCTCCTTTGCTGTCACGTGTCGTGCAGTGACGCGTGGGGTGATGGAATCCTATCCCCCTTGTGCATGGGAGGAATGAAGACGACACATGTCTGGTAGAAGGACGTTAAGTACCTGATAAGGGAAGATAATTTTGTTCGTGAAGTTGAAGAACACTTAGATAAGATTGAAGACAAGCAGCCGAAAATGTTCGAAAAACCATGCTTGGAAGTTGGAGACAAGCAGCCACATCTTCCCCAAAGTTCAAGAAGACATCATAGATAATGCAACAAATCTGGCCATGTTGTCGTTCATCCTTCATCATTCTGGTTAACATTTTCAGAAGAGGGCCTTTGCAGTTTTGGTTAATCGTCGAGATGACAATCAAGACATTGGCTAAATGAGTATCAATCCCTTCTAAATTATCAGCCAAAGGTGCAAAGGTAAAGTGAGGATGATGAGAAGGATCAGGAGCACAGTATTCTGTGTGCGCAACGATGATGGAGAAGCCCTTGGAGTAAAGAAGGCTTCCAAGTTGAAGCATTGGAGTCATATGGCCATGGTAAGAAAGTGGCACTAACACTATGCTCTGTTTTTCACTTCCATGGATTTCCATCTTCACTTTGTTTTTCTCTTTCTCTGAATCTTTTGGAAATTATTCAAAGTTTGGATCAATATATATAGGCTAAGAATCAGTAGATGATTTACAGTGCGTAAGACTCTGAAAATGCCGATGTCTTATTGAATCCATCGTCTTGTTATCTTTGCAGGCAGAACGGTTATTCGCTTTTTGTTATCATTTGTTTGTTACTAATGGAGTTTCACACGATTTTGTCTCTGGATTTGGAAATTTTTTTATTTATTTTCGTTTTTGGATTATGCGAAGAGTGGGGAACTTCAGGTAACTGGTAAGGTTGTTGTTTTGTGACTTTGAGCTCATGGCTTCTAGCCGTGTAAACAGCCTCTTACACAAAAAAGTATAGGTTAAAGATGTGTATATCAAATCGCGAAGTGATCCGACCCCTCTATGGACCCTACGCAGACGCGAGACCCTAGTGTACTTGGATCAAAATAAACATCAGATCGCGAATTGATCTGGCCTTTCTCAAACTATACACAAATGCAAGAACCTAGTGTACCGGAAACACCTTTTAGTTTGGATAATACGTGGATCATTTATTTTGTATTTTGTATCCACCATACATGCTCCTTAAGGCTGGAGTGGTAGGCTCTTTCAAAATAAATAAGTTTTTTTTTTTTTTTTTTTACAAATAAGCCAATTCATTAACAGATAGGATATATTATAACAAAATGGTGACCAATACATGACAATCAAAATTAGACAAAGATAATATTTTAAGAGAAGCGAGAGATGTTTTCATACTACATATGTTTGATGGATTTGGACGATCAAAATTGGACAAAGATACAATAATAATATTACCCTATTCTCTTAGAGGCTCCGTGAGTACGAAAAGTCGGATATACGCACTCTATACATATGTGTTAGAAACGCACAAGGATTGTTTCCTGGTGACCTAAAATGAAAATTGCGTCAAGCTGTGTCGATCAACTGCTACTTCACAATATAAGAAGCGCAACTAATTTAGTGAATCATTTTGTTTTATTCCATCATATTTCAAAGTCCAAGAAAAGTGTGTATTTGACTCCATTCGAAATAGAAAGCAAAATTGGACAAATATAATATTTTAATAGAAGAGAAATATGTTTTTTTACTACATCTTTTGATAGATTCTCACCAGGCATTGGGAAAAAAAAAGTCTAACATGTACAGCTTGAAACCATTAAAAAAAATTATATTTGACTTTTTTCATCAATGTCATCGTATTACTGTAGAAAGTATAATGATCGTTGTTGCAGTTCTGAACTTACTAAATCTTCACGTTAATTATGTCTTCACGCTAATTATGATGAAAGAGCATCCGAATCACGGTGAAAGTGGTGATTCATTGTGTTCACCAGAATATGTGAAGTAATATAATATAATGATAGCATCACCGTATTTTTGGATTATAATATAGTGGTCATATTACATTTCTAAACTAAATAAATGGTGACATTAATTATGTTGAAAAAGCATCCAAAATTTGGTTATAGACTTATTTGTCGCTTTCACCGTGATTTGGTGAAAACTATAATTGTTGTTGTTGTAATTGTAGACATAATAAATGGTCACCTTAATTATAGTGAGCAAGTATCTGAAACACAGTGGATTAAAAATTTGATTGCTTCATTAGAAACTCTTAGTTAATGTTGGTATCATATTTCAGTGAATTCTTCACAATTTGTTATTTCTAGTTGATATGTAGAATTTATTGTTGTAATCAAAACAAAAGAGAAGAACGATTGCATCGATATTCAATATTTATTCTTTTACATTGATAAGCGGAAAAAAGGAATAACATGTGAGATAAAAAAAAACTAGTAATCAACATAAAAATTATCAAGAGAAAGAAAAAAATCCTCTTTTTTTTATATATAGAGCTTGTCTAAATAATCTCTTTTCTTTTCATTCAGAGTGTCATGAAGTTTCAAGCAAGGGGATGACTTGTTTGTCGCGTGGCCAGCACCAATAACATTGATGTAGCTCTTTCACATCCCTAATTCTGATATTGAAGTATGGGCTGTCGTTAGGGTTGTAAATGAACCAAGCCGTTCGGTTGTTCGGCTCGTTTTGTTCGAGCTCGAGCTCGAGCTCGGCTCGGATAAAAGGTTAATGAACAGAGCTTGAACACCTTTTTCTGTTCGAGCTCGGTAAGTGGCACCGTTCGTTTAAGGTGTTCGGCTCGTTAATATTGTTCGTGAGTTAAACGAACCAAGCTTGAACAAGTAAATATGTTCGTTTAAATAAACGAACAAGCTCGGTTCGTTCGCTAAGTTAAATGAACAGAGCTTGAACAACGCAATGATCGGCTCGTTCGGCTCGTTTACAGCCCTAGTTGTCATTAGCAATGATAAACGCCTGAATCCAAATTCTTGTTGCTGGTCTTTTTGTCTTTAAAGTAGTAGCCATGATCTTCGTACTGGAGATCGGTTCGCAAGCTCCGCATGAAGTAATGAAGTTTTTCATGCTTTTATGTCTTGCCAAATATTTATTTTAAGTCGTCGAGATTGACCATGTGAATGTTGTATATTTATATTTTAAGTCGTCGAGATTGACCATATTTATTTTAGTGCATATTGGAAAAAGCTGGGATGAGATTTATATAATTGAGGCGAAAAGACGTGGAAGCTGAAGAAGAAAAGACAAAAGAGTGTAATATATTGTAATACAGTGTCAAGATGAAACGACGTGAATATGCGTACAGTTGGTAACTATATTTACAGTATCTTAGCTGAATGTGGTAATATTACTTAGCTGAATGTGGTAATATCTTGGTTTCATGGTAGACAAATCTCTGCAGGGTAGGCAAATCTATGTAGTCCATTTTGTTACATTTAACTGTAAATCTAATGTAGCCATATCTGTGTAGTCCATTTTTAGACTAATGCTTCTAAATCCGTGTTTGACAAATATCTTCTAGTCTATTTTGAACTTTAACTACGGCCAAAAAAGTCAATAGTAGGCAAATTTATATACTCCATTTCAAATCTATGTATTCTACCTTATTTTGGAACTATGTACAAAGTCCAATACAATATTATCTTATAGTCTTAAAGACTCCCATCTATAGTAGAATATAGGTAAATCGGATGTACGCAATCATATCCATGTGTTAAAAACACACCGAGTTTCAAAACCATTTTGGACATGTTAATACGGTATGCATGATTCATTTGCACCAAATGTTTTAGAACCCTCTTTGATGACAAGAAGGTGGGCACTACACGGGCTATAGAAGGTTTCTGACCCTGACGAAACATCAAGTCGTTGTAGTATAGTGGTGAGTATTCCCGCCTGTCACGCGGGTGACCCGGGTTCGATCCCCGGCAACGGCGATCTCTTTTTATTTACTTTTCTAATTTTGCCCTTTTTGACGTTCAAAATGCAAACGACACGGTTTAGCCACGTCAGCGCCGCAATTCTCCAGCGGTTTAGCCACGTCAGCGCCGCAATCCTCATCTAGACTTACCATCCCTCCCGCGCGGTGAATAATACGGTGAAGCTTTTGCACTGAGGGGACCCTATGGTGAAGCTTTTGCACTGAGGGGACCCTAACTCTCTTTCTTCGAGATGAGATCTCCTCACCGCATTCCTCACCGCATAACACATGGCAGTAAGGAAAGATGGTGACGCTAGATACGGGTGACTTTCATCTAGGTTCACCACTCTTCTCTGATTCCACATGTCGCATGGTGAAGAGCTTTTGCGTTGAGGAGATCCTAACCTCCTCCTCCCGCCGCTTTTCTTGCCGCCAAAGTGAAGCCACCATCTCAATTTTCTTCGTTCAACGTCACTCCAAATTTCTTTAACTCCCAACTTTACATTTTTTTTGAAAACCCGAAATTAAGGATTTACAAAAATATTTTTGACTGAAAATATAACTCCAAATCATTTGGCCAGTCCCCTACCACTCAGTGTGTTGACCGCAAGGACGGAGGATTAGTCTTCTGACTTTCGGCTGAAGGGATACCTCAGACAACCCAAAAAAAAATATAACTCCAAAATTTCGCCATGAACCACCCGTTGCGGCGGAAGAATCACCAAAAACAGTCCCTTAACATATGCATTGTATATTTTATTACTCCACTAGATACTCACAGTAATTTACATTTCGTATCCATTTGTTTCACGATTGTTACACTTAGTATCTATATGTTTTGAATTAACGACATATATTTATATGTTGTTCAATATGGTACGATATATATCCATTTAACAGAATTGATCGTTGAGTTAACGTTCTTGAACACATGACATATATTTATTTACATTTATATCCATATACTTTTACATATATTGCAGACTACATCTATATATTCGATGTCTTTTGCAATTGTATCCATTTACAGTTGACGTCATTAGCCGCACGTTAACTCGAAGGCTGGAATCGTTAAATAGATATATGTGTAATAGTGGTCAAACATCTAGATATGAATTGTAAACTAATTTTCGGGTCAATGAATCATCAGTTGTCATTTTTATATGTTTTTTTAATCAATTTGTTAAAATTATTTCATTCAAACATATCCATGTAAACATTTTAAATTTTTCCTCACACCTGTTTTACACATAACACTCCATGCTCTGTCAAAAGAATTTTCACAAATTTCTTATGTAGGCGTGGGTGATCCTATTTTCATAGGCTGAGGTGTTATCCTTAAATGTAAGAAATTTTTAATTTTGGAAATTGTCAATTTGCTAATGTCGCATGCAATTATCAATTTAAGAATCTTATTCTCCGTTCTATTATAATTTATTTGTAAGATACGAACACAACAATTAATTATGATGAGAGAAGCAATATCTATGGTGCACACAATTTCATGATTATTTAATGGTGTGATGAGAAGCGCAATGCCTATGGCGCACACGGTTTCATGATTATTTACCATCAGCTAACGCGCATCATAGCATCTGACGCATTTACCTAAAAGTCACGTACATTCATGCAATTTTCATTATGTGTCATCGAAAACAATCCATATGTATTTTTAACACATTTTATAGTTGCGTACCTTCGATTCTCATATTTCGTCATAGACCGGAGTCTCTAAAGCAATAAGGTAATATTGTCGTGGTCGTCATCTAGAGAGAATCAGATGTACAAGTTCATAAACAGATTAAGAGATATAAGCAAGTCGTGTTTAGTTCGAATTTGGAATATCGTAAGACTCGTTTCATTTATGCATTTAAGATTTACTTGTTTAGATGATGATATCAGGTATATCACCAAGTATTAAGTGTGATGTAGTGGGTTATGCCGTTATTTCTCCGTCAGTTGTCTGTAGTTGACAGTTGGCCGACCTACACAAAAGAACGAGGTCAGAGGACCTAGGATCTATGGCCCCGGGTAATACCCTCCGACAGTCAAGTCAGTTGAGGCCATTTTTTGAGAGGTTTATATACTGATAAAAGTTTTTAAGTAAAGGTTTTCTGGTAAACCTGTGACTTTTCACCGTGAATAAGATGAGTCCCGGATGTAATTTGTGAATTATTACTTGTCCTTCTCTCTCCTGCTTCTGTCTTTTTATATGGTGGCTTGGGCCAATACATGGGCAGAGCCTGGAAATCGTGACAGTCAAGGAGGTCATAAGGATGATTCCTGCTCTTGCATACTCGCCACGTGGCTCAGTACTGAGCTGAGTAAGCTAGTTTGGGACACCTGACTGGAGTTTTACCTGGTAGAATTACCTAGGGTAAACTCCTAGTACCGAGGTTAAGTCCTCTAGAAGTATTCAGAAGTGCCCGAGATGACTTAGGGTGTGGGTCAGCTTACCGAGACGAAAGTGGCCGACTTTAAAGAGCATTGGTAGGCCTTTTATAACGTTCGCAGCTGAGGTCACAAATGTGGTCCGAGATCATTAAGTAAAACGGGACTGAGACCAGAATATAGCCTTTTGGCCGAGTTGCTCTATGGCCGAGATGGAGCTAAAGACCGAGATGAGGTCCTTAGGCTGAGATGGCGCTGTGGCCGTTTGGCCGAGATGAATTGTTTATCCACATACAACCTGGTCAACTCTAAGCCGACCCGCGGGACTTAACATTTCTACGCACATATCCAACCGTTGACTGTTATTGATTAACGGGGGGTATTTTTGGCTCATCACTTGCACCCCAGATTAGTTTGGCTGAGCTGACATGAGAAGGAAATCAAGTGTAGAGACTATCTAATCATCTAATTACGCTCTTATAATATCTAATTAAATAAACAAACATAAAAAGAAAAGTTTATTATAGAAAATAAGTCCTCAGGACATACTCAACTAGTTTCGGACATGAGTTCACGAAAGGGAGGTCAGAGGTTCAATTCTTGACAAAGAAGAGAGAACCCCTTTCCAGCAAATGCATAGTGTGGGAGCTCTTTGTCATGTAGGCTTGCCTGCAGTGTTGGGTCTCCTTACACAGACTACTGTGTATATGAAAAAGCTCCTGATAACGAGTTGTTGGGTACATAATTTACATCCCTTAGTGGTTGGGGTTAAACCTTTTATTATAGAAAAGAATAAATAAAGCTTATGAGCAATCAATGAACATTCTGAATCGCAGATGTAATGCCACCTGGCATGCCCCTGTGGGCCAGACTGCTATCTGTAAGGCCTGCGCGGCGACTCCTGCCACGTTGCCAACCCATACACTTCAATTATTCTTTCTTGATTTTTTTTTTGATTAAATTATTCTTTCTTGATAGAACACTTCAATTATTCAAT
This sequence comes from Eustoma russellianum, assembly GCA_036186865.1. Lineage (NCBI taxonomy): Eukaryota > Viridiplantae > Streptophyta > Magnoliopsida > Gentianales > Gentianaceae > Eustoma > Eustoma russellianum. The sequence continues at coordinate 575,597 of AP025097.1, read as the reverse complement.
CATCCCACTTCTTTTGTCAACTTCCCCACGCCACCACCCACCACCATTTTTATGATAATTAAACAAATCATAATCACTTCTCCTTATTCAATACCACCAAATCATATGCTGCCGTATGATCATATGATCTGGAGATTGATTTCTTTTTTACCATTTTTTTTTAAAAATGTATTACGTATTTGCCGTATTTTTTTCTCGTCGAAAAACCCTCAAATAGAACTTCCATTATTTCCAATATCGCCGGTTTCAAAAGAGCCCTCTTTCCTTTTTCGCCTTCTTTCCTTCCGCATTGCTACCTCTTTATCTTTTTGTCCATTTGCTTCTGGCTCCTCCTTTCGGATCTCTCCTTTGCGGTGCATCAAGTCTGTGTGTTTCTTGCGCTTTTGTTGTCTTTTGGAAGTTTAGATCTGAGTGGGTTTTGGATCTAATTGCAGGTTTGGATAGAAGAGATCATCCACCCACCGTAAAAGAAGTAATTTTTGAGTGACCCGGATGGCTAACAGAGTGGATCAGGAGTATGATTACTTGTTTAAAATCGTCTTGATCGGGGACTCTGGTGTGGGGAAATCAAACATTCTTTCTAGGTTTACTCGTAATGAGTTCTGCTTGGAATCCAAATCCACCATTGGCGTTGAATTCGCCACCCGTACCCTTCAGGTAACGCCCCATTATTGTTTCACTTTTCTTGTTCTTTGTTGGCCCTTTTCCTTAGCTTTTTAATTTCCCGTTTAAAGTGTTTTTCCTCACTCTTTGGGTTGGGATGGGATTTTGATATGTTTGTTTAGCTTTTTTAGTTGTCCCATAGCGAGGTATGCCTGAGAAATGATCCGGGATAACTAGCCTTTCTTGAAACTGGTCCGAGTGCTGTTATGGTGGTGATGGTTTTTGTTGGTAGATTAGTTATGGTTTGTGTTTATCTTGATGGCGTCTATTGTTATGTTGCTGTTGTTACTGCCTTTGTTCCTAACTAGTAGTTTCTGTTCTGTTGGGTGTTGTGGGGATGTATTATTGTGGTGGTGGTGGTAGGTCGTAACGAGTAGTTATAGATTGTGTTGGATCGTTGGCCAAAAGCAAGGTGTTGATTAAAACCTAAAGGCTTTTGTTGCCCTTATTTACTGCCCTGGTTGAGTTTCCTAGGATCTGGTCTTGTCAAGTTGTCTGAAGTGTACAGTTATGGGACTAGGTATAATTGTTTATGTCATTATGGTGTTCCTTTTGCCCTTTGGAAGTCTACTTTGTGCTTGAATGGTCATTGAGTTACTTGCTTTGATAGGTCACTAAGTTACTTGGTGTAATAGATTGTGCAGTTGAACCCGTGAAGGCTCTGTTTAGGCCTTCCTGTGAAAGCACAAAGTAACCGATAGTTATTTTATTTTGTTAAATTCCATATTTGAGTGTCATTTCTATTGGTTTGATAGGTTATTCCTTCTAATTTTGAGGGCTGGGAGAGGGGAGTTGCGGATTATAAATTGTCGAATTTGTTTTATAAAAGCATACTTTTGTTTTGCGGAGGTATGTTTCTTTCGTGCTAAATATTTATATGAAGTTTCTGTTGATTTCAAAAATATGCATGAGGTATAGTTTGCAACATCACATTTGAATCAGTTTTTTTTACAAAAGTAATAATGTTCCCTGTTTAGTCTAAATTTTCAGCATGCCTTTATTAAGCAGATGATAAAACTTAACACTCCATTTTAGCACACTTTCAAGCATGGCATCCCTTGAATAAGAGCTAATTCCACATAACTTATATTATTATATAATTCCTTTTGAATTGGTAAACTTTCAACCACAAAATATACCCCGTTATATTTTTAACCTGATATTCTACTGAATTCTTACTGAAGATAAGCTTGTTCTTAATACTGACATGATCATATATTGAATATGGAGTGTAGATTGAGGGGAAAAGGGTCAAGGCACAAATTTGGGACACTGCAGGACAGGAGAGGTATCGAGCAATTACAAGTGCTTACTACCGAGGAGCTGTTGGAGCTCTCCTTGTCTATGACATAACTAAGAGGCAAACTTTTGACAATGTCCAGAGGTGGCTCCGTGAGTTAAGGGACCATGCTGATTCCAACATAATCATTATGATGGCTGGAAACAAGTCCGACTTGAACCATCTCAGGTCAGTCCAAGAGAACGATGGTCAAGCTTTAGCGGAGAAGGAAGGTCTATCGTTTCTTGAGACATCAGCTTTGGAAGCAGTCAACATTGAGAAGGCTTTCCAGACAATTCTTACTGAAATACATCACATAATAAGCAAGAAAGCGCTGGCAGCCCAGGAAGCAGCCGCTTCGACTGTCATTCCCGGACAGGGTACCACTATCAATGTTACTGATTCTTCTAGTAGCACCAATAGGGGTTGTTGTTCCACTTGAAACATAAATCTTTTTGGCCTGAAAGGAGGGATTGCTACGTGCTTAAAACTATGGTTTCTACTCATAGTTCATCCTCATCTGGGAAAGCGGCTTATAGGACACTTCTTACAGCATTATGGGCAGGATAAAAGAGTTAAATGATGTTATCTGTTGTAGTCTGTTAGGGTTGGTATCATACGTTGTAATTTTTGCTATTTGGAAATTACAGACCTGGTCGATTTTTGTGGCTGGTTAATGTGATGTTTCCTGCTGGGGGTTTGTCTTGATGTGAAAAGCTTGCCTTGTAATTTCAGTATTTCTCATGTACTCTTACCTTTTTTTCGTGTGACAAGGCTTATTATTTTATTTTTGGGATTTAGTGACGATAATCCTGGTGCAACTTTTTCTGTTGAACCTGGTAAGGATAAACAACATTACTCTATTGTCTTAGCAGCTCCTGTCTATAGTGATTCATATTTATGAAATGAAGGAGCCGGAGGTGCGCAACTATACTTCCGAGACAAAATTCTCATATTGTTACTACTTGAGTCACATCCAGTCTTATAGAATGATATGATGCTTCGGCTTTCAATTCTTCGGTCTCGTTTTTGCATTTACCAATGACCATACTCATTAATATCCCAACGAAATCACTAAGCTATCTGCTGATTGGATCACAATAACTTAAGCATTTCTGCTGATCTTTGCAACCACAAAAAGAAAACCAGAATTGTACGCAAGAAACTAAGAAACCTACTTATCATACATTTTGCTCATATCTGTATGGTGACATGAAGAATGCCGTAGGTGTCACAGTATTCCCTGATGTTGGATAAGATGTCATTGGGGGTCGGCTTTAAAAAAAATGGAGAGGGAATCAAACTCAAGTCTCCGGATGAGGAAAATGCTACTCAACCGTTAGACAAGAGTTAGACTTCAGAACTAATAACTACATGGCAAGCCATTACAATTTTTCCAGCTGTAATGGCCCAGACATGCAGGTTATGAACATCTTTCCAGACCATTTTCAAGGAGCAAGGCATCAATTTCTCTAGGTGTCCTCTCGGTTAGTATACTGAAAATATTTTTGAGCATGGGGTGGTGCTAAGATCGAAGGCAGAGAACACTAGGGTACTGAACAGATCAACCATCAACCATTCAGGTCTTAGCCATATGATGGATCCAGCTATCATCACCCCAACAAATTGGATCATATCAGTCATAATGTACAAATAAGCCCCTTGTTTATTGATGTTTGAAATCTTCACCTTCTCTTGAGAAGTTTCCACAAGATATGCGCTATCATCCTCGGTTACAACGCAACATTCCTCTAACTGATGATAGCGGTGTTCGCTCTTGTGGGCATGATCATGAGAGTCATGAGAATGACAATGATGACTATGATCATGACCAAGCCAAAAGATCATGAGACAGTTCACAGGGAAACCACGCGCTGGAACTGCAATCATGAGTTTTCCATTAACCTCATCATTTATGTGAAGCAGTCGATCTATAACTTCATATATTTGTATCCCACTGATAAGCCATATCAGCAGTACAGACAGAAGGGCTCCCAAAAGTTCCAGACAATTGAATCCGAATGACTGTTGTGACGTAGATTCCAGCCTGACACCCAAACTGTGAAAAGAATGGCAAATCCAGTAATGTCTGACAGCAGAGCAGCAGCAGCAGTGAGAACTGCAAGGCTGTTTGCCTTCAGGCCTCCAACAATCTCAAACTGCCATTACTACTGAGGAAAAAGAAAAGGATAAGCACAGATAGTTTCTTCTTGACTCTGATCTGTCCGCTGCATCTAGTTCACTATATTCTTGCTTCGAAAATACCGCCACATGAAAATCTCAGCTGCAGAGAATGGCTTTTGCTTTCTAAGGCTTCTGGACACTGTTTCCAGCTGCGGGAGTTGTGTTGGCGAAGATTCCTCCCTTTGGTCCATTTGCCTAGCTAAGATTGTCACTGCATAAAGTTAACCAATCATGGAAGATTTGACAAAATTCAGGACCCAAGAAAGAAACAGAATCATACAAAATATCCCTTTTCAGAAATCTTCAGAAAATACATTAATACGTGTGTAAAGAACAGAGAACTGGAACACAATACATTAATATGTATTGACACAATTTTTGTTACGAGTCATTTGAAAACAATCTTTCTATGATTTTAACACATGAGTAAGATTGTGTACATCCAACCTCTTTTCATTCCGCCACAAACGGAAGTCTCTAAACCAATGAGAAAATGTTGATTTTTTTTTTTTTGCTTGGTCACAAATATAAAGATGAAAAAAGTGTAGTAGAGAACATAGTGAGTGAACACACCAAAATTAAGTAAAATACCATTCTCACATTCATCCGTTGGCTAATAAGTGGGTTAGGTCACTCTACTCACTTGCCCTACTAAAATATCAGTATCTGCCGACGACTCTCGACGGGGCCGCACATCGGGAAGCTCACATGCCTACTTTCCTGAAACTGTCTGCCTGACTCATAATGTGAGTGAGTAATTTTTACAAACAGGTAGTAGCAGAATTCTACCACGTGGTCAAATAAAGAATTCCTTTATTCCGCCTCAGAAAGCTGAATTCTACCACGTGGTCAAAAATTGGCCAGCTCTTTTTCCATTGCTACCGTGTGATCTGCTGAAAATCCTGAGGGAAATCCAGAACCCATGGCTTGCTACTGTAATGAATTTAGTACTGCTCTAGTAGCTGCAGCATCCTCTTCAGCCTAGGAAGGGCTTCAATCAGCAGATGAAGACATGTTACGATTTAGAAATTATCAGTGTATACTCCCATACTCTGTATTGCTCCTCTTCGGCATCCTTTGAACGCTTCTTGGTTGTACGTAGCTGCGCTGAAAGGTCCTCCTACACTTCGGTGTGATGATCATTAGCAAAGAACAAAAGTGTGCTACAGAAAAAGGAAAAGAAAACACACACAGAGAGAGAGAGAGACTAGGGCAGCAGAAAGTGACAGAAATGCCCATTCAACAACAGCTGCATCTTTTTCCATTGCGACATCCTTAAGATCTTTTCTCAACGATGGTACAGAGTTTTGTTCCTGCAATTTTATTATTAGAAAAAAAACGACAAAGCTAAAAATGAAAATGCGCAGACATACAAAGAGTTAAATAAGATCATCAAGACAAAGATTTTATGGGGACTATACTACTACTACAACAACAACAACAACAACATTACCCCATGGATCTATAGGTTCCCGCCCTATGGCAGGATATGGGGGGATCGGATGTACGAAACAATACTCATGTGTTAGAAACACACAGAGGTTGTTTCGCGATGACCTATAATGATGCGTCAAACTGTATTGATCAACTGCTACTTTGCAATATAAAAAGCACAACCAATTTAGTGAGTCATTTTGCTTTATTCCATCATATTCCAAAGTCAAAGAAGAGTGTGTCCTTGAATCCATTGGAAATGGAAATCTAAGATTGACAAATGAGCAAAAATAGATCAGAGTAACCTAATGCAGAAGAATCATGATAACTAGATCTGTACTAAAGGTCAACAATATGGGAGTATCATAACAAACTTCTCTTCTAACAAAAAAAGAAAAAACACTAGTCTCTCAGCCCAACTTATTTCCCACTTTCCAGGCTCTCCAACACATTAATTTAGCACAGCAATACATAAAAACTGAGTTCATAATGCAGAAAGAAGATCATAGCCTAAACATTAATGTCCACGGAGGATAAACTTTACCATATCGTTCAGCCTTCTTTGAAGAAATTTCATTTTCGACTTCTTCCTTTTGAAGCTAGAACAATAAACAAAAAGAAGGAAAATGGCAAAATTGGATTGAGAATTGTAGAAGCTCCATTCTGCAGCAAGATATTATCTCTGAGGATAACTATCTAAATAGCAGCGAATAAAGTCGCAAGGACATAAGGAGGTAATACCTTTGCTGAGAAGGTTCTGTTTTCTTCTTCTAGCTCCATATTCTTTCTCTACAACTCTTTTAGGTGCGATACCAAGCTACTAATGTCATTCTGCATAATATTTCCAAGAGCAATTTCATATCAAAACCATGTTATATAATGTAGTCAATATGCATTTCAGTCTAATCAGAATTTTCTCTTACATATAACCAAAAACCATTCACACAAAACCTCCAAAAGAAAAATAAAAATTTTCTGAATTTCGATCCACCAAATCTTAATTATACTTAAACCAGTATTTTGATTTCAGGTGCAAAAACAGAAATTCTGGATTCAAGTCAAGAAACAAACACCAACATCTCTCTAGCAGTTTCCATACAGGAAGGAAAATGTTGGCATAAAAAAGTTGAAATTACCTCAGATATTCGGCGTCCGCTTTCAGAATCTCTAATCCCGACGGCCTCTGTAGAATCAATATGAAAAAAGCTTGCATTTAAATGAATGTTCCATCTTGCAGAAATCTACCCGCTACTGAATGAAATAGCAGGAAAGGGGGGAAATACCATTAGAGCTTGAACTTGAAGCATTAGAAAGATCAGGTCCAGAAGGTGCTCACTCAACCGTTCCATCGCACTTTTCTGACGAATTTCTTCAAGCTGAAGAAATAAATATCCAGCACAAGAATCAAACGCACACAAACTTAAATTTAGTTATGTATTTGATCTTCTGAAGGTTGGTTGAATAAGAGAATGAATTACATACCCGCCGGAGACCGAGAGATGCATCACGAGCGTTCATAATAATTAAGGTGCAAAGAAGATGATTCCTTTTGGCAAAGCTTCCACATGAAATTCCTCAATTTTCATACGCCGGCTAATCAAACTGAAAATTACGCCAGAATCGGAGAGGTTAACCATCGGATGGTTTCCGTAGATGGCTGTCCAATTCACTCATTTACTGTTTGTTAAAATAATTAATGATATGAAAACTCACAGCCGCGTCTGGGTGGTGTAGTCGGTTATCACGCTAGTCTCACACACTAGAGGTCCCCGGTTCGAACCCGGGCTCAGACATTTTATTTGCTTATTTTAATTTTTCATTTACCTATTTTGGTTTTTTATTTTCGTATCTTCTAACCCTCTCTCTTTATCAATGTCAATTTGGTCGTACCTACTTATTTTGGTATTTTATGACTTATTTTGGTTTTTTATTTTGGTATTTTATGAATTATTTGATTTTTATTTACTTATTTTTTGGAACCACACTAAGCAACCAAAACAAACCTAATTAAAAAAGGATCCAACGTGTGTGTGTATGTATGCAAAATGCCATATAATGTCCAGAAACTAAACGCTCATATCAGCCTATAACAGGTATATATCAATAAAATCACGATCATAACTTTTCAGGAACTAAATCTCAAGCTCTCCTAAAACAGGTAAATCTCAGAAAAATCATGATGAAACAGGTAAATTCTGGAAACCAATGTATCATTTCTTACTTTCATAAACCCAAATATCTTGACGTTGATTCAGGATTTCAAATTTTCATGATTCATAAAATATTTTTTAAAAATATTTGTGATACATGAATATATATATAGATAGACACACACAATGATTCGATAATGATATAAAAGACTGTAAAAATAAAAATAATACTTTTTTATCAAATTGAAGTGTGTGTTTATCAATCAACCAACCATAATTGATGATTGAGAGCATAAACTAAACACATATTTATGTAAGCTGGTAGCAAAAGTTGTCATCAAATCAATGAGTGCATGGTATACACATATACGTGTACGTATATATGCAAATATGGTGAGAGAAAGCACGAGCTCAGATTCCCGTGACAGTCTGTCTCATCTCATGGACCCCTCTCTGTCTCGTCTTCACTATTAGTTGCTCTGCTGCTTCCACTATAGTCTTACGATCTGTTTAGTTTCTCTATGATATTTTTTCTGTGGGCTTTTCATCTGGGTTTGTTCGATATCATCGACCACTAGACTAGTTGGCCCTCAACATGGCTTCTTTGATTGAATCTGCTTGGACGGTGAGCTTTCTGTTCCCCATCTTCCCCCTCATTGCTCTTCTCGCAATCGCATTCTTGATTTTTTGCGCAATATTTCATCTTTATTTCTGGGTTTTTTTTTGGTAGGAATTTATTGGCTGCATTAAGCATTCAGTAATTGATTTCTTGTACTAGTTCTCTTTTCTTGATTTTTTGTTCGCTCCGACAAAGATTAGTCCGATTGTAACCTCAACCGCCAAGTTGTAAGGATTGGTTCACTGCTTGAAGCCTAGTTCAATCTTTATGATCACTTTTGGCTGGAGAAAAGTCTATACCAGGGACTCTCTCCATGAAACTGTAACGTGTATAATACGTATATATTTTTTTAATCTTCTTCCTCATGTCATAGAGCCATTAGAGAAGTGCAGTTGTCTCAGTCACGTGTTGGCTACTCTTGGATCTGCTGTATTTGTTCTGTACATTATACACTGTGTCAGTACAGATTCTATTTGGTCAATAGCCAATCATTCTAGTAATTGGTTGGTTTTGCCACTGGGATCAAGACATCTGGTAGGAGCTGTTAAAACTTTTTCGCTGTTACTGCCTTATCGCTGTTTATTGTGCTGACTGATTTAGCAACTCTGCTAATGTCTTTATGTTTGCTTTGTGAGACCATAACCAAATATTAGTGTGCTAGAATAGTCAAACAGCTTGATGAGTACCTGGGAATGAGACTGGTGAGCTAGTGTCTTGGTTAAATGGCTATTGAGTTCTTAAAATAGTTATGTTGGTGGTTACCAGGTTCATGATGTTTGCTGATGTAGAACTGGAGATTTAGGAAATAGACTGTTAGACATGGTAGATTTAATATTTGAAGGCTAGGTTCTTGTGAATTTAGATTAGAGAGTTGATATATGAAAGATAAAGTTGGAATTGTGGATATGCAAAGAGAAAAGGATACATTGCATTGGTCTCTTTGAAGTTCAGTATGAGAAATCAAAACCTGAAAAAGGACCACTGTTTCGGGTCTATGATGTTTCTGCTCATTGCCTTGGGAGGTTGTTACTCTGTTGCTTCCAGTTCTAAACACAGACATTCCAACTCAACGACTCGGATCAAATTGCTTATTTCTGGATTCTACCTCTGCAGCCGTTCATTGTTAATGTTATATTTCCTCATAGTCTTTCAAGTATTTTAAAGAGTTTCTGCTCTTAATCACAGGTTTAGGTGTCAGGACAGGCTGTCTATTTTGAATTTTTTTTTCTTTAGTAGTCAGGAACTGTTATGCTTTGATGCTTTGTCTTACCATGACTTGCATGGCGATATTAGGTGTTTAACAAGCTGTTATTTTTGCATTATGCTACAGATTGTAGAAATAAACAGTGAAATATACATGTAATACATATATACAAATATATTGTATACACATACAAATACATACAGTATATACACATATACATGCAAGTGCACATAACATGTACACTAATATAAGCCACTAGTTTAGTGGCAGAAGGAATTACAACAATAATGCCGTTGTGACATAAAGTAGCCGTCGGGATAGTGAAAGCCATTGGAGTCTTGTGACCACTTGATGTCTTTGTTAACTACCTACACAACGGTCAAACCTTTGTACATTTAAACTTAACTTGATGAATATATTATTCTTAATTCTAACAAGCAGCATAACTGCTACTTTTTCATTTAATTGGTGGCCAATTTTGGGGTGTATATGAATTGTTTCATTTTTATTGATGATTCTTGTAAAGACAGTTGCCACTAGAACTAAGAGACTGCTCTTACCTTTTTCTTTTTTCCTTTGGTGATGATGTTGCAGTATCTGATTACCCACTTTAACGACTTCCAACTAGCATGTCTTGGAAGCTTCTTTCTTCATGAAAGTATCTTCTTCTTGTCAGGCCTCCCATACATATTTTTGGAAAGGGCAGGATGGTTGAGCAAGTACAAAATTCAGGTTCTCTTTTATTTATTATGCATATGCTTACTTAATTTTCTACAATAAGTAAAACATCCAGCTGGTATTGTGTTGGCTTTTGGGGGTGTTGATTTCTCTGTTTATACATTTTCTTTCACACTGTCACTGATATTGTAGTCCATCACTTGAATTACTGAGATGGGAAGATGATACAAACTTTTCCCTCTTGGTAGACGACTAGACCAACTAATCAGATCTTGTTTGTACTTCTGGAATTGATTTAGATTCTCCTGGATTCATAAGGTGTAGAGCAGAAATGAAATATGAGATGTACTAGTTGAATAGTAACATGTCCAAGTACAAGGATCGTAATTCTGTAAATTCAGTTCTAAACTGAGATACTTTAAGGGCGAATTCTTTCTTGTAATATGCTTACAGATAGCAACCGACTGAGAAAGAACACATAATGTACATCACATCTTTAGGTGTTGTCTTTTTCCTGGAAAAGGAAAAAAAGGAAAAATGAAGATAAAACTTAATATGCATATTTTTGCATAATCTGTCTGTCTAATGTGGAGAATAAGAGAAAGGGATATTATATTTCAAGCTTCTTTTGAGTATTTAGTGTAAGAGAGTGACTTGTCACAAATTGTTTCCTTCCTATGGAATCATCTCTTATTCAAAACTTCTTATGTTCTGTAGAACATTTGATCATTCCTGATTTTCTGCTATAAAGGATGTGCAGTAAAGAATCTGACTTCACCCTCATTGAATACGTATCAAACCATGGTTACTCATAATGTTTAGACCCAAGGCTCAATTTCTGTTATTGAAGCAGGTATTGGCTGCGTAAACCAAATAATTGGATGTCCTTGAAGTGCAAAAATTTTTGGTTTTTGTTTGTATAGAAAGGGTCAGGTGGTTCTCCATCTATCTGTTGTTTGATTGTTTCAAGTTGGCAATAGTATATTTTCCACAATTCCGGATGCGGAGTATGCTGTTTCTTGTTTCCATGATCATCCTGCCACTACGACTTTCATGAGCAGTCCTTGTCTTCGCGTCTTTTACACCATGAACTCTCTTGTGCACATCCTACTCTCCAAACTGTTCCCGATATGGCAACGCTTCCATCAACCTGATGCTGATGCAGACAACATTAGTCTATGAATTACTAATCCTAAAAGCAGTAGGACACTCATGTTCAGTCGTGCAGGTCTCTCAAAATGGTGAGGACATTGATGTGGTGATTAAAAATAAATAAACTTATTTTTATTCGATAGAAGTGTTGCTAGTGTCAAGTGAGCTGATTCATACTTACCAAGTTCTCCTAGAAGCCCCTTAACTGGATACCAGTTCCAAACTTTGCTATTATCCGTTGCTGAACCCTCTTTTGACCATTCATATTGGTGATGATGAACTGATTCATAATTGAAAGGCTGGATTCCTCCAAAAATGAAGGGACAAACCACAAGAATAATAATTCAACAGGAAGTAGAGCTACAAGCAAAACAGTAATTGTTACTCATTGGGTAGAGAAAGGTGCTATCTTTTTTTTATTCTTGATGATGAAGCTGATTAAGGAGAGACACTAAAGCAAACATAGGAGAAGTTTTTGTCACGTTACAGTTATTTTTATAATTGCAACAAAAGTTACCAATGCATTTTGGTATGTAAGTTTCATTAATGCGGTTGCTCCATACGTCTTTAATATACAAAACAGCAGCAGCATATCTCATTATCTCAGACGTCCATCAGGGCGGGTGAAAAGTATTTCCCTTAGTAGATATCTCATGCAATATTTTGAAATATTTGACACGTATGCAACGCTATAGTACGATTTGGAGTACTGGATACATTTCGTACTAGAATAGCTTGGAAGTTTACAAGTACACCTGCTCCATGGGCATTATGTGCCCTTAGAGAATGATATTACTTGGTGGAATAATTGCCAGTATCTCAAGGATCCGCAGTAACAAATGGAAAGATATGTACTTAGCTTTTGAAGTTGAGATGATGAAAGCAAATGCTGATTGTACCAAACATTATAAACACAATTGGTCCTTTGGAAGAGGACCAATGGTTTGTTTTCTCTTCGATTTAGAGGGCGAGTTTCTGTCTGTTGTATGCTGTTTTTTTTTTTTGGGGGGGGGGGGGGGGGGGGGTTAATGTAGAGAAGTTACACAGCCTTCTATGAAACTTTCTGTCAGACGAAAATTTAGATTCTTTAGGGACTAGTTGAAGCTTACTTTTCATTTGCCCTTTTATGTCTATGTAAATTATGTGTATCTGTTTCATTTTTCAGGCTATAAGTTTTTCATGATTCATGACAGTGGTTTGTGATTGTGTACCTCATTGCTTTGGGTCTTCATGTGTAACACATTTAATAATTGAACTATGACGGTGATGAAGAGGTCATGTCTGGCATAAAATAACTTGGGAGGCAAAGGGGAAGATGCGTTCCTCAATTTCGGGCAGACATACATGTTCGCACTTGCCTTTGTGATAATTATTGATAATATTATCTGGTGATAATGTGAAATATATTGGCTTCATGAAAAACTATTGATATATTTGGTGGGTGCTAACTGTTTACTTGTTTTGGATGAAGGAAAGGTGAGTATAAAAAGCCTTGCCAACTTGGATTGTTTTTTGTTTAACCTTTTTGAGGTACATGTGAAATTTATTATTGGTAATTTGCTTGGTGGCGATGCAAAAGCATATATTATACTTTTATGAAGTTTGTGCTGTAGGTTTATTTGATGGCATTATGTCTGATCTAGTTTTCTGTTAAGCTAATATGTACCTGTCTGGAATCATGTCTTCTCAGTGGAAAATCAGTGATGCCAGTGAAATTGTAAAATAGAATTGTTCTACAGGTGGAGAGCTTTGCTTTGTGTTATTGTTCTGTTAAGGAGTACCACAATATTAGGCATCAAATTAATGGCAAAAAATGCATCAAATTGTCCTAACTTCATGGTATGTCATAATGTTTTTCTTATTAATTTGTCGGTGTGGTGGATTTTCAGATGCTTTTAATGCTACATCTTTCTGGATTCTACATAATTTAGCACAACTGATTCCTGATTGTTGCAGGAAAAAAACAACACACCTGCAGCTCAAGAGAAATGTATCTCTCGCCTACTGCTGTACCATTTCTCCGTAAACCTTCCTGTCATGATTACGTCATATCCAGTCTTTAGATACATGGGGATGCGGACTAGTCTTCCATTGCCGTCCTGGTACTTTCAGGTTCTTTATATAGTAGAGCTAAGTTAAGCAAAAACCTTTCTTTTGGATGAGCTGGCTGCTTAAGTACCAATGCATTCTTCATGTAAACTCAGTCCTGGTCCTATATATAACCTACTTTTCTCCCTAGAGTACTATTTCTGTTATGCTTAGTAAGATTGACTGCTTTTGGTTTGCAGGAAAGTGATCTCAACACAGATTTTATTCTACTTTATCCTGGAAGATTTTATCTTCTACTGGGGACATCGCATTTTGCATACTAAATGGCTCTATAAGCATGTTCACAGTGTCCATCATGAGTTAGTACTTGCACATTATTTTTCTTATTTACTTACTGTATCAACATTCTTGAGTTGTTTCCAAGGACAAGCATCAGTTTGATGTCTTTGTGTGCAGGTATGCAACACCATTTGGACTAACTTCTGAATATGCCCACCCTGCCGAAATATTGTTTCTTGGATTTGCTACAATTATTGGTCCTGCAATCACTGGACCCCATTTGGCAACTCTCTGGCTCTGGATGGTGCTTAGAGTTCTTGAGACAGTCGAGGCACACTGTGGTTACCATTTTCCGTGGAGCTTGTCTAATTTTTTGCCTTTGTATGGAGGGTATGTGAAAAATATCAACCTTTCCTATTTGTGTATGCTCAGTATTTCTACTGCTAATGATTTTTTCTAATTAACACAGTGCTGACTTTCATGACTACCATCATCGTCTGCTTTATACCAAGTCCGGCAACTACTCCTCCACTTTTGTTTACATGGACTGGTGAGAGCTTTTCTATATCTGTTCATCTACTTGTAAGATAGATCACATAATACTGTTTTGTTAATGATTATGGAACTAAGAGTGAATGAATTAGATATGGGAAAAATGACATGATTAGTGCTGCTGGATTTTGGAGTGCACTTCTGATTTCGTTCATTTGTGCCAACCAAAATTGTTGATTGGCCTAATAAGTTCCCATAGGATCTAGAAAGTAAACCGCCTTTTAGGATTTTCTGGAAGGAAATCGCCTGCCTTTGTCTGCTTGGTCCCATTGATGTGATCCACCAAGAAATTGAGACGTATAAGTAGGCTTGACGAGCACTTTATCATTTTGCTACTATGGGTTAAGTTTAGAATCGTTTGGTATTCATAACTGGGAGACCCTCGACAAAATTCTGTTTCTTGTGGAACTTTTCTCAGGATATTTGGGACTGACAAGGGTTACAGAAAATTGAAAGTGCTCAAGAGCGGAACCACGGACAAGGAAACATAGAAGCAATCAAAGAGGAAAAAAGTATCTTTTTTTTTTTTGAACGATTCTGCACGTGAGGATGAATTCTCTTTCTCAAGGCACATCAGCGAGCTAGTTTTCCTGTTCTCTTGCTACTTAGATTCATGTTTGCGTATTCATGTGCATATAGGTTAAGGGATGTTGTAGATGATCTTCCGTGCTATCTGTTGATGAATGAGGCTCCAAGTTCCCATTTCCATGGGCCGTGGTGTCTTGTTTCTTGTAGGGAGTTTGTTAATTTGGTCTCCCAGTACCACTGCATCGAAACTGAATCTTGGACGAACTGTAGAAAAAGTTGTTGCACGTTTTGTTTTAGAAGGTTTATTTTTCTGTAGCCTGTTATGGACTGGAAACAAATTGTGCAACATCTTCATATAAGTTAAGGTAATGTTTATTGGATTTAAGCTTTTACAAGCAGAGGGCTAATTCGAGAGTATGATGCACCCAAGTGGGGCTTAAATGATTTTGTTGTTTGCATGAGGTATGGGAAGGCTCCTAAAAAAAAGGAAACTATTGAAGGTTTCCCCCTTCCCTTCCCCCCTCCCCCCCCCCCCCCCCGGAACAGATCCCTGACACTGACGTGTGAAAAAAGAAGGGTAGCAATTTTACGTACAGATATTGGCCTGATGGATTAGGGAGTTCCTCTGAAAAAATTGTTAGAACTTCAACGGTTCGCTTTTGTTAAGGGTGCCAGGAATGTTATGATCAACATGCTTGTTTCTATGACACTCATTGCTTGAGAAAAGAAATATCAGACAGCAAAACTAGCAAAATGCATGAAAAATGCTTGAAAGCAAGATTTAACATCTTGGTGTTTTTGAGCTGCCAAATTTTGTGACTTCAAGTATGGATGGTGTGAGAGATGTCATGCATATCATGTTCAGATGAAATACCATCCACCATACCTTCACTCTAAATTCCCAATTATTTTGAATTCAGAAGTATAAATGAATCGTACTACTTTTCAATGATCTGACTTAATATTACAGGATTAAACATATGGCCACTTCTAGTTTATCACTAAGAAACATACTGAATAAAGCCGGTTCAAATGAGGAGAGGCAGAAAGTGAGACAAAATATGAGACCTCTAATCACGCGCTACTACGTGTACAAAAAAACTTTTTTTTGAAAACAAAAAAAAAATTAAATCTCTTTTCTTTTTATACACGTGGCAGCGTGTGAGTCCTCATATTTTGTCACACTTTCTGCCTCTCCTGATTTGAACCCGAATAAAGCTATTTATACGCGAATGATCTAGCAGCCAATGACTTGTTTGGGAAACAGAAATTTTGCATTGATCATGTAAACAAAACTTAATGACGTGGAGTACTATACAAGGACATGAACATTGAGACGTAGCTGGATAATTTCTTGGATACAACGTGGAACCATTAAGAGGGAAGCAATAGGTAAAGTCAGAACCCAAAACAACAACTTACAAGGGGAAAAATAAAGAACTCAAAACAACATAGAAGATCACATCTATTACTTCAATGTTCCTACTCATCATCGACGTAGATGGTTTCTTGCTTAAATAATCCACCAAAAACATTTCTTACTTCTTTCTTGGGATTTGAGTTGGCCACTGGTTTCGGAGATTCCTTTGGTTTTAAGGAGAAAGATTTTGGTGCAGGTTTCTTGACTACAGGTTTCTTGACTACAGCTTTCTGGGCAAGCAAAGATCGAGCTTTTGTCTGCCCCCTGATAGTTGCAACTTGCACTTTGGGTTCCTCGGTTGCCTTCTGAGCAGCCACTTTAAGCTGTGAGCTCAGACCTTCCCAAGATAGTCCTGAGGTCATGCCTTTAGCCCTTGTTAGGAGACTATCAAGCGAAGTCCCTGCAGCAGCTGCTTTTTCCTCGGCTTGTTCGGCCAGACTAGCTGCACGAGCTTCTTGTTCTTCCAGTTTCTTCACCTCTTCTCCAAGTTTCTTTGCAGCTTCAGCTGCTTGACGAGCACTCTCAGATGCTTTCATTGCCTCTTCCTCTGCTTTTGCCTTTGCAAGAGCTTCTGCATAAGCCTTTCTTCTACCATCCTCTGGGATGATACTGCAAGAATTTTTTAACAAAGCTAATTGAATCCCTTATACAAGACAATGATCAGTTCTCTGCACAAAAATGATGATGATGCTACTTTGCCCTAAATGAGTCTTATTCATTTGTCACCTTAAGAATTCGTTCACAGATTTCAGGGGCGCTGATGGATCAGTAAAGACCTCAACAACCTGGATAAGGAAATCAGAAGAGAAAGTAATGTAGACTAGGTTTTATCAGTCGAAGCATATAGTTTTAAAAGAATCATCACTACGACTAAGAGAATGGGCTCCTCATAGACTAACACTTCAAGCAAAAAAGACTAGTACGATATCCCAGCTTGCAGATGGATACTTTACTTCCCAAATATCTTACTTTTATTTCTTGTCCTTAAACTGGTGATTTTATGGCTATTTTCTGGGGTATTGCTCGTCTCTTTTCCTTATTGATTGTTAAAGTTCTAAGTTGTTCTACATCACATTCATGCAGTCCTTTGGAACTAACTTCAAAATTGACGCAGCAAATGCACTTGAAGCTGAATTTAACTGTCCTGCAAATCATTTAAGGCTTTGACACCTGAATCTTCAACCCATAATTGATAAGACATTCTTTACTATCGACGAAACCACCAGCACAAGTTAGGACTAACAATTATGTCGTTCAAGAAGTTCACACAAGAAAGAGCATAGCAGATCAGTCTTAACAAAATTAAGCATGTCAAAAACCAATACCTTATTCTCTGCCACTGATGTGTTGGAGAAAACATCTGCCACTACAGAAGCAATCTTGGACTTCGTTACCTGATATTCTCAAAAAAAGTGGAAAACAAAAGGCTGAAGTGATTCAATACATTTGGGGTGTACTCCGGCTTTAGGAAAGTAAAACTTCTATATTATCTGACTAACGATGAAAGCTTTATTCGCATGCAGGTGCCTCTGGGGTGGGTTTTTTTTTTTCTTTTTTTTTTTTTTGGGGGGGGGGGGGGGGGGGTTCTGGCAGGTTGGTGCACAATAAGTGTAGTTATTGGACGTATCATAAAGATAAAAAGCACTGACAAGCAGTAACTGCATGGATATGCAATATGAAAGAAAATAAAAGAAACTGCATACATTACATTAGAACCGTTGACATCAACGCTTCCTTCAGCAGTCACAACAATGTTGTATGAGCTCTCAGGCAAGAAATCCTCGGTAAGTTTAGTCTTGATGAGGGTGTACCTAAGGTCTGTCTCAACTATCTTCTGCAGAAGCTCTGGAATCGTCAAGGGCGTGGATCTTGAGAAAAGATTGCCAAAAAATGATTGGATTCCATCTAGAACATTGTTAGTCGATGCATTCATTGATGATCCATCATAAATTATGGCCACATGGCCAACGTTCGCCAATTCTGCAGCCTGGATAACTTTCAAAGCATCTGAAGTGGTTACCTCCACACTTGGTCCATTCTCGGCAGGACCAATTGTAACAACAACCTTGCCAGCATTGCCAATAGCTTTTGCTATTGATTCTGGATCTTGGAATTTCGATTCAACAGCATTCAACCTTTTAGATTCCTCTTTTGATATTATCTGTAGTGACAAGGTCATACCCCAAACGGTCATTCTTCAAACTAAAGACAAACATCTTTTCCAAGTGGCAAATAAGTAAAACACCAACCCAGTTTCCATTTTCATCTTCTTAATCCCACAACTCACTTTCACTGCAACAAGATCAGCGAATAATCAAAAGTGCTCGAGTGAGGAAGCTAGTTGTCAAGCGTATAAATGTAATAATTACTCCCCAAAATCTTAAGCTGAGACGGTAATTTAACATAGTATCACTAGGTCCTGATTTTGAATCCTGTTGCTTCCACTATTTGGGAAAAAACTAAGACTAGTGTCTACTCTGCTACTACTGTTGTCTGCTATTACTGCTATCAGTGCTTACCATTACTGCTACAGACTCTGTCTACTGCCACTGCCACTTATACAGCCTACTATTGTTGTTACTACGAGTGCTCCAGCCTAGATAGGATCCGCCTACTCCAACATATAAATACACACAAACAGCTAGATTTATTTTATTTTTATTTTTTATTTTTTAAATTAAAGCAAAACAGATAGCTACTCATGTGTTGGAGTAGCGTGTTGAAGTGGCAGATCCCATCTGGTTCCAGAGTCTGCTACTACTGTTTTGCTCTACTCCTGCAATTATCTACTATCATATTGTTGTTCATGATTCCTCTCTACTAGAGAAAGACTCAAGATTCCGTTTTATCCTGGCAGACATTTCGATTACCTTGAAATAGTCCTTAGTACAAAATTTCACCACCCATAACATACTAATGTTCGTGATCTTCTATAGTGATATTTAAAGCGAATTATACAACAGTAAGTCGCTAATATAACACTAACCTTATATTGGGAAGCCAAAAGAGCAAGCTCCTGAGCAGCACCAAGATCAGGGACTCCAGCTCTTACTCTAAATCCTTCCCTCAAAAGTGTCTGAGCAATTCTTATTCCTGCCTGCCCAGTGGCTCCCGCCACGAAAATAGTTCCCGGATCTTTACTTCTGTTAGTCACCAATGAGAACCCATTTGACGTGGGCTTAACCAATGCAGGCACTAAAGAATTAATATCAGGCAATTTCCCAAAATCGAACCGAAATGGGGCCCCATTCCCTGTACTTTCCTCTTCGGATGAAGAATCATCGGCTGATTTTCCACCTAGCCGGAAACTAGAAAATGGGCCAGGTCCTACTCCGGCCTTCTTAGCAAGAACAGTGAACTTTGGTTTCTTGAGAGAAATTCTTGATTGGGGGGTAATGTTTTTGAGGAAAAATGGATTTGAAGAGAGTGCTGGCGCCATGAAAGGGAAGTGGGTAGAGCAAAAAAATGGGCAACCAGCAGCCACTTCAAGATGAATTTTTTGTTATCCAATTCTTCAGGTGGAGAGTAGTACAATTCAGTGTGTGGAATTGGAATTGGGTGGGAGGATATTTGGTTCTTTTCTCCTTCTGCATGTAATCGCGATTTAGCTTGCAGTATTTGAGAAGCATCCAATAGAAAAAAGCCACATGGTAAGAGTTTATCTGCTGTTGGAAACTCAGCACCAGACATTTCCAATGTTTTGGTAGTTCGGTGTGATAAATTTATATCCATACCGGAAGATTCTAAGACAATAAATAACATTGTTGTTGAAATTGTTGTTGTTGCGGTGGTGTGATAAATTTATCAAATTTAATAGGTGGATAAGTCACACTTAAAAGTCAAAACTCAAAACTAGAGCATCATTGTTTTTTTTTTTTGGAAAATATCTCACGTCTCATTTTCTCAGCTTAGTGAAATTGTGTTACTCTTGTAAGTTTGTAAATTGTTAAATTAACTACATGTAATAAAGAAACAATATATAACAACCGTATCCAGCATATTTTAACGACATCAAAAGTTATCGCGAGTTTGAAAACAAATTATCACTATGAAAAATAAAATTAAAATAACCTTTATGGTTTGGTTTGTGACTCAAAAATAAATCTTTGGGCCAGTTTATTAAGATTTCTGTCTCTCCATCAATACTTCTCCCACAAAAATTACTCCTGTCAAAAAATTTTTTCTCAGGCAACACCAATAATTCGAAAATCACCAACACCTCCTTTTTCTCATAGTCATATATACATACATATATTTATGTGTGTATATGCCCAGATATATACATAAAAATTTCGTGTAAGCATGTATATGTGAACGCGTGTTGTGTATTTTAATTTGATGCGTTAGTGTTATTATGGCTTTCAGTTTTTCATATAGATAATTTAGCCCACATACTATATCAGGAGAATACACACATTTAGATATTTATTATTGTGATGTTTAAGTGCGTTGAATTTTTTTGATCATGCCACACCTCATGAATAAGTGCCCTAAATATGAATTAAATTTTTTTTCTATATCATACCACATTCTGTGTAATCTTGCCTCATTTAAGAAGATATTGTCCTAGATTAAACTCATTCCCTCTTGGTCATGCGGCTTCAGCATTACCGGCTTTGAACTTTAAGCTTCACATTACAAGCGTGTAAAATCACAAGATTTATATATATGATATTGAGAACCATATTTACAAATAACAGATGATAATTAAATATCATAGATAATAGTAGTTTTATTATAATATATGACTAATCAGTGAGTATAGTTGTTATTTCTTAACTAATGAAACATATGCAATTAAGTAAAATCTGTCACGCGAGTAATAAAACTTTATTGATATAAAGTTTCTATTCGTTTATAATTTATAATTCCAAAAATGATTTATAAGATTACTAAAAAGTAATTATAGTTGTTTTTTTTTTTGGAAAAGAATTGTAGCTGCTTATAAGTCATTTTGAAATGTTACAGAATTAGTATTCATAGAACAAAAATCAAAATAGGTGAAGAACCAAGGGAACAGGATCTCCTGACCGCCTCCCCGGTGACCCCCTTCGCGACCGCCCGCCACGTGGCACACAGGGGGGTGGTGAGGCTAGGTGGGGGTGACCCCCATCCAGCCTCACCACCCCCTGTGTGACACGTGGCGGACGGTCATTTCTTACCGCCACACTGGAGGGTCAGGCGATCCCCGAGAACAAAGTAGATTTCAGCAGACGTACGCCACGTGGACCTACGTGCAAAAGCGGATGCAAACCTATTTATATTCCCCTCAGTATTTTTCGATTTTCCATTCCGCTTTCTCCATCTCTGCAATTTTTCTCCACATCTTTCTCGTCCATCTGCAATCGAAGCTTTACTTCTGACTCCCCTCTCTCCATAAACCCTAGACCCTTCTTTTACACTAGTCAGATCTGGTATATCTTGTGACTTATCCTATTTCATTTCAAAATTTGTTCTTTCTTTTAATCGATGTATTGATTTTTGACTACTTAATTGAAGGTGTAAGATTTTCGGGAAATGGCGACTTCGACCACCAGTAATGTTTACATCCAGGTCATCGAGGATGTGGTGAATAAGGTCCGCGATGAGTTCATCAACAACGGTGGCCCTGGGGAGACCGTCCTCAACGAGCTTCAAGGGGTATTTAAAGGACTGAATTGTTATTATTTTTTAAATTCGATAGTATTTACATTATTTTTAGGTGTAGCGTTACTGGGATCACTTTAATAACCATAGTTTTGATTCTCTTTTTTCCCGGAAGCGATTTAGGGTTTGTTTGGGTAGTCGGACATTTGCATTTATGTTCGCATAAGACTGATCCATGACATGTTGGATTTGTAAAGAATGAGTAGAAGCTGACTAGGAATTCTCATATCTGAATTTAAGTTACCTAATTTGTGGTGATATTCCTTTAGTAGTTATCTGATCCTGATTTTCTCTTGATTGAATACAAACAAGGATGAGTACTCCCCAAAAGGTCTATGTAGGTTTTAGTGCAATACTGATTATGGGTTTCTGTCTGTATATAGCCTTCTTTTTTGCACTTTGTTGGTAGTTTGATATGCGAGGATGGATGTTTAGAGTCTTGACATTGAAATGTTTGAACTTGTAGTTATGGGAGTTGAAGATGATGCAAGCTGGAGGCATAATTGGCCCTATCGAGAGGTCCTCAGCGCAAAAGGCAGGGGGCTTGAATGCCCCAGTTCACGATTTGAATGTGCCCTACGAGGGAACTGAGGAGTATGAAACTCCAACAGCTGATATGCTATTTCCTCCAGTGGGTCCCTCCTCTCTTGTTTTCGCCTTTTTCCTTTTAGCCATAACATGCATCTAATGTGGCAAAAGATCTGGAAATTCAGAGTCAATATAATTTACGTATTTGGTTCTGAATGCAGACTCCCTTGCAAACTCCAATGCCCACTCCATTGCCTGGGATGGCACAGACACCCTTACCAGGGACTGCTGAGGCACCAATTCCTGGAACAGCTCCAACCCCGCTGACAGGGACACCTGATTCATTTTATAACATTCCTACTGGTGGAACTCCTATTACTCCAAGTGAATTTTCCTCTGTCAATGGTAATAACAGTGCTCATGAGGTGAAACATGGACATGGAAGACCTGGTGCATTTATGGTACTCTTGTCCCGTCTCTTAGTTCATAATAATCTAAGGTTTACAATAGAACTGGAAAATGGAATATGTTTCAAAAGTCCATTTGAAATGACTGCTTGGTGGCATGATTTTGATCTATTGGGGATTCAAGATTCAGTAGAAACTTTGAATTTGTTGTTGTATACTTTCTTTCCATCATAAAACATTGAATCTTTCCATCATAAAACATTGAATGTCTTGTTTCACAGCAACCACCTTCACCTTGGTTGAGCCAAAGGCCTCCACTTGATGTTAATGTTGGTAAGTTGTAATGGACGTTTGTAAAAGCTTTACTGTGTAACATGTTTTTCTTATATCTTGACTATCATGCTATAGCTTATGTAGAAGGGCGTGAGGATGGTGATAGAGGAATGCCTCATCAACATATGACGCAGGTGGCTATTTTTCTGCTTTGCAGACTTCTAACTGTGTGTTCTTGAGCAAATCAACCTGGATTTAGACTAGTATTCATCTAATCACATCTTTTTATTATTTTTTTCTTTTTTACACTTGTTAAGCTGTTACTTGTAAGTAAACAACAAACGGCAAATTGATTATTATCTGTTTCCACGAAGTACTTATCCTCTTCCTCATAAAATATCAAATGGTCCTTTCTGAACTTCAGGGTATATGGTAAATTAGCACAAGACTATTAACTTTTAGAGGTTGTGAGCTTAGGGAAATTATCAAAGTTGGACTGAAGGCATTCTGGATATCTTTTTTGCTATTAATTTAACTCTTTATTTTGAGGAACTGAGTAACAGTTACACTTTGTATTGTTGTGCTTGCGTTGGAACCTATGTTCTTTGTCAAAACTATTGGAGTTTGCTTTCCCTTTTCACAGTCTTATATCTTCTGCCTATAATCAGTGCTAGAATTGGCCTTTATTAGAACATGGGAGCTAGCTGTAACCGCTGGAAATGGCATTCTTTTGTAGAATATAGTACATCCGATATCCATGAATGTGGGGATTAATGTGAAAGGATAATGTCGAATGGTTATGGCATCAGGACAAAATTAAGTGCTCAAGCCATAAATTTAGGCAGTATTTTGCCTCTTCCACAGAGAAAAGGGATTGCATTTGGTATTTATATTTGTTAGTATTAGTGTTAGATCATATTTTGATGAAAGCATAGTGAAAAGGATAAATGTCTGGTGCTAAATAAGTTAAGCAACATAGTAGAGGAAGAGGAAGAAGAAGAAGAAGAAGAAGAGACAGGAGGAATAGGAAGCTGAAGAAGTTGAAGACATCAAGGTGTTGAAGTTAATGCTGAAACAGTTTTGTTTTGAATAGCATTAATGCTGGAAAAACTCGAACGGGATCTTGCTATTAACTTGGAAATCTGCATGAAGCTTTCTCATTAACTTCTGTTTGCCGTTTAATTACTAGAATTTGTACTAATGTAGGTTTGTCGTCTAGCTATTTTAATCCTAATAGTATGGATTTGAATCTTGTTGTCTACTATCTAGTATTCTCCCATAGTCTAAGCTATGTAATGCATTGCCTTCACAATGTGCCATCTACTTTGTAATTCCCTCGTATATCTATGATATTTGACTTACAAAAAATGGGTAGATGTCTGGCACTAGTCTTTTGATGTCTGTGTATACAAAAGTGTTTACTAGTGGTAGTGTTTTGATTTTCAAGTTCGGTTGTTGGATATATTTTGAGAATTTGTTTTGTTTTATTTTTTTATGTGGCTCATAAAACATTTTAACAAGATTACAAAGACCGGAGAGATGACGACCAGTGGAAGAAAAGCACTTTAATATATCTGTATAAAAACAAAGAAAGTATACAAGACTGTAGAGGAATTAAGTAAATGAGCCATACAATGAAACTCTTAGAGCGAGTGATTAAAAGATGAAGACTTTGAAAAGAGACTAGTGCGTATGAAAATCAATTTGGATTTATGTCGGGAAGGTCAACAATGGAGACTATATATCTCTTCAAAAGATTAACAGAGAGACAAGGAGAGAAGAAACATGATTTTCATATAGTTTTCATTGATTTGAAAAAGGCATATGATAAAAGTTTCACGAGAGATCATTTGGAGAGTGTTTGAAGAAAAGGGTGTTAGAGTGACATATATAAAAATTATTAAATACATGTACGAGAACACGATGACAAACATAAAGGTTTCAGGAGGACTAAACCCGGAGTTTTCTATTACAGTGTGTTTACACCAAAAATCGGCTTGAAGTGCATATTTATTTACTTTAGTTATAGATGAGCTCATTTGACACATTCAAGACATAGTTTCGTGAAGCATGTTATTTACAACGATAATTTGTTTGTGGATGAGACTAGTGTAGGAACCAATACTAAGCTGGAATGTTGGCGGAAGACACTAGAGACAAATGGATTCAAATTGAGTTGAAAGAAGACAATATATGTAATTTAATTTTAACAACAAAAGAACGATCTTGGAAACTTGTGTGAAACTAGGATACCAAAAGATCCTCCTGAGCGAGAGTTTTAGATATTTAAGATCTATACTAGAGGAAGATGGAGGAATTGACTACATGTGAATCACGGGGTACAAACGGGACGGTTAAAGTGAAGAAGTGCATCAGGTCTTCTTTGTGATAGGAAAATACCTTTAAAGTTTAAAAAAAAGTTTTACAGGACTGCAGAAAGACGCGCTGTTGTACTGGTATGAATGTTGGGCAGTCAATTATGAGCATAAACAAAGAAAGGGAGATGAGAGTGGCGAAAGTGAGAATGTCAAGATGTGATGCGTGTTTAGCGGAATGACACGTTTCCAAAAGATCTCTCGATAATAAGAATTGATGAACACACAAAGAACACGAAGAACACACGAAAAAATGAATAAAGACACGGCTGAGAGCATAAATGTTAAAATAGTATGGGCATGTGCAAAGGCGTCCTACAGATGCACCTGTTAGGCAGTGCGAGACAATGAATGAGGTACATGTTAAACGTATGAGAGGGAGACCAAAGAAGATATGGAGAAATACAATAAGTATATAAATTATAAGACAATTATGAAGCATATGGTCAGTGATAGAGCACAATAGAGACAATTGATTCATGTAGCCGATGTCATATAGATAGTATAAAATTTAAGTGAGAATTTTAGATATTAAGGCCTGAGTCATGGCTGAGATGATATGATAGTTTTGAAAGATGCGTATTCTAAAGGGGGGAAAAACAAAAACAATCAAACAAAAAAATAAAATAAAAATAAAGCGCAAGAGAAATGATTGATCCATATAGCCGACTTCACATAGTCGTAAAAAGGTTGGAGTGTTGTACTTTTTGTGGTAGTATGATTCTCGTATTTGTGGATATCCTGTTTTAGATTTTTAAATTCATTGCAAAAGCATCTGTAATTTGTCTTCCTCTTTTTGTTTTTCTTTCCCCTGCTTATGTTCGTGAGTATTTGCAGGATTTTTTCATGGCATCAACTGGAAAGAGAAAAAGGGATGGAATGCCTTCAAATTACTCAAATGGTGGATTCATACCACAGCAAGATGGAGCTTTGGATTGTACTGCAGATGAATGGAAGGTTCTCTCTTTTTTGCTTCAGCCCACGTTTAGTTTATGCTGGCCCTAGTGTATTCTTTCTAGTTCAGGAAGTTGCAATGTTTCTAATGTGGCATAAACTCTAGCTTGCATGAAATCAACCAAGAGGGTCTGCGATATGAACTTAATATTTTGTTTATCCTACAATTGAGAGTGGAAATAGGAAGAAATGTATCTGAAAGATTGTGTCCTTTCTGTGCATCAATTGGAGTAAAAGACGCTATGGTTTCTCAGCCGTGAATGTTGGGAAAGGACGTTTACAAATGCTACTATCTCACTTTTCTGTTGTCGTTTCCTTTTGTTACAAAGCCTTTAACTACCGATAGTTCTCTTTATTAATGATCAATGAGATAGTGCTCCACTTTTCATGTTAATGGGGGCACTCATTTTAAGTTCTTTTTAATTCTCTAGATGGCTATTTCACTGGATAATTTTCTTTTTTCCCAATCTTTGATTTGGTCCTAAGCATGTCTTTTTATTGCATTTTAGTGTATTTTAATTTTTTTTAGGGCTATAAATTTGAAATTGTTTCTTTACATGTTTACAGCTTGGCTTTCCTCATGGGGAGCGAGTGATCAATCAATTGGATGGTCCAATGCCTGATCCCTACGATGACCTGTTTCCTACTCCAAATGTAAGCTCAGTCTATTGTCATAAAAGGTCATATTTCAGTGTAGAATTAGGGTTGGTGTTGTTTTCTGTCCATTTTGTATATGGGTGCTTGTTTTGAGTTTGATTAATCATTTACCATGTTTGATTAGTTTTACTTACACGAGTGTGCTGCTCAGTGCCCCAATACCTCCTTGCCCAGCTCTTCTGTCCATATTTGTTCTTTTGTATTATGGCCTGATACATCTAACTTATAGCTGCCATCTTGATCAGACATGTATTTAGTCTTTCTGCTCTTCATACGAGTGAACGGAAAGACCTACCGACAAATTAGTAAATGCTTGTAACTTTTAAAAGACTCTTTTTTCCCCTTCTGATCAACCATGCATAACTTTGTAAATGATTCTCCATTTTTTAATTTTCTTACGTGACGTGTTAAGCATGTCCTTTGCCTGTTAAATAGCTAAACAGTCATGTGGTGAAAATTGAATGTGTGAGGTACTGCTGTATATCTTATTTGTCGTCTTGATAAGAAACTTTATAAGGAATGAGGACGATAACAGTCTGGTGATTTAGTTTTTTTTTTTTTTTTTTTTTTTTTTTGAGGTAGGGAGTTGGGGTGGGTGGTGATTGCCAAGGTAGAAATCAACCTATATGTAGCTCTTCTAGATTCTTGCTGAAGAGTTGAAGAGGAATTTTGCTCCTTTAGCTAGTAAAAACCATGGCATCCATGGGACATATAAAATAGAGCTGTATTATTTTCAATTGGTTTGTGAAGGCTTATCAGTAACCCTCTAGTGTGTGATGCTCTCTAGCAGGTTTGAATTAGTAATATTTTCTTTATGCTTATTATGTATGTCATGGATCAACTGATTTGGTTGTCAGTCTTTTCTAGTTGTTCCCCTTCTTCTCTCATACTTGCTTTATTGATGGAAACTGGTTGGAGACGAGTTTCAATTCACTTCTGATTATGTGATACATCTGATTTTAGGGCTTAAAGAAGTTTTTGAAAGACATGATTTTGTCTGGGAAGTAATCTATTAAACGTTCTTTTAGTATAGCAAATTGATATTGCCACCAAATTAAGTAAAATCGCTTGGGTGATATTAGTTATCTCTTCATGACTGCCTCTAACTAATGCAACTGCTCCCAAGTTTTATAGTCATGTTATGGTCCTTCCTTTCAAGTTTGGCTATGAAATGTGAAGTTT
This sequence comes from Eustoma russellianum, assembly GCA_036186865.1. NCBI lineage: Eukaryota > Viridiplantae > Streptophyta > Magnoliopsida > Gentianales > Gentianaceae > Eustoma > Eustoma russellianum. The sequence goes on along the minus strand of AP025097.1, from coordinate 547,384 downwards.
TTGCATGTTTCTAAGTGATAACTTGAAAATTTTTACTAGTTAGGCTCTTGGTATATCATGGCAGGTGACTTGAGGCGCAGATCATAATCTCTTGTAGGAAAATGAATGACGGTTCAAGTTTGGACTGAGATTTTCAGAATGAACTTTCCCCTTAATGCATCATATGCTTTTGAGAAATTTGTTAAGTTGGGTCAAAGTTAATACTTATGTCACTTGAGCTCCTCAACGGTAGCAATATTGGCATGGTGCAGTAAGAAACTACAGTCTTTTGGTAAAAGCAGGAGAGTTTTGTTCTAGAGCACTAACGGCTGCTTGTTTATTTAATCAACCCCCTGTCCCCCTCGCTTTTTCCACCCTTTTCTGGATAAGTGAAGGGCTTTGTTATTTGCTTCTGTTTCCTCTTTCTTCTGTGAAGTTTGGAATGATGCTGTGAAGGTGAAAAAACCACTGCTTGTGGCATCTGCTGATCTTTATGATTCATTATGCTTTTCCTGAAAAATATGATTTTTACTCTTTTTTTCTCCTTTCCCTTTTGTTTGTAAAGATGTATAATTATCAAGGGGTGGTCAATGAAGACTACAACATTGTGAACACTCCTGCACGAAATGGTAGAGTGAATTTGAATATTTTGTTTTCTCTGATTTCTTTAGTTTGGATGCTTGATTTACTCTTAATTTGCATGTATTTTAGGTGTACAAGCAGCTACTCCTGCTCCTGCCCCGATTAACGATTCTGTAGATGATGAAGAGGATGAACCTTTAAATGAAGATGATGATGAGGAGTTGGATGATGTGGACCAAGAGGAAGATATTAATACAACACAGTTGGTTTTGGCACAGTTTGATAAGGTACGTCTATTGTTTTGTACTGTTGTTTGGTTATATCTGTTTCAGCCTTTAGCTATTGCAGTAGCTTATATTCTTATTGTGCCTAAGTTTTAGAAGATGATTATTGATTTGTTAGGTAACACGTGCCAAGAACAGGTGGAAGTGCGTTTTAAAGGATGGTGTAATGCAGATAAACAACAAGGACTTTCTCTTCAACAAGGTTCACTTCAATTTATGCTCTTGAATTTCAAGTAGGTTTATCTCAGTTAGATACTTGCAACCGGCCTAACAACGTTGTACTGTGCATCTTTATTTTTCCAGGCAACGGGAGAGTTCGAGTTCTGATTGGGATTTCTTCCTGGAAGACCATTCCTTCTTTTTTTTTTTTTTTTGTTGGGGTTAAAATCTGAAAATTTTCCTTCAATCAAGTCCAATGAATCATCAAATGTACCAATACGCTAGGTGTATCCAGGATGCGATACATACAATCTTCTAAATCTAGTACTATCTAGCCAATGTACTATTTATGTATACTCATAAGAAAGGTTATCATTTAGCATCTATACAAAATGGATCTCGCAAAAAAAAAAAAAAAAAAAAAAAAAA
>AP025097.1:347779-545941 GCA_036186865.1 Eustoma russellianum | reverse complement strand
AAAAAAAAAAAAAAAAAAAAAAAAAGTGACTCATGTAAGAGTGTAAAGACATAAGTAAAGACTCCATGCATTACATGTAAAATGCGTTCAAAAATCTCGCGGTTTTAAGACTCTTGTATCACGTTGATGGTAGCTGTAACTGTCGTCCGAATAAACTTTGTTCGGACTGATTCTTTTCGAGTGTGTTTTTGTTCTGTCTATGATAGCCGCAAATGTCATTTATTTTGACCGAACTATTTTTTCCCCGAAGCGTGTGTTTTAAACCGACGGAACAAAGAAGCTAAGGAAGTCTAGTCCTTAGTAACGAAACGACGGTTCAAATCTTCTTTCAGACATCTCTACCAGCCAGCAATCAAAAAAATAAGCCAAGTGGTCTCCAATGAAACATCATCGATGAAGAACGTTTTGGTTCCCGTGAGAATCTTATGCTATTGGAAGCAAACCCAGTTGAGGATTCTCAGCTACTCGATCCCACAAATGACAGCACTGGTGGATCTTACATCATTTCACAGCTTCTGTTCTTTGCCTTTTTAGGCTTACCTATTCTTACCATTGGGATATGTACTCGTTTATATGCTCAGGCCAATTACTTTGGTGCATTTTCTGAAATTTGTTAATATCGAAAGCTACATATCTTTACGAACGCACTAACATACCATATCTTTATTATTGTATCATTTATGCAGGTACATATAGAACCGGAGTCTCATTTGAAGTAAACTCTCTATGTCTTGGGATAGATGTATTGTTTTTCTGCCTCTCACCCTCCCCACACCCTAGTGATAGCTTTGTGGAGATCCTAGTGATAGCTTTTGCTGTCGATTATGATTGATTGATACTATGAGGGAAGGGACAGATTTTGCTTAGCTTTTGATTTGTTATCTTGTTTTCAGGTTTTCTACATTGCTAGGTCAACTTTCTTACAGAAAAGGCAGAGCGATAAATTTGAGAAAGAAGAGGCAACTAAGAAGAAAAAAGGTGGCAAGAAAGGGAAGATAATGAGACGAGCTAGAGCTGGACCAAGAGGTTTTGGTCAGAAGGTTGATGAAGATAAGGAAGATGATGACGAGGTTTAATCCCAAATGCAATAAGGTTGAGGAGGAAGTTGATGATAATTAGCATGTAATTTGTTTCTATTTTCCAAATTAAGAGCTGGAGCAATTGGTAAAGTTGATGTTTTGTAACCTTGAAGTTACGGCTTCGAGCTGTGAAACTGCCTCTTACACAAAAAAGTATAAGATAAAGCTGCGAAACGATCTGTCATCTCTACATGTAAATCCAGAACTAGCAACCGAAGTGATTAAGCGAAATAATACATATACTTGGCGCAACAAGGAAATTTGTTACTCGTACATGAAAGAACCTCTGGCCTCAAACTACCAAGAACAAACTCTCCACAAGACAACTTTTGTACAATGGCGATGAGATTATCAACCATCTCACCCCTTTTTATACTTTTTTCACATCATTTGAAAGTTCTGTACCTGAAATCCTCTGAACAGCCATCAGGAACACTTTGACATCTGAGCCTCATCTTACTACATTCTATTGTATAAACTCAAGCTACAGAATGTACATTTTCTAGTACAAGAACAACTTTATTTGCAGTGCCCAACAAATCCCTGAGTGAATTGGGCAGACACAACTAGACATAGAAGAAAGACAAAGAGGTAGCTCAAACCATCCTCTGTTAGCTGTACAACTTCCTTTCCTATCTGATCTAAGCAGAATATGTTGACTGAGCAGCTCTCCTCTCTGCAAATGAATAAGATTATCAATCTACTGTTACAGAGCTATGATATTGTAAGGAGAACACAGAACAAAGGAACAAAAGGAGTTCAAAAGAGAGGGTTCTGGAATTCGATTGTGTCGCTAAAAAAATAATCAAACCATGATTGCAGACCATGGGCTTAGTTTTAAAAGTATGATCTTTTTTCTTCAATAAAGCCAAATCTTTTACTTCTTTCTTTTCTGTAATAATAACTAAGCTAATAATCTAGGTTTACAAGGATTCTTGTCTGTTGGAATGTCGAGTTACCTTGGCCAAAATTTGAGACCTTTTTTCTTCACATCCTGTTAGAAATCCTCTATTTTTCCTCAAGATATAGGCATCTCTCTTATAGAGCCGGGGTCTCACTGGAAGCAAACTCTCTATCCCTTGGGATGGAGGTATTGTTTGCCTACCTCTCACCCTCCCCAGACCCTAACGATAGCTTGTGCTATCGTTGGGATATACTGGGTATGATTGATTGATAGATAGATAGATATAGGCATCTCTCTATGAACTAACAAGTATCTTCTATCAGTCACGAGACATGCAGATTTCCATTCATAAGATGCAAATTTTTCCTTTTACTAATGGTTGATTAAAAAATTGGACAGAATGCTTAAATTTAGTCTGATAATCGGATGTTTATTGGAGGATAACTGTTATTTAAAAAAAAAAGTATCAACTGTTCTCCAGATAGAATATATAGAATTTTGTCTCATGAATGTTTTGACATCACAGACCACTAATACCCTAACAAGCATGCAAGTCTCAGGACAAACAAGAAAAAGTTGTCAGCTTTGGAACCCATATTGGCGGAATATAAAGAACACAAGAAATGTCTTTTTCCAAAATCACAACGACATACCTCCGGCTGCTACAAGTTTCTCTACACGAGCTACAATATGCTTCCCATAGGTGTACTTCTTTAGAGCATTCAGATGAACTTTTATCCTAGACAATATCAACTCACGTTGCTGATCACTGCAAGTTTCCAACACTTTCTGCACAACATAATTAGCGAACTGGTCCTTCATCATTGCCTGTACCCATAAAACCACAAATAATAATTGATACGTATCCAAATAATATACTACTAAAGGGCAGATCTTGAAAGCAGGCTTGACCAACTTGGGGTTTCTATACCTAAAACAAAAATGGCAAGCTAAGCAAAGGAAATCATATAACGTTAACAGCGATAAGACCACAGAGACTCCAAATGATGTCCACATGGTAGCAGATGACAACATATAAAAGAACTGTAAACAGGGGTAACAAAACATGCTATGCCTGAAAATAATTTGAGCAAAATTTTGTTACTCTTTACACAATATCTAACTAGTTAAAATTCTGTTAATAAACTGGGTGTTTCTTGTGTCACTGTCTACTATATTGTTTTTCATGTCAAGCTAAACCAGTTGTCATACAAGGAAATCAAAATCAACAACGCATGTTTGGTAAACAATACATTGAATCCTCCAACGGTCAGAAAATGCAGCAACTGAAATACACCAAAGTTGAGGAAAACAAAACAAAGATCGCAACAAACTCAATGCATAAGACTCCTAACCAGCTAGACAGCCAATAAGTTTCAGACCACAAACCCCAAATTGTAAAAATTTGAACAACTGTAATATGTTTTATTACCATGAGGTAACAGCTCCAAATGACTAACATATACATAACAACAAGGGCGAGAGGGGGGGGGGGGGGATTTAAGTGCTTTTACAAAAATGCAGAGAGAACACCACTTAAGTATTGTTCTTGGCATTAAGTGCCCAATCATCATAAAAAACAAGTCTGACTCCTTTAATATACCTGCAGAGGCTCGTTTTCATCAGTGGTGCCAAGCATTTCATTTACCAGGAGTTGACGCTCACTCGGATGGCCAAAAGTCAAACATTTCTCGACCACATTTGACGCAAACTTCTGCTGACTCATTTGGACAATTTTTCCAGCAAGCTCCTGAACTATTGTGGATCGCTCGTGTGGCTTCCCATGCTCTAGTACATGCTGCCACATTATAGATCGGAAAAACCTTTAGGAGAAGCGTTGAAATACATTTGGCAAACATACATGCCACTACAGTGAGTGAATATATATTAATGAAAACCATCAGCATGGAAATGTTTTCAGGAATAAAAATATTTTAAATCCATGAAATTATATAATGCCATGTCAATGTAATCATAACCCCTGTATATGAACACAATACACTTGCATATTTTGTGAAAGTCAAAGAAAGTGATGCAGAGAGATGTTCTCTTTACATGGGGACATGTAGATTTACTTTATAAAAGATTTTACCAACCTGAACAACGTAATTTCCGTACTGATCCTGAGCCAACATGCTAACAGATCCCAAGATCTCCTCCATCACTTTACTCTGGGTTTTTGGGTCCCCGCAGTGCTCCAGTACTCTCTGCAGATAAAGAAAATGAAAAGAGATATTTAAACATTAAATTTAACCACAATAATACTATGTCATATAAGAAGATAAGGCCACAAAAAAAAAGGTATTCAACCTGCACAACACGACAACCATAGGGATGAGTAGACAGAGTAACAACTTGGTCAAAGAATGTGCAAACAATAAATTGTATGTGCTCTTCTGGGACACACTCAATGCATTTCTGAATGACATGATTCCCATTCTGGTCACGCACACAGCGCATCACATGGCCATCGAGCTCTTTCACCATTTGGATTTTCTGATCCACGTCTACTACTTCTATTGCCTAGACAAGTCCACGTAATATGATAAGTGACTCTATCTTCATATTGTAAATTCAGTCAAAGTTCTAACTAGTAACCTAATAATTAAGCTGTCTACTCCAATACAGCAGTAGCAATTTATTGGTAAGAGTAACAGTAATAAAAGAAAACGAGGAAAGCAAATTATCTTTTTGCTAGACCGAAGACAAGAAATTACCTTCTGTATTACTCGACAACCATACATTTGAAGGCTCAAGGAAAGTACATTCTCAAAGAGCTTGCCACACAATTCTCGCCTTTGTGATGGCATGCCATGTTCAAAGAACTGGAAAAACGTCATTAAAGCACACAACATGATTCTCACAATTCTATTAAGAAACCATGAAAGTAGGAATGTTCGTGTGAGACAAAGACCACAAAAATAGCATAAGTTAGATTTTGATACCTTCTGGATCACATAGTTACCGAACACATCAGTCATTAAGGAAAGTGCTTGGGGATTGATTTCATTAAAAACCACATTCTTCTCCTCTGTAGTAGCAGTTTCAAGTTTCTGTTGAATGAACCGACTTCCATATTGATCAGCACTAAGCAGCAGATGTTTAGTCAGATCCAAGTTTTAAGCTAATCCAAAGAAAGCCAAAGAGAGAAGAGAGTGACTACTCACCTGAATTCAACAACATGACCAGCAATTTCTGAGAGCTCAAAACATTTCGCCTTATTGCTCTTAAACTCCTCAAGCAGAGAAGACGCAAAATTATTATCCATATTATCCAAGTGCCATGGACCCAAGACACCCCCGGCTATGTTTCTCATCCCAACAGGATACCTCATACCATAATCAGTGTGTCTCATGGGACTACCAGGTGCTACAGGAGAGTTTAGAACTACAGGACTTGCCAATGGACTCCCAGGATAAGACAATCCAATACCAAATGAAGGATTATTATAAAAACCATGATGATTGTGTTTTGTACCCGCAGGAACACTATATGAAGCTTTCTGGGGTGACATCATACCACCAAGATATGCCTTCTGAAGCAAATCCGCATATGGATTGCCCAAGTAGTTTCTATCCATTGAGGGATCATCAAGTGCAGCAACCTGATTTGCAACGATCTCAGCAGTTCTCAAATATTGAAGATAGGCTGGATCCATATAAGGTGACTGTAGGCCACTGCCAACCATCTGATTTGCTACCCTGAGACTATGCTCAGAGGGATGAGAGCTCACATTTGATCCCCCTAACATTCTAGATTCCATCCCTGAAAGGCCCATGGCCGACGCAGCTGCAGCATTTTCAAATAAAGGAGGTAGATTCATAGAACTAACAGAGTAACCGCTGTAGCCATAATTTGATGGTGAAGAATTTGGACTATCCATTTGCTGATATTGAGAAAGATGGCCACTTGCACCATTAACTACTGGAATTGAAGATGCTTTCTGGTAACTGTTACCGCAAACTGTAGCATTGTGATGATCAGCGTGAAGAGCATCATGACCAAAGTCCAACATACCGCTGCTGTTTATGCCCGAATCCGACTTCAAGTATGGGTGCTGCTTTGAATTACTCTGACTGCCAGAAAGACCAAAAAGGTAATTGGTCCGATCTTCAATATCTTGTTCAATTGTGCCTGACAAATTATTTTCTTCAATGCCTGCACCATTTGAAAGGTTCATGCCAGATAATGCGGCTACTAACTCCACCGTGTTTGTTGTATGAGGGGAGACGCCATTCATAGAGTTTGGACTATTAATGTTTCTCTTCTCTGAGTTGCCCATTCTGTCTCCACCAATAGGGGCAAGACCAGGACTAGGTGCTCGCGCAATGCACTGAGGATCAGGAGTGGTGCTTCTTGACAAGGAAGCACCCAAAGCCGCGGCATAAGAATAGGACACAGACAGCTCAGCATGTTCAGCAGCTGACGAGACTTGGATATTTGTAGCAGTTCGTAATGGGTTATTAGATGTCAAATCAAGGTGAAGGTTTGATGCCTCAGTTTCAATATATCCCAAGCTCTCAGAAGCTTGATCAAGAGCATTCCGACTAACAGACCTTGAAGGTAGCCCAGTTGCAGACGCACGATTGAAGTCCTGCAAAATATTCACAATACCAACTGTTAAAATATATCTTTTGTTTTACAATTGATAACGTGGAAGAAAGGGCAGCAGTCAGGACAATAAACGACAAACACGTTGAAATTTTTGTTCTCATGAAAATCCCATCATAGTTAGACAGAAAGGAAATCGGTAAATTTCTTACCTTGTGAGGATTAGAATCCATCCATAACTTCTTATGCCTAACTTACCAATAAATAATCACCAACTACCTCCTCTTCATTGTTTGCAGTTTTATGTTAGATCAAATAATGAATTTATCAAGTTTCAAATAGGGTTGATTAAACTACGGACTAATCTACATCAAATAGTGAAGAAACTTTTTTTAAAAAAATAGTGAAGAAACTTACTTTCAATACTTAATATTCCATCGTGATTGTCCAGACTGTCAAAGGGTGATAATTTAAGTTAATTTTAAATTTACATACCTTTTCGCACAATTGTCACAAGTTCAGTGTTGGCATCACTACAACAACAATGCTCAAGCTTTTTCCCACTATGTGTGATTGCTATATAGATCAATCATCTCTTATGTTTTAATTATTTTTATCTTTTTTTTGTTTTTGTTTTTGAGTCGTATCCTAAATCCTATCCTATCCTCCTTGTGTGACAGCATTGGCACCGCTAAAAAATTAAATATAATTCAAGTACCGCAGACGACTCATAAGCACAACCAAAGTACAACTAGGAAACAAACTTGGAATGTCAAAACAAAAATGGGACAAATCACAAGCGGATAAAAGGGAAGAAAACTCTCCCTTTGCCAAAGTGACATTTATGCTCCATGCTTCAAACTCCTCATTATCCAAACATCAATTATTTGTGCAATAAATAACGAATAAAATATCAAACAGATTGTGGTTTTTACGAATTATAACAACAAAAACCCAACAGAACCTCTCGCTTCCTTGTTTTTAGGTCAAGGATAGTAAATGGCACTTAAGACAGTATCTCGCAATTTCTTCGCACCTCAAAATGCAGAACACTAAGTATACTGAATCATATTGCGATAAACGAGATGCATACAAAACTATGTCGCACTCACCTGAAAAATATCAGTAATGCTCTTCTGTTTGCTACCTAGTTCCAATCCAGGTAAACCAATTAGTCCATCACCTCCCCAATCTACTGAACCCTGAACTTCCTCTGAGTCATTCGGCACATCATGACTTTTTGGATTAAACCCTGGGGGCATTGAGAACAATGACTTCCCACCAGTAGCACTCTCATTTCTATTCACCTTCCTCCTATCCCCAATAGCAGAGCTGCCTCCTTGCATCCTTTGCGCAAACCGCCAATCCTCCTTGGACAACAAAGGAGGTGGCAATCTAGGGTTCAAATTGACATTTGAGTAATAATAAGACAAATAAGAAGGATCAGACCTCAACTCCTCCTCGGAAATGAACCCATTTACTCCCTTATTTCGAGTAAACTCTGTAAAGGCAGAACCACCGGCGGCTCCATGGTTAAACAACCCTCCAACTGCATTGATTGAACCCTCAATCGTTGGCGGAGCTGAGCCACTTCTGTATATATTCAGCTCCCCTTCACGATCATCAAAATCATCACGCCGTGGCTCTCGTAGCAACATACCTATCTCTTTCTCCAGCTCATCCCCGAAAGAAATTTCATTCCCCCCAAGCACTGGTCTCCTATCCAAGTCAGATATCATCTTTACATAAACATCAAATTCCACCCTAGGAACCCTAGCAAACACAAGTTTCACGCTTTTTCCTAGTTAATAACAGTAACAACTAAAAACTCATATACAGAAACCCAAAATTAAAGCTTTGAGTCCATGAAAATACAATCTTTTTTTCTCAACTAAGCTCCAAAACCCCTCATTAGATGATGACATTAGCACTCAAAACCCAATGATCAATCACAAAGACGGCAACTTCATTCAAGTTTGTCACATAATATTAGTCATAAGCAACATGGTTCTTGTCTTTGCACAAGAAAATGAGAAGTTTTCAAGTCGGAAAAAATTTCCCCAGAGCGAAGAGAGGAGGTGGGGTTGGAAGGTGAGGAGAGAGGGAGTGGTAGTGAAGGTTAAAATAAGTGCAGGAACGATAGAAACATGTCGAGCCGGCGGCGAATTGTTTCTTGCAAAGAACCCTTTTAGGGTTTTGATTTTCAAGAACTGAAAGAGACATCATTATAAATACATGTAGATGCCTACTCTTTTTTTAAAAAAAAAAAATGTTTGTGTAATAAGACGTATATTTTTTTAGAACCTAATAAGACGTATATGTTGCTCTAAGTATGATTTCTTTTTTTTTTCTCTTTTTCTTTTTCTTTCGCTTGTTTCTTTTAAGTTTTAATCGCTTATACAAATGGGTAACATATTTTTTTCCAAATGTTTCAAAAACTAATTTACACTTGGTGGAGTTTAATTGGTATTAGATATATATGTATATATCCATCTGTTAAGGAGTACTGAATTTGTAACCAAAAACATACACGATAATGATTATAAAGTTTAGATCTTTGATCATATTTATCCAATAATTTTATGACATGTAAGTTAGATTAGTCTAATCCTTACCATGTATATAACTGAACAAAAACCTACAGGTAACTCCTTATAAACGCTTGCAACAAGTGAGCACAAGGTTAAAAGATTTACATATTAATACTAGTAGTTATCATAATCAACTCAAAATTTATTGATGAATCTTGTCTCAAACAAAAAAGAATTATGGATGAATATATGTCAGAATATGTGTTATAGAAGATGGGTCAGTGCATTTTTTCTAGCTAATTAGTATTCTTATTCATGTATCACTTATACGTGTGTGTATATTACATATATATATATGTGTGTGTATATATATATGTATGTATCTACACATATGTGTATATGTGTATATATATGTGTCTGCGCATGTATATATGTATATATGGATATGTGTGTGTATAGATATGTATATGTGTATATATAAAGGTGTGTATATATGTGTACATAGATGTGTGTGTGTATATGTATTTATATATGTATCTATATATGTGTGTGTATATATTATATGCATATATATATCTATATATCTATATATATGTGTATGTGTGTATATGTATATATGTACATGTATACGTACATGTGTGTGCGTATAACATTGCGTTAATTATACACCCAACATATAGAAAATTCCTTTTTTAGGGCAAATTTAGAAAAGTTAAAGATCAGCGTGGTTAATTACAGATTTAATGTCGTCAAAGGACTTATTAGATTCGGCCTTCGGGTCAGGTTTCTCTGACTTTCTGTTAGTAACTTTCGTTAGGTTGCAATTATCGAAAATAAATTCAGACTCCTAAATAACGGATGGGATCGGACAAAATATGAGGCTTCCAATCATGCGACGCCACGTGTATAAAAGATCTTTTTTTAAAGAAAAAAAAGTAAATGACGGTATTTTTTCTACACGTGGCGTCACGTGATTAGAGACCTCATATTTTGTCTTATATAAGGCCTCCTCAGATCTCATCCGGCTAAATATCGCTTCTTTTTTATAGCTGCTCTGTCATAAACCATGGCGGCTTCTTCCGCCGTGTCATAAGTACCTAACCAAATCAGAGCTTTCCTCGTCGGATCACGAATCTCTGCCGCCCATTTCCCCATGGCCGCTGCCTTACTCCCCGGAACTTCCTTAATTCACCCACCGTCTGAGCATTCACCTTCGGTTTCACCGCATTTTCTCTTTTGGACTTTTTACTATTCTTTACCGCCGGCTTTCTGCAAGATTGAATCTTTTCGATTCTAATTTCGTTCACATGCTTCTTTATCCGCCGGAAATTTGAATTCTTGAAATCCCAGTCATCTTCTTCGCCGGAAGAATCTGTAGCGTCGCAGTCGGTGACATGTATTCTTACAATTCGTGGCATTTTGATAAAACTGGTCAAATTTGTGCTATGATCAACTGTTAATTTTATTGGAATTAAAATCTTTTCTGTTCATCTGGGTCGGAAAAATATCAGATTTTGTCTTTTTATGAGCATGAAGAAAGAGGTTATGTATTTGTTTGTGTGTGTGTGTGTTGCTTGGGAAAAATTTGACAACTAAAGTCAAGTTTCCATATACACACACACACAAACCACATGTTAAATAACTTAAAAGTAGGTATTATAGTATATAGAGGAAAAATAAGGATATGAACATCAATCAAACTGTCAAATATTACAAAAGAAAAAAAAAATCATATAAAAATGGAGAAAGCTTTCTCCTAGCAAAAGTTTTAACTTACGCCTGTATGATCTGAAGGTGGTTTTGTTGGTTGATGGTAAATTGGTAATGCGTAGATGGAATCAGATGAAGGATGATGGTATGTCTCTCCTCTTTCTTTTTCCCCTCAACAATTTCACTTTGAACATAAAAGCATGTCAATACTCAATATTACTTCACCCAAATGATGGCAAACGGCAACTTTCAGGCAAGCATGCAAGAAACGAAATGTATGCAACTCCAAATGGAAAGGAAACTCTCTTATTTTATTTCTTTTTTCTGGGGAAGAGCTGGGAAAAGATCATGAAAACAGAAGAAACAAATGAAAGAAGAAAAAGATATTGACAGAAGAGAGTTGAATATTCGGGATAAGGTAGCCAAATGAGCAAAATTTCAAAAACAATTGGAGTTCCCTCTAGCAAGGTGATTCACTTCTACACTGAATTCCCCCAAGAACAAATCAAATAACACATCATGCGAATCATCTCACCATCAGCGGAGCGGTTCGATGATGAGATGAACAATGAATCAGTATCGAGGCTGGGGATACAAAGCCATTTCTCCCCGAGCAATACTCCCAGAAGAAAAGCAAAGATCCAAAACAATTCTTGTCGTCTCAAATTGATGCAAAACACTGCATTTCCTCTATACAAACTACTCAGAATTCTATACTAGGATTAACCCCAAGCAATGTAATATTGGAATCTTTCAAATACCGATCATCTATGCAGAAAAGCTTCAAATTTTCCCGTTTACATAACCTGAAGTATGGACACTAAACTGTATTGCCTTGCGTTTCAAGTCTATCGAAATTATCCCCCAGCATGACCTCAGAAATTCTGCTAGATAGGCACGTAACAAGTGAGATAAAAAAAGGAATCACACAGGACAGCAGCTACATTGTTCAAATCTATTAGAAAGAAAGAACCCATGTCAATTTGGCCAAATCGCAAATTTTAAAATGATATATGAGTAACTACTAACCATCCATGACTGGTGGGATCTACATAAGGGGATGTCACACATACATTTCCCCATCTGTTTATAGATTGAAAGCTACAGAGAAAAACTAAGTGCTCCATAGAGTGCGACATAAAGGGAGTGTAGAAAACAGAACTTAACATCCAAATCAATTGACTTTGCCGTATTTGGTCTCAAATAAGCAAAAAGATCTTCTAGATTATCTTATAATTGAATAGTACCTGCAGTGGAAACAATTATTAATAAGACGCAACTAGAGTCTAAAATAGAGTGGGTGAAACACCTATCTTTCTTCAAGCTCCGGATGATAGGTACTTGAAAATCAACTACCTTCAATGAAGGATGTACATGACCATCTAAACTTAAGGTATATTGACCAGACCATCCTTGCTTACAGAAACCAAACTGCTTCCTTTTCTGTCCATTTGTAAAACACTTTTTGCTACTAAGGCATGACAAAAGTCAGCCACTCATGAATAGTATTAAAAAATTAAAATGCTCATCATCAGTTCAGTGAAAGGTACTGCAGAACTACTGTCTAGATGACAAAATTGCATGTGCATCTTTTTGACTTGCAATAACTGTCTGAACATACAGATATCGATGGATAAATACACCAGGTGCCAGAACTAAAGGGATTAGGCGGATGCTTGATGCCACCTAGAAAACAATTGGTCAAGCAGCTAAATTTATAGAACACATAAATAGCACCGCTCGAAGAGCCACGATCAATCTCTGAGCACAACCAAACTCCTCTACCAAACCGAAGCTAGGAAGCAACAAGAGAAAACTCACCACGATTATATGTATCAGCAACACAGATGGTAAAAGGAATCAATCTCTAAGCCCAAGCTCGACCTCGAGTTCATCGTCCTCTTCGAATAACTTAAGCAAACGAGCGTACTGCTCTTGACGCTTCTTCTTTCGCCAAAGCTTGAAAAGGAAAAAGGATATAACAGCAGTTGCCATGACAACACATAGTATTATGAGTACTTCGAGTTGTTTGCTGCCACCAAAAGTAGAATCTGTATCACTGTTCGTCCCATTTTTGGAACTAGGAGGCTCCACTGAAAATCCTGTAGAAAAAGAATATACGCATGTAAGAGGTAGGGGTAGTCAAGGAAACAGAAAGAGAAAATATAGTCAGAAACATAGTGTTTGTTATAAGACTAGGGAATTAAAGAACTTTTGAGATAAAAAGGAACCATAACATCAAGAAACAAGACCAAGGTGAACCATATTGCGCTTAAGAAAAGAACAAGGACGACGCAGAAAACAAAATGTTGTTACAACATTATTATGAAGCACAAGAAAACCCACTTCACATGCCGTCACAGACGTGCAAGCTGGAGCAAATAGGTGAAGCCACCTCCTTGAGCTGGCTGAGAAAATTATGTTGCAACACCTTAGATTCATGATTTTACCGCTCTTGTGTCAGGACTAATCAGAGAATAATGCCACACAGCTAGTATCATTGCTTGAAACTTGAGAATAAGAAAATCTACCGACTTTATTCTTGTAATCGTCAAATCTAACGACTTTTACCTTCAACAACTCATATTTCAGTTGAAATAATTCCCCAACCAATTCAACAGAGTTCCAAAAACATTTACTTGAATTCAAGCAGAAACATAAATTCAACACACATGGAATTACTAAATTAATGTCAAGAAAAATCATCTCGGATTCAAAAGGAAAAAACAAATGAACAAGGACTAAAAATCGTCAGAATCTTTTCCATATAACTGAGGTGTGGTGATTCACGCTCCATAACCTTCTCTTTTGCTTACTCTAATATATTTTCTTAGCTCAAAGCAAAATCAAGACGGATCATTACACATATTGCAAAAATTGACTCTAGCGGCAGAAAATACAGCATACAAATTCAAATAAATTCACACATTGTTTCATGCTTTTATTCCGAAACCACAGAAACATGCCTAAGGGTAACCGGCATGGAATTCGTAATCAGTATATATAAACTAAACAGATTTAAGAATCTAAATCATACATCAACAATTTAAGATCAAAAGATCATCAATAAGAGTCGTAATCAGAAACCTGAAAAGAAATGCAGGGAAGTTGAAGAAAATAATAGAAGAATTCGCCAAGATCTCCGAACTGAGATCTCTATCATCTTTCCCTCCCCTCAAGTAATTTTTTCCTTTTGAATCAATTCCGATTGTTTTGATCTCTGCTTTCGCTTTCTACGCTGTTGCTGGCTTCCTCTCTGGTTCTTTTTTAAGGGTTAATTACTTTTTTATCCTCATGATGTTTCGCATATGAGAATATCTCACTTATTAACCTAAGGTTTTGTCCATTACTCACTTGCCAGCCTAACGTTGATGAAACTCACTTAACAACAACTCTTTTGCCGAAATGTCTCACTTGTAGCCAGGTGACCGTTGACCAACAGTTGACCAGCCGTTGACTTTCTCAGGCCAACCAGAATTTGACACATGGCGATCCTTTTTTAATTAAAAAAAAATAAAATTGTATTTTTGAATAAATTGATTTAAAATGAATTTAAAAATTCTAAAAAATTATAAAAATTAATTAAAAAACATTTTAAAAATCAAAAAATTAGGAAAAAATATAAAAATAATAAAAAAATTACCCACAACATCACTCCACCCACCTACCCTGCGGCCACACCACCCCCACCCTCCACTCCCCCACCCCCGGCCAAAAAAAATTTTAAAATTTTTTTCAAACTCACTCATAACTCTCCGACCACCCCCGCGTCCCCTCCCCCACCCCCTCCTCTCGCGAAATTTTTTTTAAAATTTTTTCTAACTCATCCATAACATCCTAACTCACCCACAAAGCTCCGACCATCCCCAGAACCCAAAGTTATAAAAGAGCAACATTACCAATTGTTCTAATATCCGACATCTACAAAGTTGAATGTATTTGGTGGAAATGATATAACACACTCATGTTGCTCCTGACCCTCGCATACAAAACTTGGTCATCCCGTATTCTTAATTTGAGTTAAATATCTTCAGAATCATAAACTCGTGCCTTCGTGGTACTATACGACTTACAACATTAAATGCTATCTTTTAAAATATGCTTTGGCTTCGATTGCATAAAAATGTTTAACTCAATTTAACTTTAGTATTTAAGTTCATTAGTTACATGTTATACTTTTGTTTATTTTCTTTATGACGTGCGAAGGACTATTACAATTGAAATTGAGAATATGGGATGACCAAGTTTTGTATGTGAGGGTCACGAGCAACATGAGTGTGTTATATCATTTCCACCAAATACATTCAACTTTGTAGATGGCGGATATTAGAACAATTGGTAATGTTGCTCTTTTATAACTTTGGGTTCTGGGGGATAGTCGGAGCTTTGTGGGTGAGTTAAGATGTTATGGATGAGTTAGAAAAAATTTTAAAAAAAAAAATCCGCGAGAGGAGGGGGTGGGGAGGGGATGCGGGGGTGGTCGGAGCGTTATGAGTGAGTTTGAAAAAAATTTTAAAAAATTTTTTGGCCGGAGGTGGGGGGTGGGGGTGGGTGTGGTGTGGCCGTGGGGGAGGTAGGTGGGTGGAGTGTTGTGGGTAATTTTTTATTATTTTTATATTTTTTTCCTAATTTTTTGATTTTTAAAATGTTTTTTAATTAATTTTTACAATTTTTTAGAATTTTTAAATTCCTTTTAAATAAATTTATTCAAAAATACAATTTTATTTTTTTAATTAAAAATGGTCGCCACGTGTCAAATTCTGGTTGGTCTGAGAAAGTAACAGTTGGTCAACGGTTGGTCAACGGGTGGTCAACGGTCACCTGGCTACAAGTGAGACATTTCGTCAAAAGAGTTGTTGTTAAGTGAGTTTCATCAACGTTAGGCTGCTAACTGAGTAATGGGCCAAACCTTAGGCTAATAAGTGAGATTTTCTCTTTCGCATATTCTCCGATACATCTTAGGTGGTGTGGCTGGGTGATATAAGAATTTTGTAACAAAATTAAATGAAAAATTTTATAGCGTGTCAGTGCAGTCGACGATGCTATATTAAATAAAAAGGTTGAACTCTAACCAGTAAGAGTCCCTGTCACACATAGTCTCAAAGGTAGTGTACGGATGTAAATCAGGTACCCAACGGCCCACTAGCTTGGTCATATGTACAGTAGTCTGCATAAGGAGCCCCCAGCACTGCAGGCAGACCTACTGACCAAGGAAGATTCTACACTATGCACTTGCTTGAAAGGGGATCTCTTGCCTTTAGAAAGAATTGAACCCCTGACATTACTTTCGAAAATTTCTGCCCGGAATCAGTTGGGCTATTCCTGGGGACAATGCTATATTAAATAGAGTACTGGGTCATCAACAGGACATAATCGCAGAAGTAAAAAGTGTGATATAAGAGGATGTTGAGGTGGATGTGTGTGTATACAAGACTAGAGCGAATAAAAATTGATATATTTATAGAAATGTGAGGGATGACTAGTATAGCATATAACATAAGGAAGGGGAGATTGAGATTGTTGGTCATGTTAAGAGGATACAAACAATCACGTCTGTTAGAACAGTTGAAAGTCTCACTATATATGGGAAGAGGAGTAAAGGCACGGTCAAACTGATTTGAGATGTGTGGATTAGACATGACCTACTAGATTTGCATTTCTCTGAAGACATGGTTTAGGATATGAGTTCATAGAGACAGAGGGTTAAGGTTAATGAGGTTTAGGGATGATATAGGAGCACTTTAGAGTATAGAGGTTTAGATACATTCTACACTTTAGGTTGACTTTGCTCTTTTTGTTGTTGTCTTTCTCTTACATCATTTGTGCATACACATGGTTATGACTATTTTAATATCAGAAGTTTTATATTTGCATTTACTAAATTCCATCACTAGTACACTAGCACGCACTATAGTTATATTATTATGTCATCTATGTAGGTACATATGGAGTTGAGGGTCTCACTAAAAACAAATTCAATATCCCTTGAAATTAGGTATTGTTTGTGTGTATCTCAATCTTTCCAGACCCTATCGATCGTTATTGCTGTTTGTAGAGATATATTTGGTATAGTTGTTGTTGTAGTATAACTAAACAATATGAATTGGAAACATGAATTGAGGAATATGAATGAGTTGGACCAATAAAAGAAACAAGTAGTGCAAAAAATACAAATTGTTATAATACCTATGTACATTTTATTGGTCCAATTTCATATATTCAGCATGTTCCTAAATTCATGTTATGAAATATTACTCTTAAGAGAATATAAATAGAGATGATAAACTGTAAAATTGAAAAGGAAAATGTAACGTGATAATGCGGTGAGTTTTCTGTTTCGATACACTCATAAATGTGTTTTTTCCCCTTATTTGTATATATCTCGTCACTTAATAGATAATAACTACTAAAATGTCTATTAATTATTAACTGTAATAAATATTACGGTGAATTCATACGGTATTATAGAGGTCAAGCTTGCGATCATGTGTGCAAACATGATCATCTGTCTCAAAAAGATCACGTACATAGTTATTTTTATGTATGAAAAATGCATCCTATATATAGTAGAAGAAAAGTTGTTAATTTACTAGTTTGTCATCATCAATTTGTGTTGATTTCAAAATCCAAAGTCGGCTTTTAATGGAAAATAAACGGTGTAATATACAATCAAATAAATCAACATATTTGATATTGCTCTATCAATACGGATAGTAAATACTATATAGTACTATATTTACTTTAATATTTTATGACTTTTTAATAAGAGACACTTAATTTTTACCACTAGTGTCATTATTTTACATATGCACGCGCGCACACATACATACATACATAAAAAACAACATGTGTTTGTTTAGGAGATTTCAATCAAAACATATCTCCAAATAAAAGTTTAATTCAATTACTTCATCACATGAGAATATATATATACATGTTGTTTAATCAAGACATGTTTTTTTATCTTACTTTTCAATTTTTCATTGCACGTTTTGATTAGGGGTGACTTTGCTTTCATATATAATTTCTGAATAATCATGTGCAGCCTATATATATGTGTGTGCGCGCGCGCATATATATATATATTTGTAAATTCTACCAACCACGAAGATAATCAAAGATAAAGGTATATGTGAAATGATAGCCAATGACCAACAACCTAAATAAATTTGGTCCATAGTCTATGGATAAGTCAGTCGAAATTGTTAGACAACCTAGTCTTATTGGGATGAGATCACCTTACCCATTTTTCTCACACCCCATGCGTCACCATGCGATACGTAGCAGCAGAGGAGGGTGGTAAGGCTAGATACGGGTGACCCTCATCTAGCCTCACCACCCCTCTCTGCTGCCATATGTCGTGCAGTGACACGTAGCAGCAGAGGAGGGTGGTAAGGCTAGATACAGGTGACCCTCATCTAGCCTCACCACCCCTCTCTGCTGCCATATGTCATGCAGTGACGCATGAGGTGAAGAAAAAGTGGGTGAGTTGATTTGAATCCGTCTTATTGGTGCCTTACGATGTGTTGCCCTGACCTACTACAATAAGCCTAACTGACCCTTATCAAACCGAACCGATTTTTGCACTTTCGGATGGAGATGAGGGAAGAAAACGCTTTCCCTTCCGTTGATCTTCCGAGCATGACTAGCAATCTGAGCTGTTAATAAAATGAACCAAGTCAAATAATAGGTTTGTAAGGTTAAATGCTTTTAAGCTAACAAATAGTTTAACTCAACTCGTTTAATATATTGAGTCTAAAGACATATCTGAGTGTGATCCGATAACGTTATAATTTTTTAAACGAGTCAAAGTGTTTGAGTTTGACTCAATTTATTTATACAAACCAATCAAATTATATATTTGAAATTGGCTCGTTTAATTATTATTAGCCAATAAAATCAAATACGAGCCAAATCGAACCATTTGTGAATAGTTTGATTCGTTTAACCTTAAACACATTTAAAATAGAAAAAATGGAAACAAAGATGAAAAGGCAGAAAGTAAATGGATAAAGAGATAAATATCAACTTAATAATAATCGTATATTAGAATAATAACCAATAATCAACGACGTAACTAAAATAAATTTTGTCTATCGATGAGCAATTCCAAAATACTCGACTTGATTAAACATAATATTAAATATTTTATATTATTGATATAATAAAGTAAAATGATTCACTAAATTGGATGTGCTTTCTAGATCGACACAACTTGGCGCAATTTTCATTATGGGTCATCAGGAAACAATTTTCCGTGTGTTTCTAACACATGTGTATGGTTATGTAAATCCGACGTCATATCCCACCATAGACGGAAGCCTCTAAGACAACAAAGTAATGTTATTGGAGTTGTTGATATTGATAATTTATTACTCTAAATTTATCAAATCAAATGGTTCTAAACATAATTATCATAAACAAATAAGAATCCTACTAAACCTCTAAGACAATAGAGTAAGTTATTGGAGTTGTTGATATTGATAATTTATTACTCTAAATTTATCAAATCAAATGGTTCTAAACATAATTATCATAAACAAGTGCAATCATTATTATAAGAATCCTACTAAATAAAAGGAAAACAAGAAATAAACTATATTAAGAATATTAAAAAAGGAGATAAAAAGTAAAAAAAAAAAAAGTTAAATGCGTGAAGAGTTGAAACCTGAAGGTGAAAGCCGCAAGTGCCAACTCGACGCTCGCAATCTCTATCTGTGTACAGCTCCTCGCCTCCAAACATATTTAACTAAACCGCCACTGGGCCCCACACACGCCACTCCACCAGTTATTTTCCCCGTTGAAGAAATATAAACAAATAAAAAATATCAAAACCACTAGGGGTTTGCTTTGCTTTCAGTCGCTGGCGACAGCCTGTCTCCACCAAAGTCCTCCCCACTGTTTCCTTTTGTTCATCTTCCTCTTCGCTTAGTCTTGCTGAATATATATTGTTTTAGGGTTTTCATTTTGTTCCGTACTCTGCGGACTGCTCCAGTTCAACGGATCAAGTCTCCTTGCTTGTAAGTTGTCCATGTACTTTTTTGTCGTACTGCAGTTTTTCTGTTTTTTTTGTTGTTTTCGTTCTTGTGCTTGTTTTTCCGGAGATAACTTCGTACTTTGTTGCGTTTCACTATTTCGGACTGCTGGCTGATTCGTCATGTTATAAACGTGGAATTAACCTCTGTCTAAGTTCAGTACTAGTTATTTGTTGAAACAATGTTTCAAATTGACCAAATTGTTGATGTATACGATGTTTGTGGTTGTTTATTAGGCTCTCTCTAGCCGAGGTTAGTAGAGACGTCTACATTAGCTTTATTGCTTTGAAAGCTACTTGGAATCTGGTAGATATTATCCCTGCATTTCTGTGTGATTGTCGCGAATTGTTTTTATGGTCGTTGTGTTATGTTTTTTTTTGTAATTTTAATGTAAGCGTGGTTTTCTCCTTTGGTTTAGCTTGGTGGCTTAATTGTCCAAGAGAGGTGAACTGGGTTGGAGGATTTTATGGGGGTTGAGTGGATCCTCATTGTTAGCTATCGTATATCTGATTGGGTGGATTTACTGTGTTTGTGTGGATATCGATGTACTGTTTTTGTGGAAGGTTGCGCTGTCTCTTTTGTCGGTTGGGCAGTTGTCTTGTCCTGTTCTTATACGCTGTCTTTGAGTCTTCCATTTAAATATCCATGTTATTTTCACGTTTCTGAAATCTGAAGGGATATGGACTGCTATTTCTGCTGGTCTTTGCTTTATAATGGTGATCATAGGGAAGGATACATTTTAGAAAGTGACTCGTGGCTTTTGGATTGAGTGGAATGCAACTTATTGTCTGCAAGTGGAAATGCCATTGTGTTTTGAACCGGTAAACAGTTTTTAGGTAATCTAAGCTGCTGGGTGTACTTAATGGGAATAGCTGCTATAATCATTTTCCCGTCGGTATGTGGATGATATGCATTCTGCACTTGGATGTTCCCATGAAATATAATGTTGATGATGAGCCATGGCAGGTTTGGGGAAGAACACTGCTCCAACTTGACAAGAAGATGTCATTGGAAGATAGTTCTATACGTGTTTTTGAGATAATTTACGAAATATATGTTGAAATAAGATACATATGATGATGCTTCTAATGATTCTTTCAGAAACATTATCAACAGTCTGTACCGCCTAGTCATTTAATGCAACTTCCTTCTTACCTTTTGAAGTTGTGATTGTTGTCAAGTTGAATAGTTTCATGGTTAGATGAAACAAGAACAAAAATGGAAATCGTGAATTGTCTATCTCCCCCTTTACAGAGGGTGTCATTCCACCTCTTTTGCTCCATTGGACCAAAAATTCACTAAACTAGGATACTGATTTTTCTAGTCATCTTCTTGTTTGTTTCTTCTGTGCTTCGGTTGTCCAACTTAATGATGCCCTAATTTTTGTCCTTTATTTTGCGCATAACTTGAAGTGGCGATACTTGCTACTGTACTATGATTTAAATTGAAGGAATCAGATTCAAAATCTTAAAGTTACTACGGAGTTGCGGTAACCATGGCCTTAAAGTGTATATGTATTTGTCCTAGAGATTTATTAGAGCCTTCATTTGTTGGCTTTGATTAGCCTGGATCTGATGTCTGTGCATTTTCATATTAGATCAGATAATTCCTTCTCTAACTCAGGCCATGCCCTCAAAGTGTTAATTTGGCACGACTTTGCATTTTACTGTATGCTCCTTTTAGGACATGGTATCACCGATTATATTGTAAATTGGTTTTATTTCTTTTATAGCATTAGAGAATCCTAATAATGTATTAGTGTATTATGAGCGCAACCTTTGTTATTCATACAGAGATTTTAGAAATTCATATATCCTTGTATCACCACAAGTTATTTCAATTAAAGGTTATTGTCAAAAGAAAACTAAATCAACTTTTCTTTGAGAAATATCAACAAGCTTATGTTTTTCCATTCACTATCTCGTGTGGCTTGTTATTATTGTATCTTATTCTGATTCATTGATTTATCATGCAGTTGTTCGCCTGGAAGCTGTTTGGCTGGTTATTTGGGTTCCTTGGAACTCAAGCTGTTGGGATTCAAGTAACCATAATTAGTTAAGGAGGTAGCTTTTGAAAATTTCTCGTAGCGATTGGGTGAACTTTCTTTGAAGTGTTTTTCCTGTTAACTTTTAATCAGAAAGTCTGGATTGAATTTTCATCAGCCTTGGCTGGAGATGGTGTTTTTGTGGACATCTGAGGCTTCCAGTAATATTATGCATTCTTCTCTGGGAAATTATATTCACCGAGGGGAATTGCATATGCTATAGGGTGTAGAATTGTATGTATGCTGGCAAAGAGCATGCTTGGAATCTTGGACTTGGGTAATGCACGTTACAAGGTTTGTGGCTGATGCACTAGGTGTGTTAACAATTAGTCTCGTTGCCGTCTTGATTCTTCTTGGTTTGTTTTGCATCTTGTACTCTTTCTACTTCCGCAATCACATCTACGGTCAAGGTTTGATTCAACTAGGTTTTTTCAGCGGTCCTTGGATTATCCGGATAACATTGATCTTATTTTCCATCTGGTGGGGTGTCGGAGAGATTATCCGATTGAATTTATTGAGGCGTGACGGTAGATTGTTGAATTCCCTTAGCTCTAAATGGCAAAAAAGAGTATGCCAGGCCTACATAGTTTCAAACTTAGGGTTTGCAGAACCTTGCATGTTCCTCACTCTTGTGTTTCTTTTTCGAGCATCTTTACAGAAGTCCGGAACATTAAGCCGGAAATGGAATTGCAGAACAGCTGGTTTTGTGCTTCTGTATTGCCTTCCTATATTCGTTCTTCAACTTGATGTTGTCTTGATTGGTCACAAGTTTGGCAGGCGGCATGTGGTACCAACTTACTTTACAAGCACTGCAACGGAGACAATGGGCAACCTTGATGTCTCCCTTTGTAGATATCCATTATTGAGTACTATCTTTCTAGGACTATTTGCTATCGTACTAACCGCTTACTCGTCCTTACTTGGGAGACGAATTCTGCATTTGGTAATCAATAAGAGTCTGCAGAAGAGAGTATACACATTAATCTTCTCTATTTCTAGTTTTTTCCCTTTGCAAGTTCTCTTCCTTGGTCTATCTGTCATGTTCAAGCCTGGGCACTTGGTGTTTGAAGCTTTTGCGTTTTTGGCGTTTCTTTCCCTTTTCTGCTGTGTTTGTGTTGGCATATGCCTGCTTGTGTACTGTCCAGTGGCTGATTCTTTATTGTTGAGGAATTTGCAAAATGATGGAGAATCTTGGAGAAGATTTTGTGACGAATACAATGAAACGTTCTCGCTAATTGCTGACCAAAGCTGCAATGCGGAAACTATGGTAAGTAGCCCTGTAAGAAACTCAGCTTCTTCAACAAAGAGAGGGTCAATATCTTTCCAAAAGGTGGAGAAAGACCAAAGGACAGGGACATATGTGGAGCTGAGCCTCTTTTCTCCTGATCGCGATTTAACCCCATCTGGCTCACCTGCACTTCTTGCTTGGCCAATGCTCCCTCCTGCAAAAACTCAAGGATCTAATGGAAAATATTTTCGAGGTGCAGAAAGCTATTTGTAAAAAGTTTAGTTTTGTTTAACTAATAAGATCAATTTCTTCCTTATGTAGTGGTTTGCTTATTGCCCACCCTTTTTTGTTGGTGGAAGTTGTGGTATGTCTTATGTTTTTCTGGTCTTTAGAGAGAACCCTATATACTCCATTCCGTTTGAAATTCAGGGACTAGAATGTTTCTATTGTTAAGAGTTTTTTTTTGGTATTGTTAGACTATCAGTAGCTGACTTTTGGAAAGCAGTGTCTTCAGAATCTGGAACAACCCCCCCTTCCATCCCCCTCCCTCTTTCCAGCGTGAAATGATGATGTAAAAATCATGATTATAATAACTGTTTCAATAGTATCTCTGAGCTAACTAGACACTTGGGTTCCTAGCCATGAAATATCAGGTTTATATCCGTGTTATTTATGTCACACAATGCCATGAATAGTTGATTAACACCGCAATATAAGATTCAAAAGAAGCTTCCAGGGCATAGCTCATTTGGTATTTGAGTTGGGATTTGTACCAAGGGGTCAAGAGTTCGAATCGGGGGACACGCACATTGTTGTTGTTCCACTGCTGTTAGGCCAAATACTTGGTTTGTGGGAGACATCTTGTGTGGGTAACTACGTAAGTCTTCAGAGTCCACTAAGCTTTTGATTTGCATCATCTACGATGCTTCTTGGAGCTGAGACGGTGAGATCTTTCAGGACCAAGAAATGACCATTTGCTCCAAGATTCAAAGGAAGAAAAGAAAAAACAATCCACCATACCAAAAATAACCTTTCAACTTTCAATCATGCAGTTGCTAAAGAAAAAAAAGAACTTTCAATCATGCAAATGAACTGCCAGTGTAATTGTAGATTTTTTTTTCGATATAACGTATATTTTCCTTAAAAAAAATATTGTAAGAGCGTTTTCTTCATTTTATTTTTCTGAAAACGAAGAACAAATTTAACCATCATAAAAAGCGTCCGTGATGTACTAGGTTTTCGAGTTTGTGCAGAGTCTGAAAAAAGGATGGATCACTTTACGATTTGATATACGCAGTTTTAGTGGAAAAGACTTTTTCTGACCTTTGAACACAAGTGACTTTAAAAGACATGATTGGTAACAATGCATGTTGTACTTATTTCGTAGCTCAGGCAAATATTAAAACAAATTATTAGTATCTAAATAGTAGTTAATTACTAATTTATAAAAGATTAACTAATTAGTAGTATTTTAGTATTTTAATTTTTTTGCATTATGAATAGTGAACAAATTATGAGATTTTTTTTTGTTTTCAACTATATATTCTTTAAACTAGATTTATATGTTCCAAGAGATGAGTGGACGTATTAACAAATGTCCCCTTCTTGTCCTACAAGACAACAACAAAAAAAAGAAAAATCTCGAATGGTTATTAATGCCAACAAAATCTTACTTGATTGGTTAAAGATGAGGCCCTGGAAACAAAAGGTTTTGGATTCAATCTTTGCTATGGACAAAATTCTTCACTTATTTGACATAACTTACAAAAATAGTTCTTAACCAACCAACTGAAAGGTGATTGCCAATAGGTAAAAAAACTTATACCAAAGATCGTCTTTTCTACCCATTGTAGAAAAGATCTAAGGTGACATTTGGTTTATATTTGGGTACTGGAATCAGAATCGAAATGTGTATGACAGTGTTTGAGTTTGGAGTATATGAGTTTGGACGTAAAAGTGATAGTTGTTTGATATTGAAGGGGAATGAATATGATTGGCATTGATGGTGTTTGAAACGTATCGGAATTGAAATGAGTATCGAAGGTGGATGACCAAAAAATTGACCGGAAAAATTTGACCGGCGGCGTTGACCGGCCATATCCCATTTTCCCATGTTGATAGACAAAGAGCTAGTATATCAAAAAAATGATATTTATTACACAATACTTGGATATCAATCTGAAACATATACCCCTATTTCTCCAACCAAACAACTTTTATGGGTTTGGATTCCAAACCTAAACCTTTAATAAGAAACCCAACCAAACATCCCCTAAATTATCACATGTTTGATTCAATAAAAATGTATTTAATTCGGCTCCATCGTTTAATAGAAACTAAAAGCCAGATTTGACTTATGCCTTCTTTCCAGTAATTAATAAATAAAAGTAAAGAGATACATAGAGACACTCATTTCGAATTTCCCAGAAACTTTGCCGAACGATAATCGAACCCAACCTCTCTGCTTTGAACGGTGGAGCATGGCAACATTCAACGACGCACCTCCCGGCAATACCAAAGCCGGTGAAAAGATCTTCAAGACTAAGTGCGCTCAGTGCCACACCGTTGATAAAGGCGCCGGTCACAAACAAGGTCTAGATCTATATTTTCTTTTTCACCTTTTTTCTGCTTTTTTCTTTTTGGAATTTCGTCTATTTTTCTTTTTTTGACCTGTTATGTCTATGTAATTCGATTTGCATGTTTCGAGAACGTTTCTATAATTTTCGTTACTGTTGGATTCATAAAATTCATATTTAGTGGAATATTTCAAAACTTTTGGTATATTCGTTTGTATTCGCACATAATATATCACGATTCGAGATAACCTGCTACTTTTGATTGAATCTGGATCCAGAGGTCTATATTTGTATTTGTCTGGTAGCAAAGAATATTAATCACTTGCACGAGAGCTGATTGCTCTTGCCGAGTGTGACATGTTTGTTGATTTGTTTTAGGGGAGGTTTTTGTATAGAATTGTCACCTGCAGCTGTAGCATTTTGTTTGATCTATAGTAGGATACTTATATGGTATAGAATTGTGACATGCAATTAATATCTCAGGCTGATCTTGAAACGATAAATGGACGTGAGACTAGTTTAAATTAGATAATATTTGTTGATAGGTTGTATGATTTGCCAAGTTCCTTGTTAGCTATTCTTTGGAGACATTTATGTAGTGTATTAAATTCATCAAACTCTGAGGCGCGATATCCGTCTTGGATATTGTGATTGAACTGTGGCACGAACATCCAAACCTGTGATGGTACCGATTCGTGACATGGTTCATCATGCTTATAGAAGAGCAAAAAAGTCATGGATATGCGGTTTACATGGAAAACTTTATTCTTTGTAAAATTAATGTACCATGTTGAAGTTATCTGAAAACTATTTTTAGAATTTAGGGCAACAGAAGATTTATCATTGTTCATGCACTGCACCATCTGAATATTTCACATATTTGTGTCAGTTGCGTTGTTGCAAGTGTGGCAAAATCTGTGTATCATTCAATAACTGAGCCCTAAGAATGTGATTGATTCATTTTTTTTTCAGACATTTACCATGAGCCCATCATGCTCTTTCAGAGTTGGTGTCTGCAAAGGAGACATTAGTTTCCATGTCTATGTTTTGTTTTGTATGCGCAAAACTAGGGTGTCAACTTCTCGTTTGATAACCCAATGTGTGCTCATCCTTTATGGTATTTTGTTTATACCGAGTAGTTTCTTTTTTTTCCCCTGTTACATCTTTAACTTTGGTGGCATGCTATGTCTTTGCGTTAATCAGTTCCATTTGCTTGTCTAAATTGAATTTTGTAACTTTGTCTATTTTTCTATTAGGACCTAATTTGAATGGGCTATTTGGAAGACAATCTGGTACCACTCCTGGCTATTCTTACTCTGCCGCTAACAAGAACATGGCGGTGATCTGGCAAGAGAACACTCTCTATGATTATTTGCTCAACCCTAAAAAGGTAAGACTATATTATTTTTTCTTTCCATGTATGTGGTTTGATCGACTTAGCAAAGAGACTAGTGTATCTGAAAATCAATTTGAATTTATGCTGGGAAGGTCAACTATTGAGACTATTCATCTCTTGAGAAAATTAATAGAGAGATCGAGAGAAGAAGCAATATTTGCATGTGGTTTTCATTGTCTTGGAAGAGGCATATAATAAAGTCCCATAAGAGATCCTGTTCAGAGTGCTTAAAAAAATGTGTTAGTAGCATATATAGAAAGTACTAAAGACATGTATGAGAACGAGATGCCAAGCATAAGGACTCCAAGAAGGGCAAACCTAGAGTTCCCTATTACGTTGGGTTTACACCAAGGATATGCATTAAGTCCGTACTTAGTTGTTTTAGTTGTAGATGTGCTCATTCGACACATTGAAGATAGGGTTCCGTAGAGCATGTTGTTTGCAAATAACATTGTGTTGGTGGATGAGACTAGTGAAGGAGTCGATTCTAAACTGGAATGTTGGCGGGATGCACCAGAGAAAAAATGGCTTCAAATTGAGTCAAAAGAAGACATTATATGAAGCGACAAAAGAATAACCTGTGAACCTTCTGTGGGACTGGAAAACCAAGAGATTCACTTGAAAGTTTTGGGTATTTAGTATCTTACTACAAAAAATAGAGGAATTGACAATGATGTAAATCAGGTAGTACAAACAGGGCGGTTAAAGTGGAGAAATATATTATGTTTTTGATATGATAGTACATTTAAAGCTTAAAGAAAAGTTTTAAAGGATGACAGGAAGACCTACACTGTTGTGCGAGTCTGAATGTTGTGCAGTCAATCATGCGTATGAAAAAAAATGCAAGTGGCAGAAATGAGAATGTTAAGATGGATGTGTGAACATACAAGGAATGATAAAATAAAAAATGTACATATAAGGAGAAAAGTTGGATGCCTCCTATAGATAAGAAGATGAGAGAGTCAATGCTAAGATAGTACGAGCATACGCAAAAGCGTCCTGTAGATGCACCTATTAGGCGGTGCGAGAAGATGAATGAGATGCATGTTAAATGTGAGAAAGGAAGACCAAAAAAGACGTGGAGAGAGACAATAAGGAATCATATGACTTATATGACATTTGAGGAACATATGGTTAATGATAAATCACAATGGAGATAATTGATTCATGTAGTCAATGTCATGTAGAGGGTATAAGATTAAAGTGAGAATTTTAGGTAATTAGACGTGAATCATGGTTGAGATGATATGATAGTTTTGAAAGCTGTATACTCTAAAGGCGTGCATTATGCATTAGGTATTAGGAGACACACAAAGAGGGCATGATTTAGGTTACGAACCAAAAAAACAAAAAATACAAAAAGAAACAAAAAAGTAAAAATAAAACGCAAGAAAAATGATTGGTCGATATAGCCGATTCCGCATAGTGGAAAAATGTGTGAGTGTTGTTGAGTGTTGTGATGTATGTGGTTTGATTGAGGCTCCTCTTTTTCTTTCCATCATTTTATTGAAGAAATTTGGCATATGCTTTAGTGTTGGTCCTGGTCACTTAGACTTGTTGCTTTGTATTTACTCAGCACATAATTATCAATTTTCTATGAGCTTTTAGGCGTCGTGATGAGGGGGGCCTGGAAGAACTTATGCTTGGGGCTTAAGATTCTGTCCAAGAATTTCATGTCTTTATACAATTTAATTCCTTTGGGGAATAAAAATCATGTACTTTGATTTTTCTGGGGCTCAGTAAATCAGACCTCTGTATTGTCCAGTTAGTAAACTTGCATAAAGCCTGGAGTTATTTGCTCTGTTTCTTGATCTTTTCTTTTTCTTTTGCTTGGATACAAGAGAAAGTGTTTGCTTCAATTTCTAATCTTCTTCCTTCTTTTTTTTGGTGGTGGTTGCTGCTGTTTTCTGGGGGTGGGGGATGAGGAGGGTGAACTGTTGGTAGATATCAGGTTAGTAGACATCTCTTCTGTTGGCACATTTGCACTCATGAAATTGGACGACGAGGTGCCTGAAAATGCTTTATTTCTCGTGAATGAGAATACTGAGTAGCTCTATAGTGTTTGTAGAAAAGGTGCTTACCGCTAAGAATTCACACTTGCACGTGGAATATATATGGGATGGTCTAATTGTTGACAGAGATTATGCATTAAGCATCATAAAGGTGTATTGGTTGAAGAATCAAAGGTGTTGCTCAGTTTGTTTCTCTGTATGAAACAAAATGCTTGTACTTGTATTTTCATATATACAAAGAATTCTACTTGCAGCTCTTTAATCCCTTTTGTCTTGTATCCTTGCCTGTGATTGTATGGATTCTTTATCTGCATATGAATGATTTCCGTTATTTTCCTGCTGTAGTTGGAATTTTCCTTCGATGTATTTTGTTTCATAACAGCGGCTAGACTGTTTAACTGTGGAATTTGTTTGTTGCAGTACATTCCTGGGACCAAGATGGTTTTTCCTGGACTGAAGAAACCTCAGGACCGGGCCGATCTCATTGCTTACCTCAAAGAGTCTACCGCTTGATAGCCTTATATAATGTATGATTCTTACACTAGATTAAGCTTTAGCGATGCAAATTTTTGTCATTGATTCTTATTGCATCTGAGTACTGCTGCCTTTCTGAGCAAATGAATAAGTCAAAGAACTTGTAGATCGGGAGAAAAGTAAGTTTTCTCCGTCTATTCTGCCGATTCCTTTATAGAGGCTGATCTTTTGCGCGTATATTGCCTCACCACTTTTGAATGACTTTTGAAACTGAGGGTTCATTTTCTCTCTGCACAGCTTGGATTCTAATATGTTACTTTTTGCTGTTTCCTGCTGAAAAAAAATTGCGGTTCTATTACTTGCAAAGCTAGCTTGCAATTTTCTTCTGAGCTCCTTGTTTCTTTCTAGGTGTGAATTTTTTTTTCTCCTTCTGCTGTCTTGTTCTTAGTAGTTGCCATAATCTCGATGACATGTAAGGAGGCAATTTGTTATCTTATGTATATGACGGTTTCTAATCTCTCTGATACTCATGAGATTTTACGATGTACTATTTAGTGTAGACTAATGATTTTACTTAGTCGCTACTTTGTAGACTTTTTATGGTCTATGTATGGTTCGTACAGTATTAGAGGGAAAGAAGTCATCTTTGAAGGTTACAATAACAACCTTATATACCTAATATATCTCAACAACATCAAAAACTATCGCTAGAGTCTGCAGAGGGAAGAGACAGACAAACAATACCTCCATCCCAAAGGATAGAGGGTTTGTTTCCACTGAGACTCCCGGTTCTAAATGTAACTGTATAGATGATACAATAATATAGATATAGTGTGCTAGTGTGATAGTGAAGGAATTTAATAGATACAAATAGAAATAATTGGGTGTAATGGTTGAGTAAGCCTAACTTGTTCTGAATAATGAATTTTTTGAGGTAAAATATTGAAATTGCTAAACAAATACAACGGATGCAGGGGCATATATGAACAAAAAATTATCAACACGTCATAGCTTTTTCAGTGATAACAATAGTAATAAAAATCCCAATCCGTAAATATAGATTAAAACAAAAGTAGGTTTTTTTTGGGTACTTATTAAGTATGCAAATTTCAAAACGAACAATTAGCTCATAGTGAACTAACCTGTTGTTACCCCAAGAGTTTCTCTCGCCGCATGCATAATGGTAGTCGCCATAGCCTCCCACGTCTGGTTTGTGTCATCAACTAGTGGATTTGATGTCGCCGAGATGACCTTGTCTCTAAATATGTTAATTTTTTCGTCCTTCAAACTTCTCCATCGAATCCTGGGTGGTAATTTCCTAACCTTCGTGTTCAAATTTTGGCTCAAAGCTATAATTACGATTAGCAAACGGTGTTGCGTCACTGTTGTCTCCCTAGTATAACCTTGCAGTCTATCCACAACTGGCGGTATTCACGTCTCATCAGAAAATAGTCTATCTGTGTGATGCGTCCTCCGTTGCTAAAAATGATCAAATGTGATTCCTTTTTCTTAAAGAACAAGTTTATAATACATAGGTCGTGGGCCACAGCATGGTCTAACAGATACCTACCCTGCTTGTTTCTATCTCCATAGGCAAACCCCCTATATGCCGACTGAAAACCATCGGTATCCTTTCCAATGTGGCCATTGAAATCACCTCCTATACAAATTCATTTCTCCCTAGATATTGTCTTCGACACTACATCTAAGCAATCCCAGAATTCTTTCTTCTCTTGTTCTCCTAGTCCCACTTGTGGTGCGTAGATGCAAATCACAGCCACCACCTCCTTGTTTAATACTAGCTTCATACCATAAGTCTATCATTATATCTTATCATATCGATCACATTCGTATACAATTTTAACTTTACTAGAAATCCTACCTCATTCTGATCCCATCGGACCCTGCGTATATCAACTTATACTTATTATACTCTTGACTTTTATTCCCCTTCCACCTAATATCTATCACCAATTTTCCCCACCACCTACCCCCACCCTTCTCCGCACCCTCCACACAGACACATATATATATATATAAGGATTAGAGGGTTTCACCAACCATAGTATTCATAAAGTACAGAACAAATGATATAGACAAACAAATATGAAAACGGATTTGAAAATCAATCTTTTGTCTTTGGTATTCATTGATGATATTCTTGTCTTTATTGGTGGTGATTTTCTCTAGTGATAATTTTGAATTTTAAATTATTGTGCATGTGTCTGTGTAACTTTGCATTCGAACCCCTAAACTTGATCGGCATATTTTTGTATAAATTCAAAGATCATACATGCTTATACTTGTTTGCATAAAAGGATGCATAGCTTGAGGAATCATTAAAATGACCTAAAATGATATCGTTCTGTGCACTCGTGATTTTCGGTTCCTATTGCCCAAGTTGGGCGTTTCTAAGGAATCCATATTAGCCAACTTTAGTATGTTAATTATATGATTAAGAAGATTGGATTTGAATTGAAACATTCAACTACCCCCATGAGTGTTAGTACCAAACTAGACAAGGATGAAAATGAAAAATCTTTTGACGACACTGCAGAATGGTATTCGTTTCCTTTATGAGAGTCAAAGAGAGCCCGAGTCCTGAATTTTGATGGGACAAAATTTGTATCTCCCTTGATAAATTCAATATTAAAATAAAAAATACTTAAATTGGCTTGCCATCTTGCAAAAATTTTGTTTTGAAGCAAGTTTTTTACGTCTTTAAACTTTTTTTTTTTTTTGCAGATTTGCAATCTATTCGTAAAAAAACTTTGTATTCAGTAAATCACTTTGAAATTTTTGAATACATAAAACAATGCTCAAATTTTTTTAATAGTAGAGTATGCTTTTTGGATGTCATTCTAATGACCAGAAGTATACTAAACAATTGACTCTTTTCTGTCTTGTATTTGTTTTAAAATACCTCCATAACCTATATCAGATGCATTAATTTCTACTATTTTTGAAAGATTAGGATCTCCAATATATAAGCAAGGGATTTTTGATACAGTATCTTTTAATTGTTTAACGACAGAATTATGTTCTTCAGTCCATGCAAGTAGATTTTTCTTCAACCTACTGTGTAATGGTTTTGTCATTTTCATTATATTTGGAATGAAATCAATAACGTAGTTAAGTGATCAAGGAAATCTTTGTTAATGATTTTACCTAAAATTTTGTCTTGAAATTTAAAAGCAAATATTAAAGATCTTTCGAATGGTAATATTGTTTCTTGATATAAATAGTATCCTAAAAATCTTATTTTTGCATCAAACAAAGGCATTTTTGATTTGGATAATACTAGACTCTTTTTCTTTGCTATATTGAAAAAGGTTTTTAAGTGTTTGAAATGTTTTTCTATTGATTTAGAAAGAATTAATACATCATCTATATGGACAATGCAAAAATGTTAGTAGTCCATGAATATATTATTCATTGTTCTCTGAAATTCTGATGATGTATTTTTTAGACCGAAAAGCATTAGTTTACATTCATATTGTCCGAATAGAACTGTGAGTGCAGTTTTTATAACGATCTTTTTCTGATATTTGGATTTGCCAAAATATTGATTTCATATCAAATTTTGAATATATGAATATTAAATGTAGTTTCAACAATAGGTCTTTTTTATTTGGCATGGGATATCTAATCCATTTTAAGGCTTTATTTAGAAGTTTATAGTTGATTAAATCCTTGGCGAACCTCTTTCAATTTATGAGTTTTTATTTACATAAAATGTGGCATCCATGGAGACTTAGACTTTTGTATTAAACATTTATTTTCCCATTCTTGTATTTCTTTTTTGCAATGCTATTCTAATTCAGCGTTCATTTGAACTGTCTTGCTTTGGTTGGTATTTCATCTTCCTTGAATTCTGGTGTATACGGAAGATCAACACGATGTTGTTTCCGTAACCAAAAGGCATTTGAAAGTCCTGAACAAAATTATTTTTTAAATAATTTCTGGTGAGTCATGTATTTTATTTTTTATAATTGGATTTTCTAAAATAAGTTGTGCAAAATAGGATATTTCATGAGCAACACAAACTGGATGGTTTCTTAAATAACCGTCCGGGTTACAGGTTCGACCCTAGATAACAATGTCATATGCCCCGAATAACGGCTTTGCCATTTTATCTTCTCCACTAATTAATGATATTTTCGAAAAAAATAACAAAAATTTTGCGATATGGTACAAATACTTTAGGCACTTGATATAAGCAAATTATTAACCATCTTAGTTATATGGATTCAATTTACCATTACTTTTAAGTTATACTAACAGAAACTATTCCAAAAGATCTTGAAAAAGAGCTGTGAAAGTGACTATATCACTATACCAACATGAAATTATCTCCTAAACTAATCCTTCTAAAACCCATCCCAGAGTACAAATGACGTACTTTTTTCTTCTTTGTGTAGAAAACGTAATTTGAAATACACCATATTCCTAATGTGTTACACAACGCTCGTGTGGTATTATGATATATTTTTTTAAAAAAAGTGCAACCTTATGACAAGTTTTGGCGGAATTTGTTTAGATCTTTCTGAAGCAAAAGTTCAATATCTCTAGGTCTCTACCGTTCCAGTATGCAGATCAAAGAACTCATCAATCTCCTAAGTCATTAAAGCTTTGCCAAAGACCCACTGCAAGGTACCTACTGTAAACCGAGACAGCAACTTTCTAACCTAATTGAGCCAAATACAATGGCTTCGCTATTACTGGCCCAGACAGCAGTATTGCACTCACGCTGCACATGTCCTGGTTCGAGCATGTGCATTTTTAGAACAACGTCCTAACCGAATACCAACTGAGCGGAGAAGATCTCGTTTACACACAGAAGCCAATTCAAACACCTAACTGTGAACAGACAATTCAAAACAGCGGATATACACACGATATATTTTATAACAAAACAGAATAAATACTATCTGTTTCACATAACATAATTATTAAAAAAAAAAAAAGAATACATCTAGTGCATGTAATATGGTGAGATAAGAATCAAGAATGTTGCTCAATACATTCTTTTGAGGCCTGGAAACTGCAAAACAACAGAAGCTATCAAAGTAACTTAGGCCTATAAAGTACAAAACTGAAGCTGTCAAAAGTAATGTAAGAGAAAGCGTGGTGGCACCACCCCTGTTTTCCATGATCCACACTTCAACTGACCTTCACAAGCATACAGGCATGCAATTTTCTAACAAGGCGTTCGCTCCTATAACTGGATCACCTCAGAGCAAAAATGATACAAAAAAAAGTTGCTGTTTATGTTATTATTGATGACAGTAGAGCTTGATCACAGAATCAGCACCAGCAGTAAATAACCAAGGTTGCCTAGGGTGGAACTTACAGTCCAGGATACCTGCAAATGAAGGTGATGCACGCAAATGAAATGCTGCAATGGATATGAACATCACAGAAGTACAATATCTTGTCTTCTTGCTAGCGCCACATAGTTCACATTGTTGCACATATTCGCAACAGTTGCAACAATGTGCTACACAAGACAAAGGGGAGTTGAGAAATCCAACTCTCTCGCTGATACTTTTCTCCGAACAAAATAAGGGAGAAGGTCATGACCAAATTACAACTACATAGCTCAGATAGAAGCATACTTCTAGAAAATCTCCAGGGTTCTCTTATTACGCAAATAAAGTACCTATGCTTGGATACCTCACATATGGAGTGGGCTAATTTGCCATGGAACAGAAGCAATATCCAATGAAGTTTCCAACCCAGCCCATGTTCCCGAAAGAAACAAGGGATTTGTTGCTATTACCCGCTGTCCAAGAGGTAAACTTAAATAAAAAGAGGGAAGGAAATATGAAGATACTTACCCCTTCCATTTGTGGTTGAATGGCCTCGAAGGATCTCCAAGGGCACAATTAGCGGATCTTGGTTTAGGTCAGAATACACCATACCATGGAATACATATGCTGAACAATCATCAGAGCTTGAAGCAAATAAAGGATATGAACGATGGAAAGCCACCTTGTTGATGTCCTTTGAATGACAACTGTACACAAACCCGCATGATGTGAATTTCAAAAAAAGACAATAATATACAGAAGATGTATGTATAATTGCAAAAAAATCATTCTAGATACATTCTACGTGCTAACTGAAGAATACTTGCTATTTCATACGGTATATTCTTGCCTGCTAACCGCTGGAGCTGTTTAAGCACTCCTTGTCATCAGTAGACCAAGAGCACTACATCCCTAAGTATACTCTGAGCGCGTATGTGATGGCATGTATATCAAAGACGGTCCTAGACAATTCAACCAAGCCAAGTCCATCTTGCTACACATTGTATACTTTATTTTTTTTGCATTAAAAACAAGAATATTTCAGTGAAACTTCCCATTTTTCTCAATTAGGTTCAAGTCCGCCAACTGACACGGTTCAGGGTAATTTCAATGTTCTCGGACTCAAATAGTCCACACACGTTTACCAAAATTATATATATATATATATATATATATATCAACAACAACATTACCCGAATGCCTTAGAGGCTCCCGTCTATAGCGGGGTAAGAGAAGGGTCGAGTGTACGCAACCTTACCCATGTGTTGGAAACGCATAGAGGTGTTTTCAAATGACACATAATGAAAATTGCTCAAGTTTTGTCGATCAACTGCTACTTCACAATACATGAACGCAACCAATTTAGTGAGGCACATCATATTCTAAAGTTAAGAGAATGTCCGTGACTTCATTGGAAATGGAAAAAAAGTGTGTGTGTGTGTGTGTAGAGTAAAATAGAAAAGGAGAAATCTCTTAAACCTATAACATAGAAATTAAATGAAATTCACTCACTCAAGAACTCTATAGGGTTGAGATGAAAGGTCCATGTCAAACCAACATAATTTTCCATCTTTGCTGCCCACGATGATGTTATCACCTGTCAAAGGGGCAGAAACTTTATTATGAAGCAACTATAAAAAGGATAAGGAAGACAGAAGTATTACAACAGTAAAAGAATCACCACCTCCAGGATGTATGGCAATTGAGGAGATTTCACGAACTCGAGTCTCAAGCTTCTTGATGAGCTTCTGCTTCACTAAATCATAGACGCGGACATTCTTCTTTGTTGAAATGAAAAACATTGATCGAGAAGGGTGAAAAAGCGTTGAAACTGGAAGCCCATGCAACTTGAAAGGGGCCCTCTGAGTTAACCTCTTTGAGAGTTGGTGAATTAATACAGCTCTTGAATCACGTATAAGAGTCAAGAACTAACAGAAGCCAAACATTAAGTAATGCATATCTACTGTTCCTACTGAGATGATCTCATTCTTACGTATAACGGCATGCTCGTGTAGTTAAAATAAAATTGAAACAAAAAAAAACCCACAAATATGCCAAATCACGAATTCAAGGAACTGGAAGTACATGCATCCTTAAGAGCATGATATAGCTTCAGAACAAGTGCAAGCCCCTCTTATACTGTCAAGACAGAAACAGCACAGTATCTTGTCTCTCCACCCTCATAATGAAACAAAACAATATTTCATCCTCTTACCTAAATTTAGTAACACTGGCCATATTCAATAAACAGAAACGTATATAGGCCTAAAATAACATTTGTAGAAGGATATCTAAAGGCATCAAGGTTGAAAAGTAGTCTCCTTTCCGATGCCATTCAACTGAAGCAACAGTCTGCACAACCCCAAAAACGGAGGCGGTAAGGTTTCCATTAAAAAAAACGTCGTTTGCATAGTAAAACTTACTGAATGCCAGTGAGAAAAAAGTTTGAACAGATCAGGATCCAAGTACCTTGAAGTGATGCAATTTTATTCCCCCATGCTTATCATCCTGAGACCATTTCACAGGTGTCCCATTATTATCTGATAAGAGACAAAAAGAGTAAGGATGATGCTGTGCCTGATACTACGCCAGCAATAAGTGACCAACTAACCTGACTCATCTGGCATTGTGGGCGATTCAATATGCAACAGGTCTTTAACCCTTTTCTGCCCTTCTTCGTTTGCAAGCCCAGTGCACAATAGGAAAACATCTAGTCCACTGGCAAAATTAAATGACCGTTGATATCCCACACTCTAAGATCGCAGTGACATCAAAAGGAGAAGAAAGCAGAGTAAAGGACTTACGCAGCAACTGCTAAGATAGAAAGTTCAGGTGAAGGATTCCACGCCACACTTTGGACAGCTTCATCTAGCTCCCAAACTCGAACACATCTTCCAGTTTCAACTTCCCAAATACGAGTTGTCCCATCAGCAGATCCTTTTTGAAGGAGCAACGAACTTAGAAACAAACGATCAGGTAAACCAATCCTTCAAGTAACAATAAATATGACGGAACAAACCAGAAGCGATCCATTGTCCTGTAGAGTCTGTAGAAATTGATACAACAGGCCCTCTATGACCTTTGTATTCAAGATAACACGTTATTGGATATGGCTTAAGATCTTTACGGCTTGGCAACTTAGGTATCAGAGACTCAGGATCGATATTTATCTAGGAGAAAAAATAACAGAATAAAATAAGTTCAAATTCATTTGCATTACTTCCCTATTGGAAGAAACAAAAAATGAAGTTTGATTCCAGATTATTGATAAAGGAACTCAAACTTCACAGAAGCTTCGTGTTTAAAGCTATAAGAAATTCCCTGGATAACTGGATTAACAGCTTTTCTTTTCCTACTTACACGCTTTTTCCGAACTCTTGGGCACAAGTAAAGATCCAGACAGCGATCAAAATTCTCTCTGACAGCTTTATCATAAGCAGGAACACTTCTCAAGGATGTGAACCTGAAACGAGGGGAGGTCAGGCAATAACTCCATGGACCAGTCAAGGATGCAGCAGTAAAAATAGAGAAACCAACCGCTTTGGAATAAATTTTGGTCTGTCTTCTTCATACATCAGCTCATAAGACTTTATTTCCTCGTCAGTAGGAATATACTCAAGGGAAGGATTATAAGATTCTTCATGACCTGAAAGCTTAATTACGATCAGCAAGCTTATTCTATCCTCAATGTGAAAAAGGAAGAAGCATTCAAACAGTCATGACCCACAAGGGACAGTGTTTGCAGTATCATAAATAAATGAAAGACGGCTTCTTCGGGAAAAAAAGAAGAAAAAAATCTGGTAAGCAAATGTACCAGGCAATTTGGGTTTCGGAGCAGGTATGTGGTGCCTATCAGTCGAGTTAGCATCATCACTCCACAAAAGGTATACGCTTTTATCTTCTTTCGGCTTCTCATCAAATCTTATTAGCCCCTTTCTAATTGCTCGAACTAACCGAACAACCTGTATGGTCAAAAGGAACATTATTAATAAGCCAAACGAAAGATATGGAGTAGTGGTCCAGGTAACGATCTGTGTTTCTAGTAAAGATCAAAGGTGAATCGCAGATCAACGGCAAGACACTTTCTGCTTAAAGGAAATGACAAGCATAAGAAGACAAATGTAAAAGCAGCTAGGCCCGTACTGACCTACGTGAGATTCTGTTATAGCTAAAATACCAGAGTGATCTAAAATTTAGGATTCATACATAATTTGTGAAAGAAAAAATAAGACTCTCGGCCATCGCCACTAACAATAGTACAGCACTTTTACTGTCCATGAAAGGCCTTTAAGCGGCCTTTATACACTTTGCTAACATATTGATGGAAGCAGGATTTAAGGGCTGTAGCAAAATGTCTCCAAAACAAGCCTAGACAACTCCATTCTACATCTCCAGCATCGGTTGAAAAACTACTATACTTTCATTAATTAAAATGCCACCATCATTGTAAAAACTTACTGCACCAACAATAAAGCTCAGTCATCAAGCAATATAAATCAACTCTCCTGTTGAAATAAGAATAAGTTGCCAACAACAGAAGTTTCATACATTTTCAAACCATTTAAAAGTTCAAATTAAAACATAAAAATCTCTACAAGTAGGAGCAGGTCTCTATGGGTCTTTTAAAAAAAAAGTAAAAATTGCCGGTTAAAGCTTTTGAATCTAGACACAGTTCACTAACCACTTATTTCCACATTGGATCAAAACAAATCATCACTCACTTTCACATGGTATCCAAACGATTAAGTGGTACCTGATTGGTAGCTGCAACAATATGCTTTTTTCCAGGCACGAAGAGCACGCTAGAGCATAATGGATCACCTCTAGTCAACAATCTTTTACCCTCTTTTAAAAGCAAAATAGCACAGGCACTGTTCTTTTAGTTGCTCATGAAAATCTAGATTATTATCCTATCATGTAACTCTTTTTTTTTCCCTTTCCTTGTAAGCAAAATTTCATAAATAACCAAATTAGGCGTCATTACAAAGTTGTTGCTAGGGGTAAGCAACCGCAAGCAAGTTTGCTTTATAGAGGCACTGTACAACCACTATCTATTCCTATCAGAAATTTAGAGCCAGTAAGTCTTCCTTGCTCAGAATACATCTGGCATACGGTTTTTCTTCTTGGTTGCCAAGGAAGAAGCTTACCCCTATCCAAAATGAACAAAGCAACACAGACCATGTCAGTCAAATAAAGAGCTACTAAATACAAATGGATTACAAGTGTTACTAATGCTAAAAGTTTCCAGCATCCAATAAACAAAATGCTCCAAAAGTGTCCCGTCCAAGGGTTCTGTCACTGATATTCCCACAGCCAAGCAAAATAGATGACACTCTGGTGACTGACTCTATTGGGTACCAAAACCCATACTTTGCTCTTCCAGCATTTCTTTCCATATTCAATAATCTTGACAGCAAGGACAAGAAGGGCTCCATTTTGCATTCATTCACCAGTATCACCAGGAAGTAAGATCTCCCATTTTCCAAGACCAGCATAAGGAAACCATTGAGGTTCCAACCACAGCTTACGCTACGACATTTAAGAGGACACCAAGATTTATAGCAAGTTTCCAATTGAACTTTGTATCGCTTCCAAGATGTTGCGTACCTGATGCACTCTAGTACTTCCTTGATGGCTGCTTGAGGATCCTTCCCAAATAGTTGGCGGAAGCGGTTGTTACTTCCCTTACAAAGCCAATATATCGTTGTTGAGAAACTGAAGATGCCAATGTCTTGAAGTTTGGACTTCCGATTGGTACCAAATGAGAGCAAGGTGATGATGGTTTGCCAACTATACATCCTTGTCCTGCATTTGGCCTACTTCAGGACGATATTCCATACTTGGCCGAGTATGCCCGTTGAAGAAATAGGTGGTCATGATCTTCATCATACCTGCAACGCAAGAGACATGAGCTAGCATTTATTAGACTTCAGTTAAGGAGTTTGTCTTGTGTAACCATCCTCTTCCAGCATGCAAGCCATAAGATAAATACATATCATGGAAGCTGTTGGTTATACCAAACAACAATCTCCCATTCAATAGTAGGAAGAGGGGCTTGAATAGCGTTTTTAACATTTTTAACAAAATGGTTTCGTTTCTAAACCAATAGTTAGCTCCCTGTCCAATGGGAATGGTTCTACAAGCTTGGATGACAAAGATGACTCTGTCATCTCAACATCTTCATATAGAATTATCCATTCTGCCCCTTTTACGCTTGTGACACCTTGCATCATCTGGTTTCCACTTTAATTCAAGGTGCTTACGCTAAATAATCCCCACAAGTGTCAGTGGGTCGTTCCAAAGTAGTCTCTCTTCCTAATCCTTCTGCCCCTGTGTTCTGAATAAAGGTCCCTAACCCAAAGGACTCGTTTCCACATCCATGAGTCATTAGGCCTTTGATTTGCCTCCCAAATCGATCTCCCCCTTAAAATGACAGTGTGAACCTGCTTAATCCAAAGGCTTTCC
This sequence comes from Eustoma russellianum, assembly GCA_036186865.1. Taxonomy (NCBI): domain Eukaryota; kingdom Viridiplantae; phylum Streptophyta; class Magnoliopsida; order Gentianales; family Gentianaceae; genus Eustoma; species Eustoma russellianum. The sequence goes on along the minus strand of AP025097.1, from coordinate 504,624 downwards.
TAGTGATTACCGATCTCCTAAATGCTCTTCATAATGTAGGCATTATTCACTAGCATTAAGTCTCGGACTCTTCGTTCTCCTCTGTCCTTAGGTTGGCAAACTGTCTTCCACGTCACTTTTGCTTTTTTTTGTCCCCCAGAGGAATTCCATCAGTGTTTTCTCTATCTCCCTGAAGACTCTCCTTGGTAGGAAGTATGATATTGCCCAATACCTGACTGTGGCAATAAGGACTGAATGGATGAGTTGTAATCTCCAGCTATATGAAAGCCTTGATACAGCTCAGCTATGGACTTTACATCTGATCATGTCCAATAGAATACCATAATTTGTAAAGATAACTTGCCAGCTACCAAGGAAACTCCCACGTATGTGGTGGGCAGGGATACCCCAGCTTCATCTCCATAATGTTTGCAATGTCCTCCTTCTCTTGTTGGTTTATGCATGAAGTGAATACCTCATACTTGGACAGGTTTGGCTGGAGCCATGAGAGAGATTGAAACTCCTCCAGAGCCTCTTTTATAACCTTCACCGAGCTTGCATCAGCCTTTGAGAGGATAAAGAGATCATCTGCAAAAGCCAATTATGAGAGGTTGCTCACATTTAGGATGAAATGAATACGTAGAGTAGAGTATCTCCCCTTTTAGTAGCTGAGTGAACCCTTACATGATAAGTATAAATAGGCATGGAGATAGAGTATCTCTTTGCCTAAGCCCCCTTGTAGACTTGTAATTTCCAATCAGAGCACCGTTCAAATTAATGGAGAAGGAAACTGCAGCTAACAATTCCACACCCAGCTTATGTGGTTATCAAGGAAGTTCATCAACCTAAATATCGTTCTGAGATATTGCCAGCAGACGATATCAAAAGTTTTCATGATGTCAACCTTAATAGCACAACACTTAGATCTTCCTTTCCACTTGTAATTCTTGATAATCTCATGCATCAAGAGTATATTATTCCAGATAGTCCTTTCTTTAACGAATGCCGACTGATTTTCATCCACTAGAAGGGGTATCATTGGCTTCAGTCTATCACCTCAAATATGACCTTATGTGTCGTATTACAGAAGTAGATAGGTCTAAAATCCTTCAGTTGGATTAGGTTGCCGACCTATGCGATCAGGGAGATTGCAGTAGCATTGATTGGGCAGTAGATGAAGTTTTCAGCAAAGTACTCTATGCCAAAAGAACTCTTCACCCAGGAGTGACCAATTCACCTTGAAGAATTCTATTGTGCATCCATCCGGACCTGGCGCACTATATAGCTTGAGAGAGAATAAAGCCTTTTTGATGTCTTTCCTTAGACTGAAGTGGAAATAGAAAGGCTTGGACAGTAGAGAGTCTTACCAGACCAAGTTTGACTTGGTTGATTAGCCTGTCGAGGGACAGTGAACAGCTTTTCGAAGAAATATATGGCCATATTCTTTACCTGTTCATAATCTTCTACCATATTACCCTCCTCGTTCTGTATACGTAGTATCTTATTCCTTGCATTACGAACCTTAACAGTTCTGCAGGAGAATTTTGTGTTCTTGTCTTCTACATTCATCCATTTGACTCATGATTTCTCCCGGAAGAAGGATTCTTCATAATCAAAAAGCCTAGGGTACTCCTCAGGCAGACTTTTCTCTATGGCTTGTAATTGGATGTTATCAAGATCCTTTACCAGTTCTGTTTGAGTTGTCCCAAGTTTGGCTTTAGCTTGATCAACTCTTATGGTTCTCAAGCCATGATTTTCCTTGTTTAACCTTTTTAGTGGGTCTTTCAGCCTCTTCAACTTTTTAGCTAGCCTCGTTAGGGGATTTCCTCTCTCTAAAGCTTCCCAAATTTCCTTTAGAACATCCTTGAATCATGGATGATTCACCCAATCCTTTATAAATTTGAAAGATCATGGACCAAACTTGTTCTTTATTTGTAGTGAGAGAACCCTTGGGAATGATCTGAGGAGATGAGAGCTTCGCAATCCAGTTAGAAATGTGGTATCTTGTTCTTCCAAAGCTCATTGCAGAACATATGGTCTATCTTAGTAAGACCCTCTGATCTTCATCCCTTTTGTTGGATCAGGTGACTCAAATCCCCTATAGGGGATATTGATCTCTCACCCATTCAGTAAATTCCTTTATAGCATTCCTATCAAATCCTTTGAAGCTCATCTTCCCTATCCGTCCAAATATATTGAAGTCCCCCATAATAAGACAAGCTCTATCACCATACAGTTGATGGTGATACCTCAGCTCTCTCCATAATTCACACGTGTCACTATATCCATAGACGACAATCACTATGAAGTCCTCTTCCTTAGAAGCTGTGAATCTTATATGACACGAAATTGATTGATCATTGCAGTGTAATAACTTGCCTTCAAAGAGATTCGGGTTCCATGCTAGCCAAACTCTAAAAACAGTGTTTTGGAGTATGTTATGCAATAACTCCATCGTTTGAAAACAATCTTTTGAGATGTTTTCAAATTTTCTTTCCATTGTCTTTACTTTTACTAATTTTATTAGTCCAACGTTCTTTTATTGCATATAGTCTTTAACTTCTTTCTGCATATCATATAAAGGTTTTCAAGCCCATAGGTCCTATACTTCTTCTCCTATTGTATTGTCTAAAAGGAGGGTCTTTCCCCGTTTTTTATTTTTCCTTGTCTTGTTGATTTACTTGGTTTTTTCCTTGTCTTGTTGATTTACTTGGTCTTCACTGTTGAACAGTGAACTCTTTTGTGTTTGAGAAGGCTCCCCTTGCGTGAGATGTGATCTTTCTTTTCAGTTTGGATAACTTGTTGTGAATCTCCTGATCTAATAGACTCTGGTATGAAGATCATGCACCCTCCTCATAGTTGTTTTCTGGTGGTGGTTGTTCTTGCAAGGCAGACTTCCCTCCATAGGTTCTAATTTGCACTACTTTTCCTTTTAGACCTTTGGCATCTACTTTACCAAGTGCCCTTTGATCAGCTTGATCCTCTTGTTCTTCTATGCATTTTTTTCAACTTCATCAAAGGGAGAGCGTCAAGTGTATCCTTCCTCCCCTTCATTAGTCAACTTTGTGTGCCCATGGCCCTTAGCATCTTCCTCATGTTCCTCTTCAATGTCCACCTCTTTATCTTCTCGATTATTATCTTCCAATCCTTCCTCTTCCTCTATTCATATACTTCCTCCTCGAGGTCTTCCTCATTGTTTAATGGATCCTCTTTTGGATCTTCATTATTTTTTGGCTCCCCAACCGCCAAAGCATAGTATTTGTCAGTACTATCCTTGCCTCTAATATGGGGCCATCTACTAAGTGAAAGGCCCATAGGCTGATTGCTACCCTACGATGTTGAAGTACCCTTCCAACTTTTTTTTTTAGAGAATTCCACCTTCTGGATGTTCTTTCCTCTATTCAAATTTCTTGGTTGATTCCTCCTTGTTCACCCTCCTTGTCCCCTTCTTTGTCTTGAGTTTTCCAACTTAGTCCTTTCTTCGTAGGCTTGGCATTTCTGCTTGCTTTCATTTCAGCTTCACAATTATACCCAAATGTCTTATATGTGGGACATTGGATTGGCATCCATTCACAAGTCACTTCTTACCAATTGTCCTTTCCAAACGCATCCAAGATATTTACCTTTTTTGGGAGGTCATCTTCAGTTTTGATCTTTATACATAACCTAGCATAGGCAACTCTAGTTTGAGATATAGTGGCTCTGTCCATGAACAAGGGTTTCCCTATTAGAGTACCAATTCGGCCAGGAGTGACCGGGTTAAAATATTGCAATCTGAGAAAAGGTAAACGAACCCATACATGAATAACATTCAATTTGAGCTTTCTTGTTCTATTATCTCAGTTCTAAGGCCAGAGAAAAAGAACTCGATTTCCGAATGGAAGAAGGGAGAAACCTAAAGTATCTTGTTTGCATGTCTCAGACTGAAATCTGAAAAGGAACATATCATTGTCGAGCCTTTACATTTCCAACAGGCTTTTATTACTCCATCTTTTCCCGCGATATACTTCAAGTTGTAGAAAGAGGCGCTATTTCCAAGTACCTATCATGTAACTTCGTCTGGTCGATTTTCGACTTGTCGATCCCAAACCCGGATAAACGAGGGCATGCATTAGGTTGACAGCGTTTAAAACTTTATCACAAAATATGATTACGGATCAGAAAAAAATTGCATTAATGCTAACATGTTCTCCATAAGGAATGCACGGTATGGTCTGAATGCGGTGACCCAGCAAGTACCGCTGCATCTGGAGGGCTTTGATGTAATGTCAAGATGCAGTGTCAAATAAGCAAGGTCCCTGTCGCACGGTCCGAATGCCGCGACAATTGAGCTAATGCCGCTGCATCTCTTACAGAATTCGGATGCAGTGAAAAATAAGCAAGAGTTTTTAGTCCGTTAGTTAGATACTAAGAGAGGAAATATTATGTTAAATAAGAGTATTAGACTAGGAACATGGAACCTAAAAACTTTCACAGAAAAAACAATGGAAATAGTGGACACAATGGTAAAAAGAAACGTAAATATTTTATGTACGAAGTGGATAAGTCAGAAAGCTAAGATGTTACACAATTCAGGATTTGAAACTGGTACACAGGAAAATAAGACAAAAAAACAAAGCCCGAGATATTATAGATTTATTAAGAGATGAAGTAGTAGATGTTATTAAGAAATGAGATAAAATTATAGCCCCCATGTTAGTGCTAGGAAAAGAAACAATCAATATTATTAACGTATATGCTCCTCAAGTGGGTTTAGAGGAGGCTATAAATGTTCAATTTTGGGGAAAAATTAGAAGACGTAATGCGTAAAACTCTAATAGGTGAGAAGATCTTTATAGAAGGAGATTTAAATGTACACGTAGGTAAAGAGAATAAGGATTACAATGAGGCACACAGTGGATTTGGTTTTGGAAACAGAAACGATGAAGGAAGATCAATTTTGGATTTTGCAATAGCGTATGACTGTATAGTGATAAATACATTTTTTTCGAAAGAATTCAAAAGTGAACCAAATAAGTCGCAGATAGACTACTTCATGGCTCGTCTTAGAGATAAAAGAGCTTATAAGGAAGATCCAAGAGAAAGTTTACTTATGTAACATTGTCATTGTAATTTAACAATGTAACATCGTCTTGCAGTGTTGGATGTCTGTATCTGACATACAAGATTGAGAAAACAAAGGTTTATGGAATCCAAGATAAAATGGTGGAACTTGAAAAAAGCTAGGCAAGAAAAGTTTAGAGAAAAAAATATTAGAGCAAGAAGTCTTAAGAAATTCAAATAGTGGCGAAAATGAAATGTGGGAGGATGTGGCGGTAAAGATAAAGAAAATAGTGAGAAATTTACTTGGAGAGTCAAAAGGTCAAACACCAGCAAATAAGAAATCTTGGTGGCAAAAAGAAGTGTAAGACAAAACAAAAGCCAAGAACTAACTACAAGGCACTTCACCATTGCATGAACCCAAAAAATTGAAAATAATATAGGTTAGCTAAGAAAGAATCTAAACATGATGTAAGTGAAGTCAAATCAAAGACATTTTGAAGATTTTTATACGCGGTAGGATAGAAAGAAAGCGAAAGAGATGAGTATAAAATTGATAGAACGAGAGAAAGGAAGACAAAAGATTGACTGAAGTTAAATGCATTAAAGACGAATATCGTAAGATGTTAGTAGAGGAAAGGACAATACAAAATAGATGAAGAATATACTTTGAGAAACTTTTTAATGAATCAATGAAAGATGAAATTATATTGGACGGGTTACGTAACTCTGAAGATGATATAAACTTAACATAAAAGAGGAGAATCTGATTGACAAGGGTAGAAATTGCTTTGAAAAAAATGAAAATGGTAAAGCGATTGGACCTGACGGTATTCCAATTAAGGCTTAGAAATGCCAAGGGAAAGCATGTATTATGTGGCTCCCAGAACTTACTTCACATATGACTGACAAACGGAAGAAAAGCACACCTTTGTATAAAAACAAACAAGATATACAATATTCTGCAAATTATTGAGGAATTTAGTTAATGAACCACATAATAAATCTCTGGAAGCGAGTGATTGAGAAAAGGCTTCCAAAGAGACTAATGCATCTGAAAATTAAATGGAATTTATGCCGAAAAGGTCAACAGTAGAGGCTATTCATATCTTCAAAAGATTAATAAAGAGATATCAAGAGAAAAAGCAAAATTTGCATATGATTTTCATTGACTTGGAAAAGACATATGATAAAGTCCCACGAGAGATACAATAGAGAGTGCTCGAGAAAAAAGTCTTAAAATAGCATATATAGAAATTATTAAAGACTTACATGAGAAGGCGATAACAAGCGTAAGGACTCTAGGAGAACTAAGCCCAGAGTTCCCTATTCAGTGAGTTTACACCAAGGATCTGTATCAAGTTCATACTTATTTGTTTAAGTTATAGATGAGCTCACTCGACAAATTAAAAACAGAGTTCCGTGGAATATGTTATTTGCATATGACATTGTGTTGGTAGATAATACTAGTAAAAGAGTCAATACTAAACTGGAATGTTGGCAAAAGACATTAGAGGAAAAGGACTTTAAATTGAGTCGAAAGAAGACGACGTATATGGAATTTAATTTTAGCAACAAAAAAATGGCCTTAGAACCTAGCGAAACTAAGAACAAAAAGATTCATCTGAGTAAGAGTTTAAGGTATTTAGGATATATGCTACAGAAAGATTAAAGAATTGACAGGGATGTGAATAACATAGTACAGACGAAGTGGTTAAAGTGAAGAAGTGTCAGACCTTCTTTATGATAGGAGAGTACCTTTAAACCTTAAAGGAAAGTCTTACAAGACGACAGTAAAACCCGAACTGATGTACGGGTTTGAATGTTGGACCGTCAATTATGAGGATAAACAAAAAAATGCAAGTGGCAAAATTGAGAATCTTGAGATGGATGCATAGACATAAAGGAATAAAATAAGAAATGTAAATACAAGAAGAGAGGTTGGAGTGACTTCTACAGATGCGAGGATAAGGGAGTTAAGATTAAGATGGCATGGGCATATGCAAAGGAGTCCTGCAAATGTGCCTGTTAGGCAGAGTGAGACAATGAATGAGATGCACATTAAACGTGGAAGAAGGATATCAAAGAAGACATACACAGAGAGAGACAATAGGAATGATGACTTATATAACTATTGTGGAGCATATGGTCAATGATAGAGCGCAGTGGAGACAGTTGATTTCAGTGTTGTCAATAGCGCGAGGCGCACTGTAACGCCAAATTTTTGTAGCGCGTGCTCAAGGCGCATAGGCAACTACTAAAATATAAACATAATATAAAATTTCATAATTGTACAAAAAGTTTAAGCATAGATATAATTCAAACATAGATAGAACATAAAAACAATTGTTCAAATTGTTCAAACTTCCAACATAGCTAAAAATAAAATAAATCCGAATCATCAAACACAAAATCTTCATTTTCTTCATCCCTATCATCTTCTCCATCTGGAGAAATAATGATTGTGAATGTATCCCTATTACAGGTGAAAAAAATTATTTTCTTACAAACATGCTTATTGGCATGATATTGGCTATCTGCCCGCGTATGAGGAATAAATGGAAAATGGAGTCATTTCCAATGGAATCTGTTTCTTGTTGACAACTTAACACATGGGCATGGGAGATCTGGCAACGAAGGAATTGCTCAATTGGATAGAAAGTGAGCCATTAGCCATACAAGCTGCGTCAACAATTTCCAGATTAACAGATGACATATATCATGAGGTATGTATACAATCATGTAATTTCTTTAGTTTCATCAAACAGCTAATTTCACAATCATGAGGCTAGAAAATATTGAATACCCCTCAACCCTAGGGAAACTGAATCCAATCTTTGCTCAAGTACATTCTAACGTTTGTTTCGCATCTCATATTGAACAAATTATTCAACTAAAACATGAGAGTTATAGCTTGCACGTGTATTCCTCCCTATTTTGAGAAGATAGCGACACTATGTTTTAAAAATAGGACACGGTGCATGCCACGGAGGTGGAATGCTACAAGAATCAGTTCAATGTGTCAAGGCAAAAGGTAGTCGAGGAGATTGAGAAAGATATGAGCAAAGCATGGAAGGATTTGTACAAAGAATGCCTTCTACCAACCACGGTGCCAACGACCATCCTTGAACGACCCCTCAATCATGCAAGAATGATACTCACATGTTCAAATATTGGGATGGCTACAATGATTATTTAGTTTTTCCTTTCTTTTATTTTAATAACTGAAATTACAATTTTTTCAAAAAAAAACTGAAATTACTGAAGCTCGCGCTACGTGCGTCTCGCGCGCCTCGGCCGCTTTTCCAGATGGTTGCTACGCTACATGACCTTGAAGCGATTGATCTTGCGCTACGCGCTACATACAACACTTGATTCATGTAGCCAATGTCATGTAAAGGGTATAAGATTAAAGTGAGAATTTCATGTACTTAGGCTAGAATAACGGTTGAGAGACGTATTCTAAAAGCGCATATTATGAATTGGTATTAAGGGACACGATGAGGGTAGGATATTTTGGGTACGACTAAAAAAACAATTAAAATAAATAAATAAAGCGCAAGAGAAATAAATGATTCATATAGCCGACTCCATATACCGAAAAAAAGACTTAAGTGTTGTGTTGTTATCCTATCATGTACAGCTGCTGCACAGGTACGAGCTTCATCAAAATAAATACCTTGACCATATTAAGAACTCCAGAGCAACCAATCCATTTGCTTTTTCTCAAAAATCATTCGTTATATAATTAGCCAATACTTTTAAGTGTCGCAAGCTTGTTTGAACCCAATTCACTCTTGGAGATTCTACACTATCAGGATTTTTGTAGTTTCTAAATCGCTGAAGAAATGAAGTTCAGGCCAATCTCAATGTTAACGTCATCAATATATCCAAGAGAACTCACTGTATAAAGAGCACTTGCTACAACAAATATGGGACTACATGAAGCTCTATCTCAAGAAGCAGACTATTGATCCGACACAGAACTTCGAAAAAGTGACTAGAAGAACGACTTACCTTTTTACTCTCCCAAACTGAAGGAGTAAAGCGTCTCTTTGGTTCTGGGGCCTCTGGGAATGGATGTTGAAGTTTATCGAAGGAGACCCAATCAGTAGCCTCCTGTAATTGTTATAAAAGGAATTTACGAACAGCCTGAAGCCAGAAGTTTTGCTTTTATAACCAAAACTCTTATACAAACATCTTAAATTGGGCAAACAATATTCAAGAACCGCATATATGTACCGGATATGGATCAAACCCAGCATGTGGTGCCTTTCCTTGTAGAATCCTACGGATCATCTTTATCTCTTTGGGTTCTAGAGTTACTTCCTCGTCATTATATTCATCATATATTTTGCGCCTGAAAAGGAAGGAGAGGAATAAACAAGGCATCCAAAATCATCACGAGAGAAAGACCAGCAAGACATTCTTTGTCATAAGTTGAAGTAGAAGTTTGACTAAATACGAATTCAGGTAGTCCCCGCAAAACCCAGCACAAAACATTGAAGCAGGTCTATGTTCATAAGTCAAACTGACTTAAAAATACAACAGTGGTATCTCCAGAAAGAAGCCACACGAACGTAGAGTTTATGCCTCAGATAAAAAAATGCAAGATTCTGGAATCATTGTTGAAGACGGGTCAAAAGACATGATTTGATTGAAAAGGCAAGTGCCAGCATAAAATCAAGATGAAAGCGTGCACTTCACTTGTACAAGAAAACAGAAGTTCAGAGCAGAAAGATACGCCCTGAATGTTAGAAACGCAAACCCATGATAACAATCCGTCTTTGGTTAAGTTTTGTGTAGACATACAAACTGAATTCCAAAAATTAAGAACTGAAATGCGAGAAGAAAGAAAACAAACGCACCAATTATTTGAGTCATCAGCGTTGGCAATTAAAGAATCTAGTTTGTCTTCTCTCTGCTTTTTCTTAATCTTCTTCCCTGATATATCATATCCGATGTGTTCTTCGTCCCTGTACCATTGCAAGGGAACATCCCCAACCGTATTACGAGGAGCAACCTAATGTATCAAGAGAAAGAGGACCATGACCAAGTTTAACCAGATTTACAACAGAGAAGGATCAAAACTTTCTTCTCAATTATGTAAGCATAAAAAGAACCTCATCTTCCGAGGAATCACTCTCCTCTATGGCTTCTTGAGAATCTTCGCTATCATCATTATCGACGTCACTGCCATGTCCATTTTCTATTGCAGGCACAGCGCCACCATCGTGTCTAGAAGCATCCTGTCAAAATAACCATCCACATCATCCTATTGTTTTCCTAGTTCTAAAACAAGAATAAGAGAAAACTGAAAATAAGCTTTCATGACTACAACCAGAAAGGAGTCCACAGAGGTACAAAAAAAATGTAACTTTTCCAACAGAGTAGTACCAAAAATAAAAGCAATATCAAGGTACCTCGTCTTCACCCGATTCTGATAAACCCGAATCTACGAAATCCTACACACAGAACCCGAGTTAATCTGATACTAAAGCAGCAGCCCATATACAGTTCCAGCAAAGACATTCTCCTCTTTGAAGTTAAATTCAGTAAGCATTAATGCTGAATCATTTGTGATTAACATTACCGAGTATCAAAAAGTAAAAGTGCATAGGGAAAATTTTGTCTTCGCGAAATACCAATCTTGCGATCTAGGGTTTCCCCTTGCCTACGCTGCTGTCGGCGTGGGTGACTTACCGGACTGTCGCTGGTCTCTCTATGACAATGGAGCATCATGAAGCTGATCAAACGCCTGAGGAACAGGATCAATTACACCGTAGCATCAAAAAATTTAAACGCCCTGCCTTGGCGGAACTTGACGATGCGTACCCCCACGCTTAACTACTACCTCTGCAACAGGTGAGTGGGTGAATGTTCTTCGACAAGTCCCGTCCCAGATGGACCTCTATGTCGGAGATGGTGATGACGATGCCACTATGGAAGAATTCCGGCGGTACTACGAGACAGCGTACTTAGATGGAAGTGACGATACTAAGGTGGGTCAGTTTCGGATGGATGTGTCTATTGAAGAGTGTAAAACCTTGTGGAAACCGTGGAGCCGGGCGCTGATAGTCAAAATTCTAGGTAAGTTTGTATCTTATAAATTGTTGGAGAAGCGTCTATCGGAATTGTGGACTGATGGCAACAAATTAGAAATTATTGATCTTCCAAATAGGTTTTACGTGGTACGATTTTATTCTGCTAGGCACTATGAAACTGCTCTGAGCAAGGGCCCTTGGATGATACAAGGGCATTACATCTCGGTGAGAAAATGGATACCGTTCTTTTCTCCGATGAAGGGATCGATTGACACCATTGTGGCGTGGGTGAGAATTCAATGGCTACCTTTAGAATTCTTTGATGAACAACTTCTGAACCGTCTTGGCAGTCATATTGGTAACCCCATAAGGATTGATAATACGATAATGAACGCAGAGCGTGGCAAGTATGCCCGTTTGTGTGTGGAAATCGATTTGAAGAAGCCTCTTATATCAATGGTGAATATCAATGGACAGGAATTTACTGTGGAGTATGAGGGGCTGGGACTCATTTGTTTTAGTTGTGGTTGTTATGGGCATACTGCAGAAAAATGTGGCAGTTTTGAGGGGAGCGTTGGGGAGTTAGATGAAGAATCAAAAAAAATACTAGAAGAGATAAAATCCACCGATCCATTCGGCCCCTGGATGGTTGCAAGCAATCCCCGGAGACACAGGCCACCCACCATGGCAGACTAGTTTCAGTTCCACACCCCAGGAGAGCAGCCGGCTGGAAAAGAACCAGGGTTGTCTATGTCTAGACGACACGACACTAGTGGAAACAAAACGTTAAATTTCGGCGCTACACGTTTTGATGTACCACAAGATGAGGCCTTTGGGGACTTAGGGGAGGATGTGGAGGACCTACTCCAACAGGGGTTTGCTGCTGTGGTTGATCATGGACCCCCTGTGTCCTTCCAGAATGCTACGAAAGACACATCCAGACGCCCAAAAAAACGTAAATCAAAAAGGGGGAACAGCATGGGAGGGGTCCGAATTGTAGACCTTTATGTGGGGACGATTGAGTCACATTTGAGTGTCTATAATGTTGAGGAAAGGGTATGGCAGGCAACCAGCAGGGGGGCTCATCAAGGGGCCGAGGTACAATCTCGAAGTCCAGAGGCAGGGGTACTGGATTGTCATCCCTTCAAGACATCACAAATAAACTCCCAAATGTAAATACAGCTGGCCAGTGGGATTTCAACTCCATGGAAACATGGCTGGAGCTTGTCCCAGGGAGAGGAAAAGAACCATTAGCACTACAGGGGTATACTCTCAAGGAACACCCACCGGATGATGGCATGGATAAAAGTGAGGCGTCTATGGACATTGCCCCCGCTTTAAAAGCGGTGACTACATGGTCTGGAGATACGGATAGTGTGATGGCTGGGGTGGAAGCTAGCATCACCACCTTTCCTCGCGAATCTTAATGATGCGAATATTATCTTGGAATTGCCGGGGTGCAGCTTCTCCGGATTTCCGTTCAGCACTTCGGAGTTTGATTGGTGAGTATAAAGCTAACGTTTTGTTCTTGATGGAGACTCGTGTTCATAGTTCTAAGGGCTTGTGGATCCTGCGTAAGCTTGGCTTTACGAATTTTGTGGCTGTGGAAACTAGAGGTTTTGCGGGAGGACTTTGGTGTTTTTGGAAAGGTGAAGACCTTACAATCAAGGTATGGGGGTATACTGCGCAAATGCTAACAGTGGGGGTGATAGAGAATGGACGAACAAAGTGGTTGTTATCGCTCGTTTACGCTTCGCCAATAGTGGCAGTTCGGGATGCTTTCTGTGAGTACGTGGAACAATTGAACCAGTATATTCGTATGCCTTGGTGTTTGATTGGTGATTGGAATCAAGTATTGCATCAAGACGATAAGAAGGGTGGGCGCCGAGTGACTGGATACGCATTTGACCGGATGAGGAAGACAGTGGAGCTATGTGGGTTGCTTGATGTTGATTTTTCAGGTCCCAGATTCACTTGGACAAACATCCCACAAGATACGAGAGATCATATTCAGAGTAGCCGTGGTCGCATTCAACAACGGCTTGATCAGTATAAAGGTAATGATGACTGGCATGCACTTTTCCCAAATGCTTCTTTGCGGCATCTTCCTCGTACACATTCGGATCATCACCCGATTCTGCTAGATGTTATGGGATGTTTACCTACTCGACATAGGCATCGACATTTCCAATCCAATTGGATGGACCATAAGGATTTTACACCTTTTGTGCACAGCAACTGGAGGCATCACCCTTTTGATCTCAGTCACACCATTACTACCTTTTGGGATAAGTTGGATGTTTGGAGACGCGGCGTCTATGGTAATCTGTTCGTGAAAAAGAGACGCTGTGAGGCTCGAATCGGGGGCGTCCAAAAGGCATTGGCTATTAGACCATCTCGGTTTCTCACCCAGCTAGAGACCGAACTGATTGAGGAATATGGTGAGCTTTTAAGACAGGAAGAACACCTATGGGAGCAAAAGTCGAATCTTCAATGGATTGCTGAAGGGTAGCGCAACTCAAATTTTTTCCACAAGTCATTGAAGCGAAAGCTACATAGGGCGCGGATTGTATGTTTGAAGGATGCCAATGGAGAATGGGAATCCGATCCAATGAGGTTACAAACCATGGTTCGTAATTACTTCTTGGATTTGTATACTGAAGATGTGAGTAACACAGCTTGGGGAGCGGATGCCATGTTTGGGAGTTTATCTCACAGTGATATGTGTCTTCTCAATCGTTCAGTGACAAGCAAGGAGATTGAAGGTGCCTTGATGCAGATGGGAGCTTGGAAATGCCCAGGCCCGGATGGACTTCCTCCGAGTTTTTTTCCAAAAGCATTGGGGGATTGTGGGTCCAACGGTTGTGCAGTTTGTCATACAGGCTTTCCATAACAAATGCTTTCCACCACACACGAGTAATACGATGATCTCCCTGATCCCGAAGGTTCAGCATCCTCAAAGTGTGAAGCAACTCCGACTAATTGCCCTGGCTAATGTGGTAACTAAGCTCATAACAAAGGTGATTGCGAATAGGCTAAAGCTCATCATTTCCAAGTTAGTCGATCCTGCTCAAGCGGCTTTCACTCCTGGCCGCCAATCCAATGAGAATATCATCACAGCCCAAGAGATCATCCACACGATGCTCAATAAAAGGGGAAAGAAGTGCTTAATGGCTATCAAGATTGATCTAGAAAAAGCATATGACCGAGTCAATTGGGGGTTCTTACGCCAAGTCCTTGTCCTGGCCGGCTTCAATAGTGACTTAGTTGATTTGATTATGTTCTACATTACCTCCGCACATCTGTCAATCCTGTGGAATGGGCAACGGCTTGAAGCTTTCCAGCCCACTCGAGGTATACGTCAAGGGGATCCTCTTGCACCATATATATTCCTTCTCTATGTGGATGTTCTTGGACAACACATTCGGAGGATGGTTGATGCCAAGGAATGGAAACCGATTCAGGCTTCACGAGGGGGCCAGCATTCTCTCATATATTTTTTTCTGACGACCTATTGCTCTTTGGGGAGGCGTCGGAGAATCAAGCAGCTGTGATGGAATCTGTCTTAGCAGAGTTTTGTAGAGCTTCCGGACAAAGGGTGAATCTTGATAAATCGGTATTATATGTATCGAGGAATGCCTCCACATAACTAGTCAAGAAACTCAGTACTCGGCTGAAGATCAGGAGTACCGGTGATCTAGGCCGCTACCTCGGATTCCCTATTTTACATTCGCGGGTGACCACAACGACATACGACTTCTTACTTGATAGTGTGCGGAGCAAGTTAAACCTTTGGAAAGCACGTCAGATGTCTCAAGCAGCACGTGGTATCTTGATCCAAACGGTGTTGAATGCATTTTCCCTTAAATGTTATGCAGACAGTGGAGATCCCTATCAAAACGATTGGAGACATGGAACGACACATGCGATCTTTCTTCTGGGATGAGTTGGGTGATGCGCAACATATGCACTCGGTTGCGTGGAGTAGCTTATGCCAACCCAAGGAGAGAGGAGGACTAGGTTTTAAGCGGTTTCGGAACCTGAATTTAGCATACCTATGCAAGTTGGGCTGGATGATGCTAGTAGACACAGAGAAGGCCTGGGTGAAAATGTTATGGGCAAAATATGGATCCCCCTAGCGGAACACAGGCAACATAGTATGTCTAAAGTGTGGCGTGGTATTGTTAATAGCAGTAAAGTTTTGCGGATGGGACTTGCAAGCTCGAATTTCTTGCATGCCCCTGATTCTGATGAAATTCGAAGTATCACTTGGCTTGGTAAAGATCGAGCTCATTTCTCGGCAAGCAATGCGTATCAGATGCAGATAGTATACCCGGTACATGGAGATAGTGAGGCGGTCAAGTGGACCAACATATGGAGCTTAAAAGGTCCCCTGCGAGGTAACTTGTTGATATGGAAGATAAGGCGTCAAGTTCTTCCTACAGCATCCTTTTTGTTTTCGAGGCATCATTCCCCACGTAGTGTTTGTGCGAAGTGTGGTTTGGATGGTGCAGACGACTTACATGAGCTACGTGACTGTAGATGGCGCAAAGGGTATGGAGAATTCTTGTGGAATACAAACACTGGGCATTCTTTTTTGGTGTGAGGAATAGTGCAAATTGGGTTGATATAAACCTTGAGAGGCAATTTAATGGCTTGCAGATTCAGTATGACTGGAGATACATATTTCGTGAGGCAGTGTATGGGATTTGGTGCCAGAGGAATAGAGCTATCTATGATGCTTCTTGGTCGGAGATTCCACCTGCACATTTTGTCACGACATTGATTTATCGCGTACACATACAGTCTATAGTCTTTCAGAAAGAGTTAGCCAGTAGCTTAACACAATGTTGTGTAGCTTAATCCTGACAAGATGACTTCTTTAGTCTGATGTACATAAAGCTTTTGCATGAGTAATATTACACGATCGAGTTTCCCAAAAAAAAAAAACATTACCGTGTATCTCAAAAGAATTATCTTCGAGTTAAAAAAAAGTATAAATCAAAGCTGGCAGTAAAGCAGCACTAGAAATACAGTTCCAGCAAATAGATGTTGAAGAATCATATCATGGTATCAGAGCGAGGTTCTCTCATCCAAAATACCAAGCAACAAGCCATCATCGTCCAACAAAAAACTGTTCTCGGACGACGTCCAAAACACGGCCATTAAAAAAAATCCGAAATCCAGAAGAAAAAAACAAAACCATAGAGGTTCCAAGGCCAAAACCACAAAAAATCTATCCAAATTTATTACTTTATTCGTTTCTTCCTTGCAGTGAAGAGCTCTCCAGAAGAATTCGTGGAACCAAGTCCTTGGTTTGAGAAGCTCTGGACATTGCATCTTGATAAAGGTGCGTGCACAAATTCCAAGAAGTACAACAATAAGGAAAGATTGGAAATTGAACAAAGCAGACAAAAACTTCTGATCCGTGGAAAAGCCGATCGTTTTTCTTTAATCTCCGCAGGCGGCCTGATAATTTTCAGTTCACTACATCGTATAAGGGAGGTACAAGGGTTTTTTAACCCCAAACCTATTTATGCTTATTGTTCCCAAATACCCCTGCAGATTTATTAGTTTCATCCTCTTTTTTTCTCTCTAAATTTACAGAATCGACCCGTTTTTTTTAAACAAATCATAGTTTCACCCCGGCCTTTCTAGAATGACAGAACAGCCCCTAAATTTTTTGAAAAACACAGAAAAGACCCTTAATCTTGCCCAAATTACAGAATTAACCAAAAAAACCTTATCACCCTCGTTACCCATCTCTTCCGCTTGGATACTTGATTCTGGTGCTACGGACACCACGACTAACGACCCGCGTGATTTTATACGGTGGAGCTCTCCCACACGTACCCATATTGAAACAGCCAATGGAGAACTTGTTCCTGTCTCCGGTGGTGGTACCATTCAAATTACACCTCACCTTAATCTGCAAAATTGCCTATATGTCCCTGGTTTATCCTCTAAACTTTTGTCCATTAGCCAAATTAACAGAGATTTGAATTCTGTTGTCCTCATGTATCCTACTTTATGTCTGTTGTAGGATATTCGTTTGAAGGTAATCATTGGGCGTGGCACTGAGCGAGGTGGCTTGTATTACGTTACGGATGTGGTGCAACAGGGCCAGTCCAATCTTGCCACCGAGACGGCCCATCGAATTGTTCGCGAAATGTTTGGTTTGTTTAAACAGTTATAGTGTTATCGAGCTGAACTCAAACCAATTTTAAAGCTCGTTTGGCTAAACGGACCGAGATGAACAGTTCGTTTAGCTAAATAAATCCGAATTCGAAAACCTATTATTCAGCTCGGCGCAGTTCGTTAACACCCCTACCCAAAATTATAAGCCGAACTAGTAATTTGGATCATTTTTCTTCCAACAAAAAAAATGGATCATTTAATATACGTGTGTATGTATGTATACGTCTATATATATATATATATATGTCTATATATATATTCCTTGTAGCGTAGAAAGAAGTGCTTCCAAGCCAAAAAACAAGTGTGTCCCCATAATCTCTCTCCAGCTTGACCATTGTCATTTGTCTCACACAAAAAACACCCCCCCCCCCCCCCCCCCCAAATCCATTCTCTCTCCCTTTTTTCTTTTTCGTCTCTGTCTTGTTCAGTCTCATTCAATAAGACTAGTTTCAGATTCATGTATCACAATTCAGGTCATCAATTCATATTGTAATAATTTGGTCCGGCCTAAAAAAATCAAATATATTAATGTCCATATAAATATATGTATATTATACACATATATACACGCACATACAGTTATACACAAACATATTTCATGTATTTTAGCATTGAGTAGCTAGAAAATGTTACAACAAGTCAACATAGTTGTACGAATATTATAAGACACTTGCGCGTGTACGTTAGTAGGTGATAAAACAGCAAGATTATTTAAGAGAAATAAAGTAGATATGTCCACATGACATAACTCGGTTAGTACTCGAGTTGAATTAGCTACAAGAAGTATAGAGCTCGATTCAAGATACACGCACAGTCTGATGTTTCACTGCTGCTGGACCGAAGGTCTAATTTGCAATTTACACCTTGTGTGGGTCCTCGTGTAAGACCTTATCAACCTAGAAGATCGTTGAGCTTCTGATTTATATCCTACACAATATTTTTTTGGGACTGGAACAGTGCAGTCCTAGAGTCAGGAATTTGGCCTTTTACTCCAATAATTTGGATGTGATTACAAATACAATTAGAATAAATAAATTTAGTTTAATTTAGGCAAACAACCGAAAGGTAAAAAAAACAGATATGTCTAATTTAAGAATTTTGGAGCAATTTTCCTGTTAGCCTAAATTATTAACATCGCCGTCCACCCTTCAGAATTAGTACTTAAAAAGACAGTATTCATAGACTTGATTATATTAAACTGCATATTTTATGGTAATTATAAAGAATTTCAGAATAGATTCTCGGCTTTTTATATAGTTACACATACATCATTCGGACCTTATATATAGTTAAAATATGAATACTACAACAACGATCATAACAAGTATATCCAAACAATAACAAAAGTTATTGCTGGGTCTGGGAAGAGTGAAAGCTCAGAAAATAATACCTCCAACTCAAAAGATAGAGAGTTTGTTCGCAGTGAGACTCACGACTCTATATGTACATGTATAGATCACACAATAATAAAATACGTTTGCTGGTATATTAATGAAGAGAATTCTTCTGATATTAAAAGAAAATGTAACTACATTTTTTTCCAGGAACAGTTTTTATGTTTAATTTTATTGGCTTTTTGTATTTTGACAAAAGTAAAAGTTTCGAAGTGTTTGTTTCGATCCAATTTGCTAAAATCCACTAAAGAAAGTAAAGAATAAGTTTTTTTTTTTAAAATGAAGAGAAGAAGTCGTCGTCATCATCCGTACCTAGTATATCCCAACGACAGCAAATGCTATTGCTAGGGTCTGGGGAGGGTAAGTGGTAGCCAAACAATACCTCTGTCCCAAGGGATAGAGAGTCTGCTTCCAGTGAGACCCCCGGCTCTATATGCACCTGCATAAATGACATAATAATAGCGATGATGTGCTAGTGTGTTAGTGAGGGAATTCAGGAACTATAAAGAAGATGCTTTCGATATTAAAATACCCATAACGTGTATACGTTATTATATTTGGGAACTATTTTTGTATAATTGCAGACAAACATTTCATTGTCTCTATGATGCTTCCCTTACAGTTACCCTAAACAAAGTCGTCTGATGGATTGGCTCCATTAATTTACATTTTTGCCAAGACAAACGCTTGTGAATGTTTTGGTTCAGCTCAATGAGATATTGCATCGATCTTAAGTTTCTTTGGTTCGCAGACATAGCCAGTGGTTTCAGTGGCGGAGGTTCGAGAGAATGGCGAGAGCTCGATTCTTATTCCAAACAAGATTTTCGACTCTATTTCCAGGTACGAGCATGGTATTGAACCTCCACTACTTGCAGTGAGCTCTTTGTATGGCTGATTGAGCAATCCAAACTCTGCCATAGAGAACTTTGAACATCTGATTTTCATCCTTATCGCACCGTGAAACAGACTGATAAGGATCCGACTGGGGTTTCCGGTCATAAACCTTTTTGATCTTTAAGTTTCTTTGGAATTAAGTTTTGAGCATCACTTGCCTAAAGAATACAGCTCCCTTCTCTTTTTCTTGATAGAAGTTTGACATTTTGACCAGCTGCATGAGCAAGTTTAATTTAATCTATGCCTAATATAGAATTGGAATGACCTAAATTTTATGTTATTTTATATAAGTTACCACAATGGACTTTGTCACGTTTGCAACTGAAATTCCACGTGTCAATAAAGGAGGAAAATATCAAGTCAGTCACTTATAACAACTAATAAGAAGTAACTAAAAGAACATGCGTTCAAAAGACAAATAGCTTTTCCATCATTTCTTTTTACGTGTTGCATTGTTACTAGCCAACTGAAAACGAACTCACAGCAAAAGAATTTGTACTTGATCATATCACGCTTCACGAATGACACGTTAACAGCACATAAATACACAAAATGGCTATAAATTTAAAACCTTCAAAGTTCCATTGCATTACGCTTCCGCGTTTGTGCATGATATAGAAATGAGTCGGATTGCTTCGTAATCTAATGTATGCAGCCTTATCCTATACTTTTTCGTACAAGAGACTGTCTTTACGACTCGAACTCGTGGCGGCTAATGCTTGTCTGTGTACGTTTAAAAGGGTGATGTCATAACATTACTATGTGGTGTCCACATGGACATAATGTTAGAATAAGACAAATAAAAATGTTTTAGAAAGTGTTCAAATTTTATATAAACATAGATTTGAGAAAAAATTAAAAACATGAAAATGGATCTATTCTGATCATATCCTGAATTCAAGGTCCGGCCTGTCATCATATGATGAATTCAAGGTTTGGCCTGCAAATTTATGAAGAGGGGCGAACATTTGGTAACTTCATCCGAATGTTGTGATGGATTATGAAATTAGCGACAGAGTTCGGGTAGAATCTGAGGCTGACAGAATCCTACACCAAACGTTCGGTGAAATTGTCCGAACATTTGGCAACAGAATTCGACGACTTCAGAACATGTTGCCTTTTTTCATGAAATGATGCAAGTTTTGCATCTTGAGACATCTGAATTCCATCTGCATCGGTAATGAAATAAATTTGGAAGTTAAATTCCGCTAAAAGTTCCAAATTAACATTTTCTTTTAAATCAAAATTTATAAATACAATGATAAAAAAGGTTTGGAAAAAATGCTTTAAAAGCGTTTGACATAATTTGAAGTGATCCTTAAAAAACTCTTTGAGTTTATTGTGAAAATCTGCAGAATTCTTCCTTGTCTTGGTTTCCTCTACCTATGGTATTAAACACTTCAAAGAAATAATTTCAGTCTTCTTCTTATAGAGCAAATGAAAGGAATACTACCGTTATATTATGATAAATATTTGTCATATAATTTGTCTTGTTTAATGGTGAAGACAAAATTTTCTTTTAAAGACATTGTAGGATTTATATGTCTTGACTATTCTCATTCTTTTTTGTATATTTATGTTTGGTTATTGTACATTTGTAATTATTTCAATAGTTTGGTATTTTTACAAAAGAAACTTTATCTTGAGAACTATATCGTAGATGGTCATTTCCATTTCATTAGACTTCTATTTTATGTCTTTAGATTATCATCTTTAAAGTTTTCACGCTTTTCGGATTACTTATCATATTTGACTAAATTTCCAACACATAGCATAGTGGAAAATCGTTAGGGTAAACTTCAATAAACTCCAAGGAAGAGGACGCTAGCGGCTAGCCTTGTTCATCTTTTGTCAGATGCCCAGTTTCTGTACAAGTTTGGACATTGAATAATTTGCGGGGTGATGAAGCCGGATCTTCACCAAGGATCTAAATGACCTCAAAATAGTTCCGTCAGTTAATCATGAAAGATTTGTTAACCGGGATTTGAGAATATGTAGCTGGAATAGCGCCAAATATCCTGCACAAATGAGCACAGGTCAAAGGTCCCGGGGGGTTAACCCCGGGAAAAACCCTCCGACGCTTAAGTCAGTTTGGGCCATATCTCTTTGAGATTATAATTTAAAGGATGAGTTAGGAATTTCTCACAGTATTTGCCGAGGAGCAGGGTGTGTGAATATGTTGTAAAGTCTGGGCCCCCCCTTGTCGTGGTCTGCTTACCTTTATAGATCTCTTTCCCGGTGTAAGGCTCTGATGATAGCTTGGAGAAGACGCTTTGTTTAGAGCAGAGAGCCTAAGACATAATAGGTCTGCTGATGTGACCAATAGGTCGACTGATGTGATCAATAGGCCGGCCTGATTGATGTAACTGATAGACCGGCTGTTGTGACCTTGGCGTGTTCAGGAAGACTAACCAGCTGTAGTCGCTATATTTGAGAAGTATCTCCGTTTGAGGGTCCCACGAATTATTATCATAATGGGTTCATTTGCTGTGGTACACAGCTGACCTCTGCCGAAGTGCACGACCTACTGTGGTACAAAGCTGAACCTTGTCGAAGTGCGTCCAACATCAACAATGCAGAATGCTTTTGTATTTTTGGCATGAATTCAAGCGGGCAAATCGGGTGTCCAGGATCGTGGACAGGAAGCAAAATGGGAGGCACCACCATCTACATTTGTAAAGGTAAATGTTGATGCATCAGTTGGAAAAAAAATGGACCGGATGGTAATGGTTTTGTAATTCTGTATTCTTTAGGAAAATTTATTGAAGCAATCGCTGAAAGCAGGTCAGATTGGGACGTTATTGCAATATTAGAAGCATTTGGAATCAAGCAAGCGTACAAATGGAGTATTGAGAAAGGGTATGAAGGCATTGTCATTGAAAGTGATGCAGGAATTGGAAGATTAATTGGGTGTTTGGGAAGGTACCGGATCGCTTCGCAGTACATATTCTTATTCTATATTTTGTGTAAGAAACTGTTTCCGCGGCTCTCCATTTGAAAAGAAAAATGAAGAAAGACCCTTTAAGTGATCCCAGTTGGGCTGATGCCCAAAGCTTTAAACTCAAACGGCAGTAAAGCGGGTATGAAGGAGACGAAGGGATTAGATTCTGTAGGCCACGACACGAGGAAAGTGAGGCTTACTTTTAAAGCAATTATTGCAGGGAATCCCCTCTGTCAAGTCCATGATCTCGGTGCTTCTATCCTCATATTAAACGGATTGGGATCTCCCCACCCCCACTTTTCTTGTGACCACGCGACATGTGACAGCAAAGGGGTGGTGAAACTAGATGAGGGTCACATGCATTTAGCCTCACCACCCCTCTTGCTGTCACGTGTCGTGCGGTCACGCATCACGGCACCCCTTACGGTAGGGGATCCTATCCCATATTAAACACACATTAAACTGCAAAGTGGCAAAGTCGGACTCAGAGAGGTAACTGGGTTAAAACATGTTATAATATGAATTGACCTTGTGATTAATCTATAAATCGTTTGAACATGTTAAAAAAAAATAACACGTCAAAGACCCTGAAGTTGTTTTTCTAGAAAAATCCTTCGATAATTCAATTATAACTTTTAGAGGTTCAACTGTATATGTCATGAGAAAAAATTACATTAAAAAATAGTTGAGTGTTATCGCACGTAATCATATCCCTGCGAGAGTATTGTAGAGAATTTTATATCTATTTTTTGGCAGCGGTTGCATTTTCCATTTCCAATGGAGTACGAATACATTCTTTCTTGATTTTGGAATATGATAAATAAAACAAAATGATTCACTAAACTGGTTCAACTTCTTATATTGTGAAGTAGTAGTTGATCGATACAGTTTGACGCAATTTTCATTATGGGTTATCGAAAAACCACCTCTGTGTGTTTCTAACAGATGGATATGATTGCGTACATCCCACCCTCCATACCTCGCGATAGACTAGAGACTCTAAGGCAATGGAGTAATGTTGTTGTTGGTACCGGTTGCATGCAGCAGCGACCTGAATTTATAAAATGGGATTGGCACTGGTTCAATTTTGGGCGTGTCAGGTGGGTGAGACTTGATTTTACACCACCAGGGTGAACATTGTTTCCAGAACTGAGGTGCTTGCGAGGTCTACCTTACTGAAACAGAGCTTAACTTCGTTTGATAAAGCTAAAGCTGAGCAAATCTGAACTGCTATTCTTTTCTGATATAGGTTAAGCATAAACAAGCAATATGAGCTGAACTACAGGATGACGCATGTCCATGTCTGGATCACCCTTGGTCACATAAGTTTTTTTGCTTTCTTGATTCAATTGAAATGCTCAGTTTGACTGCTGTTGTACACAAATTGGTGTGTTGTTAACAACACGAATTATGTAGTATTTTCAGAACTTGATCACCAAAAAACTGACTTAAAATTTCTAAGTTGCAAAGTTGCAAGAGCCAGATTTCTATCTGCATCTATAAACTCCTGTGAATACTTATCACAACACAACCAGGTTTCAAGTACCACTAGATATACAACAACATTACTCATTGACTTAGAGACTACCGCCTACGGCATGATATTGTGAAGTAGCAGTTAATCGACACAGCTTGACAAAATTTTCATTTTGGGTTATCAGAAAACAACATCTGTGTGTTTCTAACATATGGGTATGGTTGCATTCATCTGACCTCTCACATACCTCGCCATAGGCGGAAGCCTCTAAGGCAATGGGTAACATGGATGAATTACATGATCAACCCATTCAAATTGTTCGACAGAACTCGCAATTCAATGCTTTCTCTTTCAACAAACCATTGCTAACAACAGATGAACCAACATACCAAAAGGCGAAAAATGAATTCTATGATTTTAAGAATAGCACAAATGGCTCGTCTAATATGGCAAGTGAACCACAATTCACCTTCATTATCAAAATAATACTAACAAGAAAAAAGAGAGATAATAATGAAAAAGAATTTTTTTTTTAAAAAAAAAAAACAATTTATTTCATGTTTTCCTTGCAGATACGTGTCCCTAACAAGGTATGATACTTCCACCTTGGATGGGTTTGCGAGATCTGGATGCAACCATGCAAGGCTTGATAATACAAAACAATGGAGCATACTCCAACGCTTGTGATTGATGCCATATGTCATAGAGTCACTAGATTACACACAAAATAAGGATAGCAAATACATGAGCGAACAGACAGCTGCCAGTGCACCAAATGTTTTTCTGCTTGTGAAATAGGACTTAAAAAAATTATCATACGTGTATGCATATAAAGCTATAAACCACATGCACAAGCAGAATACAAAGGGCAAAAAAAATATTTAAGTGATTTTGGAACTTCAATTCAACTGCAGTAACATCGACAGCAGTCAACAATATCTGAAGTTCAAAGGACTGACTCGTATCTTTCGACAACAAATTACCAGGAGATGGAAAATATACATGGAAGCCTTCAAAAAAGGGAAAAGGAAATGGCATACAACCAAATAATATAATTACTACAACTTTGTGGTTCTCTTGTATGCAACACTATAGTAACTTGTATGCTGTGATTAAAATGATGGCTGCAGATCACTACACCATTTAGAAAACATAACAGGGAAAAAACGAACAAGGAAAGCGTTGTCAAATGTAAGTGGGAATGATTTGGAAGAAATGTATGATGTACCATGATGAAGTTAACCAACAAACAAGTAAAACCAACTCATGCAAGGATAATGACTGCAGCATGAATATTTGAACAATGAAAAGGAAAAGATAATGCTACAGTAATCATATTAGTATCCACAATCCAACCATTACAAAACCATGAGCTTTTCAGATAATAAGTAGATAATGCCAAATAGAGGAACCATAACAATAATGTAACAACTGCAAAAAATTCTCTTCAATGGAAATTACAAGTGATACAAACATTATAAATTAGTAAACAAAAGGAATGAACTTATGCCTAACCTTCCTCCTATACTCATTATACATCTCACCAAAAGTCTCAACCATCATCGACTCCTCCAACTTTGCCTTTTGGTCATAGTACAGCAAGCAAACAGCAAGAACGAACAAAATACTCATGGGTGCTCGTAGTGCAGCAAAATAAGTCACAAACAATAGGATCGTGGAAGCATATATTGGATGACGGACAAACCGATAAGGTCCAAAATGAACAACGGCAGTAGGCACAACAACCTTCTCTGAGTACTTGGCCAAATACAGCGTGGAGTGGTACTGCATGAATATTGTCATCGTGATCATTGCCCATACACCTACATTACGCCAACCACCAGGAAGAATATGCAACTCCGGCCCCTCAAAAGCAGCCAACCAATGGGCAATCATTACTCCAGCACATAACAGTACCTTTTGCCAATTGGGCACGGTAATATCCCATTTTGGATCATGTTCTCTCGGGTAATAATCACCATACAGTCGTTTACGAACAGTGACGTTCAGGAAGAAGAAATAATGGTAAATAAAGAAAAACACAAAAGGCCAACCTTCAAGAAAACCATTGAAATGGGCAGGAGGGACAAGTGTAAGCCAAGTAAATGCTGAGGTAACGATTGCAAGTTGCTCAAAAGCATTGGCTTCACCACGCAAATGCTTGCTAAGACAATAAAGTCCGTAAATAGCAACACTAATCGCCACCATCCAAGGCCAAAACAACCAACTCCAGCTAAAATACGTCCAAAAGAAGGGATTGAACAGCGCATTCAGAATCCATTTTGATGCTGCAATTGCAATAGAGAAAGCCAGAGACCATTTGAAAAAATCAAATGGAGTTAACTTCAAAAACAGTGATTTCAAGGACGGTAAAAAGAAGCGCTGTAACGGCTTAAGCAAAGGGTTCTCTGAATCTGCACCCTTTACCGCGCTTGAATGCGCAAAACAAATTGTTGAGAATCTTCCAGTGCTTTTCAAAGAAGGATAATCATCGTTAAATCTGTTGTAATAGTCTGGGGTAATGCCTAATCGGAAATCTATAGTAGCATTGAGATTCTTACGGGAGAGGGAACTTTTCAAGCCTAGTTTGCCTTGCAGCTGTTTGTTAAAATATCTGAGTGAAGAAACGGGGTACTTACCTATTGGATTTCTTCCAAAAGAAACCACCGGTAAGTAGGATAGAGTTGCAGAAGATTCCATGACCTGCAGTAGAAAATGTCTCAGATTACAAGATTAGGATGTTGAACGTCGAGAACCATGGTCCGGACTTAGACCAGCCGGCTATCGCAATCCAGATGCTTACCGTTTGCCAGTATAAGAAAAGGTCATGGGCAAAAGGTTATTTACTTGGCTTCAAATATGATAAAAATACAATAAAATAAAAGATTATCACTTGAATAATATAAGAATGTCCACATCTAATTTAGTGACTCGAATCAACATGAAGCCTGTTTTAAACAAATTCCATCGAGATACACACACATACGTATATATGTATATATATATATATATATATATATATCTATGTATATGTATATACATACATGTATATATACACACACATACATATGTGTATTGATTTGGTTGGTCTTATAAATAAATATATATATATATATACATACACACATATATATACGCACATGCATGTCTATATATATGCATGTATATACATGTGTGTGTATAATATGTATGTGTATGTGTGTATATATACGTGTATATATATATGTATACATGATGTATGCATAAATATATATGTATGTATGTATCTATCTATATGTACACATATATATACACACACACACGTGATGTATGCATAAATATATATATGTATGTATGTATCTATCTATATGTACACATATATATATATATATATGTATGTATGTATGTACATGTGTGTGTATATATAACACACACTAGGTTAAAAGAATGTTTTGATGATTTGCCTTAGCAAAAAATGTAGAAGAGATTTCAAAAGTTCAAAAACATAAGGTTTGGTATTTAAGTCAAGTTGAAATCAAACTCAAAATGGTTGAGATTGAACGTTCGATCTAGTTGGGCAAAAATAGAGACGACAGTTTAATACTATCCGGTGGCACCTAATCCATTTCAATCATTTCGGGATTTGGGGGGGGGGATTGGTTTGGGTTAGGTCAGTATGAATCACAAATTTTAAAATAGGTAGCAAAGCGAGGCGAGTATAAGTTTAACAAAGAAACACGTTCATTTGAAGAATTCAACCGGCAAGCGAGGAATTCGAATCCATACCATTATGTGATTGATTGTCGATGTATTTGGAGAAAAACCCGGCCGGAACTTGGTAAATGTTAAGTAGTGCCCTTGAATTACCCATGGTCCGTTTTCAATGACGTGTTCATATTCATATTTATTGTAAAAACGAACAATATAGAATCTGTCTTCGATATCAACAATATCGAGCCTAGCTTGAAGAGACCACAGGGTGGTGAGTCGTTGGGTCAAAGTATTATACGAGATATGTCTTCCCAGTGGCTTGATTATGAGAGAACGACGCCATGGACGACAAAGACTTCCCCATTCATCCAAAGGAACTTCTACTGCGATCTGTCCAATTCCATGCGTGTCGGTCATAGATGAATCTCTCATATTTGGTAGATTCCATTCCATGCCGTCCTCGGTATCCGATTCATCATCGCCATTATATATCCCCTCATTGTGTTGGAGTGCTTCATTTGATGGATTTTGAGTAGATCTACCCAAACCCTATTTGTTTGCATGTTATGATCCATAGGCAATGATGGATCATCCGTCGCAGGCTTCTTGTACTTCTTCACACTTCGTTTGTATTGATCAATTTCTTATGCGCTGCGTTCAGGAACGATGTCTCCCATGATCAGAGGTGGGTGCGGTCGGCGGTGATGCCTTCCGACGTTGGTAGTTTTCGTAACGGCTGTGGTGCAGAGCGAAATTTTCACGTCTAACATTTATTGATATTATTGCTGCTAATTGACCACCGATGTTGTTGTTGATGTTATTATTATTATTCTCTCTTTTTTTTTGACGGAGACATGCAACTAAAGGTCAAATTTAAGGCACGACATAACATGCCCAATCTTGTTTCCCAAGTTTGCATATTGCAGCTGACATTTTTCTTTTTCATTTTTTCCCCACACACACATATATATATATATATATATATATATATATATATAGATAAAATATAATCATGAACCAATAAATAGAAAAAAAGAAAAAGAGAAAAGGAAAAAAATAAATCTACACCTTGACAGCGAGAAACGTGTATAAGTGGATAAAGTTATGATTGTAGTTATTATACCATTATTTTTCTCCATTTATCATTTGCATGGTTTTAATAAAATTTTGATTTCAATTTATCACTTTTGTACTTTCAAACATATCAATAAAACAACTTTTGCCTAAACTAATAATATTAATTAAAAATTGATCTCCTATAAAAACACGTTAAAAGATTAAAACAAACACTATATTAAATATTTTATATTTCTTATATTAACTAATTAAAATAAAAATAAAATATTTGATTCCATCGTCAAAATAAAAGAATAATAAATAAAGAGCAAACGGAACTTATGCCAGTCTGGTGTTCTAATGCCTTCAACAATTAGTTAGGAAAGGGAAAAATCCAAGTTTTGGGCTTCCTGACGCCTCCTCCTCCATCAGGATTCTTGAGGTCATTCAGATAGGAAGAGTAAAAGAGAAAAGAAAAAAAAAAAGAGTGGAAAAGAGGAGGATTTCTCGATTCTTGTCATAAGCCCCAGTTTACAACCACCATAAAATTATCTAGATCCAAGTACCCTTGATTTTATCTTCTTCTTTTCCCCTTCAATTTGAAACATATCGAATTATAATTGAAAGTTTTCGTTTAGTTTTAGCTGTTTTGGATTAATCATGATTTTCTCGAAGCTCAGCCGCTCTTCTTCTTCAAGGGTAAGTTTGGCTTAATTTTCATCGATGATTTTGCGGCGCGAAGTTGCTAACTTTGTTCCTTTCGTTGTTGGGTTTTGCTTGTTGGTACAGAACGCGATAAATGGTGCTTACAAAGGGAAGTCAGCAGTGTGGAATAGAAATGGGGATTTTGTGGGTTCCTTTGTCAATTTGTGTAAAAGCGACGAGCTTGGTGTGAAATTAGGGTTTATCAGGGAATATGTTGCTGCGGCTGCGGTGAAGAAGGGCCCCGTTTTCAAGAATTCTTTTTTAAAGGATTTGGATTACGTTTTTGCTAACGCCAAATTTCGTAGACTCTTCTCCAGCGAAGCTCCAAAGAAAAAAAGTATGATTTTTCTCCAAGTTTATGACATTAATCTTTTAACGATACCCAGGTGAGATTGATCTCCGTTTCTTATTGGTCCTGTTGGCTTTGGTTTTATTGGCAGATTACGAGAATTTTGTTCCAAAACGAAAGAAAGAAACTCCAAAACAGAACGAGCAGAAATCCGGATCCAAAGGTAAATAATGTAATTCGGACATTCGTGAGAACCTGTTTTTTTTTTTAATTTTTTTTTTATTGATTTCTGTAGGAATCTTGCGGATAAATTTTAGTTAGTATGGGTGACATGCTTTCTGTAAATACGAGCGTGTGACTATTTTTGTTATTGAGCCTCACTCCTTATTTTCTTGTGTCTTCTGGCCTGGCGGTTCCCCTCTTCCTTCCCAACATAACCGCCTATCCATGGGGGGAAGCCGGGAAGGGCTTGCAGGTTGCAAGTTTGGGTATATTGTTTTTTCTTGATAGATAACCTCTGTAAAATTTCTTTTTGGTCCTGCACAAGCTTTTCTACTTCTGGTTATTTTTGCTTATTCTGATTCATTAGGGATTTATTGGCTAACATGAGTTCAGTTTATTTCAATTCAGTTGATCTGCTGGGACGAAGAAAAAAATTTGATCTTATTGCTTATTGTTTTGGCAGGAGAGTCAAAAGGAGATGATACTGGCAATTATCAGGAAATTTTGTATAAGCTTTATCAAAATATAATGACACCTTTGTTATTAGCTACGTTGGTGGTTTCGGCTTTTACAATCAGTCCTCATGATGAGAAACAGGTAAGAGTATGTTGGATGAAATTTTTTCTGGCCTGTTGCTTGTCAAACTGATAATCCTATTCTTTAGCATTCGCCCTACGAGGATATAACTGCAGTAAACATGTAAGCGTGTTTTGAGTTCTAACTTTTTGCCAGGAGGTAGTAATCCATTAATAGTATGATAATAAATGTGTATTTACAAAAGAGAGAAAAAGAGAGTAATAAAAAAAGGGCTTTCCTGTTAGTTTGCTGCTCTCTGTTTTTTTACTTTCTTGTTCATATTTCAATAAGCAGGATCGTATCTGTACATTTTCCCTGGAAGTTAACATGACATGGTATGTTGCAAAGTTCTTTTATATGATTCGCTTGTGCTGAATATTCAGTTCATATTCATTGTGATAGTCTGTGATGGATACATTATGTTCCTTTCAATTGATATGCCTGAACCCTTGTCAAAGGATCTGCCCAATCTGTTGATACAAAACGCAGCCGACTTTCGTTAAATCCATTCTCTTATAGCAGATTGACCGTAATATAATGCTAACTATTATACAATCTTACATTGCCGTCTCTGGAAAACTGGCCTTTGTGTACATACCCATGTTGGGACTGAAGTTTAGCGGTGGGACTGAGATGTAGAAGTCAATTGAATAGTTTATTATATGGTTTTGGAAAGTTATTGTTCCACCTGTTTTTAGTGCTATTAGTCACTTAATTTGTTTTTTCTTTTAACATCATTAAGTTGCTTCCCATCCTCCATCTTGGTACCTTTTCCTATGCGTTTTACATTAATAGATGTCAATGAGAATTCAAGTTTCTGTACATGCTTCTTGACATATCCTTGCGTAAGCTTGTTTTCATAATAAACTGTCAGGAATTTGCCTCTTGGCCCCCTACACACTTGTTGTAATAAACGGATAGGTCATGGATTAGATAAATTTTATGTTGGTGAGAAAAATTATTTTGCAAAGTATTTCTATTGCTGTGTTTGAAGTGTATTCATTCTATCTATGAATCGACCACCATAATTGGTTTATTATGTATTTAGCTTCCCTTGTATCGCTTTATTGCTTAATTATCCTTCAATTTCTTACTGGGAAATTGAGAAAACTGCTTCCGCCATCAGAACATAGGCAGCTCTTTGATGATGCTTTGTGGGTTTGATTTCAGTAGAACATAAACCGGATTCATTTATGTTTTTGGATTTTTTTGGGACTGGTATCATAGAACATGTAAAACTTCAATTAAAATTTCAAGGTTTAAGAGTTTCTCAAGACCGCCATGATATTTGGAAATTTTGATGGTTATCCTGATTGATTTGCTCATTTATTGATTTTAGATTCATGATTTGCCTGTTAATCTATGTTCTTTAATGCCAGGAGCTCTGCTTTCTTCACAAATATCAACCCTACACATTTGCTCTTAATTGGTTTATCTGAATTGAGTTTTCTTCTTAGCCATGAAAGGTAGAGATTTAATCTGTAGTTATCTCAATTCCCGTCTCAACCCATTTTTATCCTTAAGGCACATATGCATTCTAGAGTTTCAAAGGTTATATAATACGGAAAAATATCTTGGTACCTTGGTCCCCACCATTGGATCTACAGATTTTTGGAATTTTTAATATTTAAGCTTGTAGAGGTGCATTTTAGAGTAACGAACCTTGAATAATAAGGAAAGATACCTTGGTCCTGCACAGTGGGTTCTACCGATATTTGTTCACACTGTACTTTTTTTTGGTATGCCCTTTAAAAGAGCCTTAAATATTCATTGTCTAAACAGCATCTAGGAAGTATATTCTCTATTCTTTTCTTTGCGAGTTAGAATTATATTGTAACTGGCAGCTCTATGTTTCCATGACACGTCTCTACTTCATTCAGAGGACCTGGGTTTTCGCCTTATGCATGCTCTTACCACGGGAGCTGTGATAGATTTGGAATTAACTTTTGAATGATGGCTGATTATTTCTGTACTCTTTCTTGTGGAAAAAGTGCTGACTTGTCCTTCACCCAATGCAATTGAGAGTCCACCTGGGTGGAACCTTTTGTTTTATTGGCTATTACTAATATTCTTTATGCACGCTGCTTTATTTACTTG
Organism: Eustoma russellianum; assembly: GCA_036186865.1. Taxonomy (NCBI): domain Eukaryota; kingdom Viridiplantae; phylum Streptophyta; class Magnoliopsida; order Gentianales; family Gentianaceae; genus Eustoma; species Eustoma russellianum. Next base: position 472,022 of record AP025097.1, on the reverse strand, counting down.
CAGTTACTGCGATGGAATGTACACAAGTTTTTATGTTTCTCCAGACACGTGGATTTGTGGATTTATATTTTACCTTTATATTTTGACATCTTATGTGGCATTTATCTTTTGCAGATTAGTTTCCAAGAGTTTAAAAATAAGCTTCTAGAACCTGGTTTAGTGGATCGAATTATTGTTTCTAACAAGTCAACTGCAAAAGTGTATGTGAGAAACAAACCACGTGCTCCTGTTCTTGGTGATGCTGATGGTGTCTCTGATGGTCCTGCCAGTAGCCCAGCTGGTGGAGATAATTCTAGTCAGTATAAGTATTACTTTACTATTGGAAGCGTTGAGTCTTTCGAAGAGAAACTTGAGGAAGCCCAGGAAGCCTTGGGAATAGATCCACATGAATATGTTCCTGTGACATACGTTTCTGAGATGGTGTGGTACCAAGAATTAATGAGATTTGCACCTACGCTTTTAGTGCTGGGCTCCTTGATTTACATGGGACGCAAAGCGCAATCTGGGCTGGGTGTTGGAGGTGGTGGTACAAAAGGTGGACGTGGCATATTCAGCATAGGGAAAGCAACAATCACAAAGGTGGACAAAAATTCTAAAAACAAGGTTTGACTTCTAATTTTGTTTTACCTGATTCATGTGAATTTCCTAGTGCATCCGTACACTGTATAAATTGAAGTCATCTTTTTGTTGGTGGCATCGCACGCAAGATAATTTAGAAAGTAAGATGGAAGAAGAGAAGAGGGTTACTGACATTCAAACTGCATCATGGAATTGGATAAAGTTCCTGTATGACATTCAAACTGTAACTGTTTCTTTTTTCACGATCCTATCTTCCCCACATATATTATGACCTGTGCAGGTTTATTTTGAAGATGTTGCTGGATGTGACGAAGCAAAACAAGAAATCATGGAATTTGTACACTTCCTTAAGAACCCAAAGAAATATGAGGAGCTAGGGGCAAAAATTCCGAAAGGAGCTCTATTAGTGGGTCCACCTGGCACAGGTAAAACTCTGCTTGCAAAAGCCACCGCTGGTGAATCTGATGTGCCTTTTCTTTCAATATCTGGTTCGGATTTTATGGAGATGTTTGTTGGCGTTGGACCTTCAAGGGTAAGAAACTTGTTCCAAGAAGCAAGACAATGTTCACCAAGCATAATCTTTATCGATGAGATTGATGCAATTGGTCGAGCAAGGGGGCGTGGGGGTTTTTCGGGTGGTAATGATGAGCGTGAAAGTACCCTGAACCAGTTACTTGTAGAAATGGATGGATTTGGGACCACAACGGGAGTGGTGGTTCTTGCTGGCACAAATCGACCTGATATTTTGGATAAAGCATTGTTGAGGCCTGGACGGTTTGACCGACAAATTAGTATTGATAAGCCAGATATAAAAGGCCGTGACCAAATATTTCAAATATATTTGAAAAAGATCAAACTTGATCAAAAGCCCTCCTATTATTCTCAGAGGCTAGCTGCCCTGACTCCTGGATTTGCCGGAGCAGATATTGCAAATGTGTGCAATGAAGCTGCTTTAATTGCTGCTAGGGGTGAGCAAAAGGTGGTCAAATTGGAACATTTTGATGCTGCTATTGATAGAGTAATCGGTGGTCTGGAGAAAAAGAACAAGGTGAGGTGCTCACAAATGGATTATAAAATTAAGCTGCTTCTGCATGTGCCATATTGCATTGCTTGTAAAAAGCGTAGTGTTGAATTCGGTTAATGCGACTCTAAATTGTGACGACGTTTCTTTTCTTTGAACAGGTGATAAGCAAACTTGAGCGGCGGACAGTAGCTTACCATGAATCTGGCCATGCTGTGGCTGGCTGGTTTCTTGAACATGCCGAACCCTTGTTGAAAGTGACCATTGTTCCTCGTGGTACAGCAGCACTTGGGTTTGCCCAATATGTTCCAAATGAGAACCTTCTTATGACAAAGGAACAGCTTTTCGATATGACATGCATGACTCTTGGTGGCCGTGCTGCTGAACAGGTATTAATTGGAAAAATCTCAACCGGAGCCCAGAATGACTTGGAGAAGGTGACGAAGATGACATACGCACAAGTCGCTGTCTATGGCTTTAGTGATAAGGTAGGTCTGCTTTCATTTCCACAAAGGGATGAATTTGAAATGATAAAACCATACAGCAGTAAGACTGCAGCAATTATTGACGGTGAGGTACGCGAGTGGGTTACCAAGGCATATGCACGGACAGTCGAATTGATTGAGGAACACAAAGAACAGGTGGCAAAGATCGCAGAGATGTTACTTGAGAAGGAAGTCCTTCACCAAGAAGATTTAGTCCAGGTGTTGGGTGAACGTCCATTTAAATCTAGTGAGACAACCAATTATGACAGATACAAAGAGGGGTTTAAAGATGAAGAAGAGAAGACTGAACAGGCCATTGAGACTCCCAAGCCAAGTGATGATGAGGCATCACCCCTTGAGCCACAGGTGGTTCCTGCTTAACTCGCTCGCTAGCTGCTGTTCATCTCTGCATCAGATGCATTGATTTCTCATTTCCGCACAACGGTCCTGTAATACTGATATTAATGGGGAAAAAAAGGTAATGGGCTGGTTCCTTCTTCTCTCTAATTGGACTCACGGGTTACAAACTATAATGTTTGTCATATAAGCTCAACTGGTTTCGTGCTTACGCTCAATGATCTGCATCAGTGAAGCAGATGCATGTCTAAGATTGCGGCACTCTGTATTTAAAACTCACTAGTGCTTTTAGAACTTGTTGAGGCATCTTTCTGATTGGATTTCGTCTTTATATAATTATTTGGAAACACATAGGAATGCCTGTTTGATGTATTAAGGAATTTATCAATTCCTGTTCAACTTTGAGAAAAAAAAGGAAGAGAAAATCTTGAAACAGGTTGTTCCACAAGTGTTTCTTTATGGGGTCTGTTGAATGTCTAGTCTAGATAAACAAGATTAGATGAAGTAATTTGTCGAAATTTGAAGTATCTTACGTGTGACATTCTTAAAAGAATCGTCCTTATATGGGGTTGGGATCTCCTCACCCCCACTTTCCTCACCTCTTTTGTGACCACGCGACACGTGGCAACAAGAGAGGGTGGTGAGGCTAGATGAGGGCCACCTGCATCTAGCCTCACCACCCCCTCTTTCTGTCACGTGTTGCGCGGTCACGCGTGACCGCGCCCCCCTTGCGGTGAGGGGATCCTATCCCCCCTTATATGGGCCAAAATGAATAAGAATGCTGATTCGGGAGTCCTGTGTGTACGGACTCTAGCTCAATGAATCAGAGGTAACATGGGGGTAGGCTGATGCTGAGACCCAAGTTTTTATCGATGGTGTCGTTCGGCATCTCGATGCTGGCTCATCACATCCTGGTGGTGAAGAACGTCCGAAGGGTGATCAGTTGTTCGCTAATTTGAATGGTACATGAGTTGGGTTTAAAACGTCATGAAATAGTTATGTTTGTATCTATCCTGGGTGTTCAAAAAAAGAACCACAATGTGTCAACCGTATTAGATTGGACCAATGTAAGGTGTAGTGGTGGTTAAACAAATAGCACTGCTGAGCAGCTAAGTTGGAATGGAAGAACTAGTGTGTTATGGAAATCATTCTCTATACAAGTTTTCACACATATAGAGCTGGGGTTTACAGGAAACAAACTCTCAATCTCTTAGGATATATGTATTGTTTTCTTGTCGTTTATCCTCTCCAGATTCTAGCGATAGTTTTTACTGTTGGGATATGATTCATGACGACGAGGACGACAAGTTCTCTCACAAAGTCTGTAATAGCAGCTTAGATCTAAGGTCAGGTCGAGAAAAGGAGACAATAGTATTGTAAGGGAATGGTGTTTTGACTTCTTTGTTCAAGAGTAGGAATAGTTTGTTGAGGTATTGATTTCCTAAACCATTCAAATAGTTGGTGCCTTGGATTCACGCATTAACTTTTTTTTAAAAAAAATTAAAAGGAATTACAATCGCCATGCTAAAACTAGATGCTGATCATGTTAATATCATGCCTTACATAATCCCCCTCAGAATTAATATATTTAGAATTTCATCTCATGACCATCTGGGATTTATTGTCTATGAATCCCACTTTACAAACGCTATCCACATTAACAACATATCATTTCATTTCGACACAAAAAAAAGTGTTCTTGTTGTATTAGACTCCCGCGTTTTTGCAGGATCCAGAGAAGGGTCGGATCACTTTGTGATCCGATGTGTGCAGTCTTACTATACACTTTATACAAGATCCTGTTTCTGCGGTTCGAATCCGTAAACTCAGGGTCACGAAGCGGCAACTTTATCCGTTGTTTCAAGGTCTGCCCTCATATGCGCAACTTAGATATCTATAAAATTGATGGCTGAACATAAAAATATATAACTATACCACATTAACAAAAAACTTCTTCTAACAAGTGCAAGCAAACTTTTCTTTTTTTTTTTTTAATTTTTGGAAATAATGCTTGAAACACCATGGGGCAAAGGGGACAGACAAAGCCGATGGACATGAACAGACATCAGATATCGCCTCCATTGTATAGTCCAGTTGGTACTTGAGTTCTGTTCCAAGCGATCAAGGGTTCGATTCTATAAATACGCACAGTGTGGGTGTTCTACTGTTGCTAGGCCAAAGGCCTGGTTTGCGGAGGCACTTGTGTGGATGACTGTGTAAGTTCTCACCTACTTAAGAGGCTATTGGGCTCCTGATTTGTATCATCCACAACGCTTCTTAAGCCTAGGACGATGGGACCTCCAAAATAAGAGATTTCGTCTTTTGCTCCAACAGACAAGAGATATCCGTCCGCTAACCAAACCCCAAGATCCTTCCAAGTTCGTTGACCGACTCCCCCTTATTTTGACTTCCGAATGAAATGGTATTTTTTATTTTATTTTGTTAGTACTTCACCTTGGATTATACCTTTTCGAACTTTATTTTATTTTACGCCTAAATCATCATACCATCGTACCATGCTTCCATTTCACTATATCGATTTCATCATTTTTCTTTCTAGTTTGGATATTTCAGTAACTACATTTTGGTTTAATGATAACAATCATTAGACTTGACTTTGGAATATGATGGAATAAAATAAAATGACTCATTAAATTGGCTGCATTTATTATATTATGAATTACCAATTGATCGACACAACCTGGCGTAATTTTTATTATGGGTCATTGGAAAACAACCTGTGTGTAGGGTATGGTTGCGTACATCTGACTCATCCATACTCTACCATAGGTGGGAGCTTCTAAAGCGATGAGGTAATATTATTATTATTGATGTTAATCACGATTTAATTCCCTATCCCTCTTTGAAGCACATAATAAATTTTTTTTTTTTAAAAAAAGATGAGCTATTGCCTAAAAATTGGTATGTTATAGATCCATTATAGAAATATAGAGTATAGTCTTGTTCTGTAAAAAGCAATTTGATCCTTAATTAAATCTTACTCTCTCTTCTCTAAGAATATTGTAATAGTTAATATTATACTATATTGAAGAATAAACTGTGACAATATTTTTGGATCGGTAAAGTAATATGTTAGGTTGATTTTCGCTAAAAAAAAAATCAATATGTTTGGTTGATGTAGTCCATTGCTTATGACGCATGAATCAATCCAATCAAACAAAATTTAACGGTCAAAATAGCTACATGACACGTACAACAACAACGATACCCAGTATATTCTAATGACAGCAAAAGCTATCGTCAGGATCTAGAGAAAATAAGAGGCAGACAAACAATACATCTATCACAAAGGATGTAGAGTTTGTTTCCAGTTAGACCTCCGGTCTATATGTATCTGCACAAATGACACAATAATAGGAATATGGTGTGCTAGTGTATTAGTGAAGAAATTTAATAAATAGAAATAGAAAAATACCTACACGTAAAGGCTACAATTCTCTTTTTATGGCTTTCATGACAATTCTTTTTCTTTTTTTCCTTTTTGGTGTGTGCGGACTAGGGCTGTAAACGAGCCGAGCATTCTGTTGTTCAAGTTCGGTTTATTTAACTTAGTGAACGAGCCTTGTTTGTTTATTTAAACTAACATATTTAATTGTTCAAGCTCGGTTCGTTTAACTCATGAACAACATTAACGAGCCGAATACCTTAAACGAACGGTTCCACTTACCGAGTTCGAACAGAAAAAGTGATTCAAGCTCGGTTCATTAACCTTTTATCTGAGCCGAGCTTAAGCTCGAACTAAACGAGCCGAATAAACGAACGACTCGGTTCATTTACAACCCTAGTGTGGACCTTGTTGTTCAATATTTTCAGCGTCTAAATAGGAAAAATCCCCTGAAAGTTGTAACGGGCTCTCACTTCTTCTCTAGGCTCTCTGGTTTGCCCAAGCCCCAATCCTTGTTTCTTGGAATCATTAGCTGGGCCGTCGAAGCCCTAATTCCTCTGTAGATAAAGAATTGATCCCAGTCCATTAGTAAATCTCTTCCCAATTGACTTGGGGATAGCACTGTTGAACACAAAACAAGTTCAATTGAATAGGGTTTACGGAAGGCCAGTTCCATTATTCATATCAAGCTCATAATTTTCTCGTCGATAAATTGCCATATCTTCGTCCGCGGTCGAGCTTCAATTTCTGATTCGCAATGGCGAAGCGGGAGATTTCCAGCACCTTAAGGAACTTGAAGGTATAGAGTTATTTGAAGCCCATTAACCATTTGCTTTTGGTGTATTGTGTGTTTATTCTTTTTCGGTTGCCTTCGGTGATGTTCTTAGACCAAGGAAATTGGGTCTTGGTGATGTTTTAGCTGGTGCGTCAGCATGGGTCTAGAAACGTTCAAGATTTGCCCTTTGATTGCTTTTGCCGTTAAGTTTTGTTTACTTATTTTTTTGGATTTTTTTTGTCCTGTTGGTTCCGCAGTTTATGCAAAGGGCAGTTCAGAGAGTAGAAACCGTAAAGAAAGAAGAAAAAGACGCTGTCCAAGCTGATGGACAGTTTCCTTCAGTCAACGGGCGCAAAAAATGGTATTTATGCTTAAAAATGCTCTTTTGATATTTGATTTTGATTTGGTTCTCTGTTACTATTGTTTCTGCAGCAGACGTTTTCTGCTGATATCTGCAATGCATTTATCTGTAACCTTATTGGGATGTAAATTAGTTTTTCCCTATTTAAAAATGGTGTTCCTTTGGGGAGATTGGTGTATTTTGTGGGGAAGCCTGAAACTTGCTGCATGTTGATAACATTATTTGCCTTGTTATGTTATACTATGGAATCTTTGTGATTGAATGCTTAAAGTGAATCAGCTAATTTGGTCGGTGTTTTTTTTCCCTACCTCTTTCCACTGCTTATCCCAGTGTTTTGCCGCAATATCAAGGTGTTTGTGATGGCTAGAAACTCTTCCTGGTCCTTGTTTAACTATTAGATCCTTCAGTTCAAACTCTTCTTGGGTCCTTGTTTCCTTCATTAGCTCGCCTGTCCTTCATGTGTGGTATAACTATGTAGGCTGGAAGTGATCACTCAAATGAAGCATGCAAGCAGTTGGGAATACACAGACGAAGGAACTGATACGAGAAGTTCTTAGTCTTCTTGAATTACCATCTCAGCTAAATGCTTAATCCAATAGTAGATGTGTAATGATGATATTTAAATACTTCAACACAGCCTCTGATGAGTGGGTTAAAAGCACATATCATGTGGGCGATGCATATAAGACTTGGCACTTCAAAAACATATTTTGAATAGCAATGTTGAGCAAGAGGAATTGAACACCATTTATCTTGCTAGTTTAAGCTGATGGTTATATGTATAATTAAGATATCGAGCACTTAAACATGCGTAGAGTATATCAGTTGGAGGCGCTACATTCCCTCAAATTTGTGGTGTAACATATACATTAAGTTGTTTGTCTTTAAATTTATTAAATTGTGATGCTCGTCTTGAATTTCTGCTGCGTCTATGCTATGGACTCCCCCCCCCCTCTTTTATCCTTTCCATTTTTTGCCCTTTATAACATTTCCATGATGTAATTTTGATACGGAGAATTCTGAATCTATATCCTAATTTCATTGCACAGTATGGTTATTATGGAAGGGGATCCCCATCCTGGGGCTACTAGAGGGCGCATGTCATTTTTAAGTTTTAATCCTTCTATTGATGTAAGTATGAGGCTGCGCAGCCTCTGAATCTTTCTTAAAATGCTAAATCCCTAGTACGCTCATGGCTTTTGATTCTAATGTCAATGTATTTTTTTTGGTAGAAACTAGATGATGAAGCATCCGAATTGCATCAGACAGAGGCCTCAGGCGTCAAAAATGAAACTGAATTAGATAGGTTAGTATTTTGCTCGTCCTAGTAGCACTTAACTTTTGCAGTTATCCATCAGGAAGTCGTAAATTAAAGCAGCATTGTACAATACTCATTAGTGTAATTATTTTTTAGAATAAGGCTGTGTCTTGTAGAGGGGACTTTCTAATCTATGCTGTTTTCATTTAGTATCTCTTCTTGCCCAAAGTTATGGTCTTTCAGGTTGTTTGTATCCGGGTGAATAGCTGAACATTTGGTAAAAACGAAATGTGGTGTTGATTATAGGACGTGTGATCACTGTCCTGTATTCAGTACTTGCCCAGTCAAGTTTAGTTCAAATTGAAGTAGTGTATAAACCATTGTATTTTGAAAGGTTATCCATTTCTTGCGAAGCATACGGTGGTCACTTGTTTTTATACTTTTAGTTTGTACTTGCTCTGTTGCCAAAATAGGAAGTGCTTGTTCAATACAGCAAAAGGAAAAAGTTCATGTTGGTTCCACTGTATTGATAAACCCTATAAAGTACCTACTTTGTTAATACTGTTGTTCACTCCACTTCTGAAAAATATTTTTTTCATTGTCACAGAGCAAATGGCTCTCCCCAGGATGGGCATGAAGACCCTGAACTGGAAAAATCGAACTCCCCAGAGAATGAAGATCTTAAACGTAAATACCTGGAGGAAGATGCGGAGGCACATCAACCAAAGAAATCACCCAAGAGTCTTCAGGATTGCTCTCCACAGAACAATCGCAGTTCGAAAAAGCAACACAGGAAGGAGAAGCTTGATTGGAATGTACTTAGACCTTCAAAATGTCAAAAAAGCAAAAAGAAGTAGGAGTTACAAGTTTTTCCTTAATTGTTGTTGTCTTTTCTACCTGCAGATTAATGGTCATCGGATCATGTCATTGTCACAGCTTCTTATAGGTATGTAACATAAGGCTGCATACGGTTAGACTAAATGGCTTGACCTTTTCTTGCATATAGGAAGGAGGAGGATTACTCGGATGCTTCTGTATTAGTCATTGTATCAGAGGACATATTGACTATTGTGCATTGATTGTTTTGTGGAGATCTACTTTTAGATTGTTTGGTGTTGTAGCTAATTTCCCATGTATACGTTTGGATATACTGAGTATGCGTTGAGTATGCGTTGTTGATGCTGTAGCTAATTTCCCATGTAAGACTCGTATCAAATCATTGTGCTAATTAGTTGCCATTTCGCTAATTACTTTTAGATTGTTTGCTGCTGTAGCTAATTTCCCATGTAAGACTCGTATCAAATCATTGTGCTAATTAGTACTCATTTCGTTTACCTTTTGTGTCTATATATATATATATATATATATATATATATATATATACACTTTTTTGTCGGTCTTCAAATTATTTGTTCACTTTCAAGTAAATGATAAAAGGAAGTGCTTATAGTATTACTTTGTTTGCACTGACTGTGTGCATTTGAAATAAGATGATGAAATATTTTGTTGACACCATAGTAGAAAATATAAGCTGTCAAAGTTAAAGACTTTGCTTCTTCAATTTATGTGTACTTCCGTAAACAATTTGAAATAAAATTTCTCCCCAATATTCAACTCAAGACCTTGAATAAATCCAGCTCTTTCACTTATAGGTTGTCTTAAGTGGGTTTCGTGTCGACAAGTTTTGTTATAGAAAAGACTTAATAAACTGAAAAATCATAGTAAAGAAAGACGTGTTTTTATCAGGTTATAAACATTTTGGCCAGTTTATCACCCCATCTTAATCCAAAATAGTGTCTGATCGCTTAAAGAAATAAAGAAAAAGGAAAATGGAAAAGTGTATAACAACAACACATATCCAGTATATTTTAACGACAACCAAATTTATTGTTAAAATATGAAGAAAGTAAGAGTCAGACAAATAGTTACATCCTAAAAAGAGTTTGTTCCAAATGTCTTGTCTCTCTTGTTAGGAAGGCCACTAACAAAGCCGTCGGTAGCCGGTAGAAAGAGATCACCGTCTGGGTCACGTGCAAGTCCCGGTCAACGTTGACCGGCGTGCACATCGTCATGCATGCAGAACCAGTTATCAAACATTTTACTGACACATGTCTTAGTTTAGATGGTATTCGAAGATTGGTTTGAAATAAATTACATGCAATGTTGTCGCATCTATAATGTGAGTGTTTATACAATATCGTTAGCTTTTTATACGTGAATGAATTTAGACTCACTTTATAGATACAAAGTCACAGGCTTGTTACATAAAAGGATGACGAGTGACATGATTTGTATCATTCAAAAGTTATGCAAAAATCTTATACAAGTTTTCTTTATTTTATTTTGTAGATTTAAATATAAAAATTTAAAATATTTGGATAAAACTATTAGCAACATGAACTCCCCATTAGTCCTGAAGTAAACCACCACGGTTGAGGTTTAAAATTTCAGCCATTTCCTTTTCATCGTCATGTGACGAAAGTTATCTCTAGATAACGACACATTTGGAGGACTCAGAGGTCATGGGCAGCAAGAATAATTGAATCATGACATCACACGATTTGCTTTAAAAAGGAATCATGATTAAAAAAAAAGATTGAAACCCAACCGTCCCGGCCACTCCCGGTCTCAAAGGATGTAAGGATGTAAATCATATTTCCAAGACTCACTAGTAGAAGTCCACTCCCGGTCTCAAAGGATGTAAGGATGTAAATCATTTTCCAAGACTCACTAGTAGAAGTTTGTCATAGCACAGAGGCAACGCAAGGAGCCCATTTGCACTGAAGGAACAGCCGACAAGCTGACCTATCAGCCTATCAGGTCATTCCACGGCCAATAGTGCTCTCACACCATGCAACTAGTCTGGAAGAGGTTTGTATTCGGCAAAGTTCGAACTTGTGACGTTACTTTTGAAAACCCCTACTTAAAACCATTGAGATATGTACTAAAAACGGAATCATATTAAAAGAATCCTACTATGCATGGACCCAAGAAGTGAATTCGGTTAATCACTTTATTAGGAGAACGTAAATACTAGTGACATTTACCTCCTTTGAGGTTTTGTTCTTTGGACAAATATACGCCTCAGATTTTAACTAAATTGACTGTGTTTCTTATAATGTGAAGTAGCAATTGATCGACACAGTTTAACGCAATTTTCATTATGGATTATCGGAAAACAAGCTTAGTGTATTTCTAACAAATGTGTATGATTGCATACATCTGACCTTCTATACCTTGTCATAAGCGGGAGCTTCTAAATCAATGGGGGTAATGTTGGTGTTGGTAATGTGACATGACTGTAACTATATGAGCCACGTTTTAAATGCATGAGTAAAATTAATGACCCCTCTCCATATTTGTTTTTTACTTCAAATTTGATAAGTACAAGAAACCAGTTCCAAATTGGACAAATATCTTCAGAATCAGTTCCATATCAACATCCACCCAATCCCCATAACAAAACAAAAACAGAACCTGTCCTTGTTACCACATTTTTATTTTAGATCTTGATGCACCTTGTAATCATATAAAGTTGATAGGAGGTTAATCATCCATCTTCTTTGGCTAGTTCTTTGCAAGTGTGCAAGAACTCATGCTTATCTTCTTTTTTACTCTAGTTATATAGCTACTTAAATTAAAGCTTGTAAGACTGACTAGATATACTTGGATGATGAACCTTGCAAGGCAAAGAGGTTAGATGATGCTGTAGAATTTTGTTCTGAAATGCTGGATGAACCTTGCACTTAGATCCTTTCACTTTTCAGTTTACAGGAGAATTACATATTTGCCTCATCATAATGGCAACCTCAAAGGTGGAAAATTTTGGCACCTATTACTTGATAAGCAAGCAAACACCCTGTCCTTGAGATGGAAGTATTGTTTGTCTGCCTCTCACCTTCTTCAGACTCTAGCAATAGCTTTTGCAGTTGTTCGGATATACTGGGTATGATTGTTGTTGTTGTTATTACTTGATAGGCAAGCACGTCACATCACTATACTATAAGATAAGGTGACAGGGAACTTAAAATAATTAATAAAAACGAGCAAGAAGGAGCTAGAAAAACTTCAAGCAATTCCTCATTGATTCTTCATGTTAAGATAATTTACACAGCAACATAGCCTTTACAAATCCAAAAGATAGAGAACCTATGAGGCACTGTCATTGACCAGCACAACTAAACATCTACTAGGATAAGTACACTGCAGTAGAGAGCTAGTTTGCATAAGATTTGCTAACCCCAAGTCTAGAGAGATATTAAGCACATCAGTTCTGCAACACATTCCCCAACTGAGGTATTCAACAAGGATAAATTAACAGTTTCATCGTTCAAATAACAAGGATAGATGTACTTTACCAGTCAGATTTTCAAAGACAGGTCCAGTTTTAAAATGGCCAATTGACTTCTGGGAATGAGCCTGTAGGCCTTTCTGAGTCAAGCATTGTTGATCAGTACAGAGTTGAGGCAAAAGAGAGAGCCTAACGTAGAGAGGCGAGCACTTCAGAAACCATAAACTTTTGTCAAACTTCCACATTTTATCATCAGATGCTTTTCAGTTGCGTGCATCCACACAAGAACATTGTTGACATTCACGCTGGGAGCCAGCAGGAGCTAGCACAGATAATGCGCCCTTTCCATCCTTGCAGCATCCAACAACCATCTTCATCAAAAACAAAGTCTTTGTGGTAACCTGCTTTCACCTTACACTTTAACATGTCAAGAAGTTCTGGCTGCAAAGGAAGGGACTTAAAGCCAGCCCTTTTATGACGAACCTGCCACTGTTTATATGTTTCAGGCCTCTCAACCCTCTCCAGGCCCTCACAAGAAATAACGTTCATTGCCTCACGTCCATAAAACGCCTGCTCAAAAGTCACTCTGTGTTCATCTTCACGGGATAAGGTAGCATCAAACATATCAAATAAGGAGGAGTAATGGAAGAGCGCCTCGCGGAACCGAGTTACAAAAAATGGAGCACTGAAAGAACCATTGATAAAAGAATTGACGTAGATATCAGGGTTCATCTTCCGGATTAACTTCAGAACGACATCCCTGGGATTGTCCACAGCCACTGTCTCGTCTAGAAGGTTTTTGAATCGAAACAAGCTGTTCACCGCAAGCAACTCACCTTGTTTTATATTTAGATCTTCAATTTTTATTCTCTCCCAATTCTGTGTTGCTATGGCTTGGTACTCAAATGGCACATGAAAGCGCTCACAGTACCTTGCCAAACGCCGTCCTGTCTCCTCTACTAGTTCTGCTGGCCTAAAACCAGGCTGAGGGTGCTCGATCCCAGTGATGCGCAGCCTTGGAGGTCCGCCAGGTAAGCTTGAAAGGTGCTGGATCAATATTGGCCACTGGAAACCATAGAGAATACCAAAATCCACGATGTGCAGGGTCGTAGCTTTTAAGGCAGCATGCAAAATCATCTTGTTAGCAAAGAAAATGGATATTTTCTTGAATGGGCAGGCAGAAAGATAAACCTGGTAGGCTTTCAACTTCTCAGTAGTTGAGATTCGCCGGGATTTTAAGGCAGCATAAATCTCCGTACCAGTGCCAGCCAAGCGAGCCTCGAGACCATTTGCAAAGACATTCGCCAATCTTTGATATGCATCACCTGTAGGAGATGAATGCTGCCTGATTTGCTTTAATTGCTCATTTGCAGTTCTGCGGTCATCAGCTGCAACAGATTGAGCACAGCTACTTAAAAGAGTCCTCAAATCAACAGCTTCACTTTTGCTCCCCTGATTCCTGGAACGGTTTTTCGCACCAGCCGAACCACCCTTACCTCCATTTTCCTCTGGGAGCTTGTCAGCCTTGGTCGCTCCAATATGAGCATCACAACAAGTTGGATTCCCGTTTGCATCTCTAAAAAGTAGAACTCTATCAAACATCTCAGATAACTCAGTCTCTTGACTCTCTTCCACATAAACTGCGGATTGCTTTCTGTTCCTCTGCTGTTCCAATTCACTTTCCTGGCGATGTAGATGCTTTCGTCCTCTTGAACCACTAAGGGAGTCCTCACTCTCATCCTTCTCTAACTTGATACTAGGATTTGGCAAGACCTCATCGGACTTCTGAGGTAGATTGTAGTTGTCCAAGTCAATAATCAATTGATTACAAGTGGGCAAAAATTTACTAGCTTCCTCCATACCTTTCTTAAACTGCAAAACAGACTCGTCGTTAAATATATTTTGAAACAGATTGCCATTTGTAAACTGACCGAACTGCCCGTTAGCATTGCCAAAGTTGCTGCTAGGATCACTTGACAACTGAGCATTCATCTGAGGTGATATAGAGGAGTAATCTGTAGCATAATTATGTGCATTCATATGAGGTGTTCTGGAGGAGTAATCTGTAGCATAATTCTGTGCTCCCAAAGGTCTATAATCACCAGGATCAAAACTCCAGTGAGGATCAACGGAGCTGCTATTAGTCGTAGAGCTAGTTATGCTACACTCACTGGAATTTCCAAAAAGAGAATCAGGGCTGTCGGCGTTTTGATTCTGCTGATATGGTAAAGTTGGGTACTTCTCGCCAAGGGCATCGTATAAAGATTTCTCAGCCGCTTGTACAGCCAGCGGGTCAACAAACATGCTAGGTCTCTCGTCCATGTTCTCCTCCAGGAGTATCTGATTAAGATACTTGAGTACAGGATCGGAATCATTATCGTCTGGCGAATCTACCTCAGCACCTGTACTTACTGGATAGACAAAATTAGCAGGGTCCAAGACAGGTGGAGAGAAGGGAGTCTCGCTGAAATTCATACTAAAAGTGTCCTCTTTGGACTGGAAGCCATTCAAAAGACTGGGAGATTCACCAAAACTTGGGTAAAAAATCTGATCATCGAGCTTGACAGCATCAACAGGATCAGAAAATCCATTAAGATTTGGATCCATAACTCTTTACCCTCTGAAAACCTACAAAACATGCATATTGGAAAAAAGAGTTAGATC
Source organism: Eustoma russellianum (assembly GCA_036186865.1). Classification (NCBI taxonomy): domain Eukaryota; kingdom Viridiplantae; phylum Streptophyta; class Magnoliopsida; order Gentianales; family Gentianaceae; genus Eustoma; species Eustoma russellianum. The sequence continues at coordinate 456,825 of AP025097.1, read as the reverse complement.
ACTTAGACATAGTTTAACTAAATCAGTAAAGCACATACATTTCCTACCATTTAAAGTGAAGAATATAGCACAAACCCCGAAAAAACATTCTGGAGTGTTGTTTGAAAGAGAGAAGTAATGTGACCCTTTCCCTCAGCCCAACAGGCATTGGTGAAATTTTCAAGCCCTTAAACATGATTATGTTACTATGATTATTGAACTTTCCCAAACTAAACACAAAATTGTCAATACTACTGGTCTGATTAGCGCTAGAGGAAAAGGCTAAGAGCAAAAGAACCCCAATAAACAGAAGGATAGCATTTCACTGGACACTAACTTATAAGTCCGTATATAGAAAAACCTTACAAAATAGTAGTAGTTTATCAATCAGTTTTACCAATAAGTGTAACAAACTTGGGAAGCATATCTTTAACAACCAACAAAAAAAGGCAAGAAATTGAAGCATGGATCCAAACCTTGAATAGAAATGAATAAAGAAACCCAAGAAATCAAAAACCCACCCAAAAAAAAAAACCTAAAAGATAAAGAACCCCCCCCCCCTAACAAGAGAGAGAGAGAGAGAGAGAGAGAGAGAGAGAGAGAGAGAGAGAGAGAGAGAGATAACACAGAACACTGACGAAAAGCCTACCCGGAATTCGCCAAAAGAAAGTGAACTCTTACCAAATAACCAGTCAACTTATAGCAGAAATGAGAAATAAGCTTTTTTTTACAACTCAAAAAATCAATTCCTTTAAGGATTAAGCTCTCACATGTATGAAACATAAAACCCTAACTTTGAATAACAGAAATGAAAAACGATATCTACAAAAGTCACAAAACCAACAACACAAATTTGTTTTTTTTTTGGGGGGGGGGGGGGGGGGGGAGAAGCCAACTTACAGCGTTAGTCTTCAACAGAGCAGACAAGAAAGAACCTCTTAAAACAATGGTTTGGGGGGAGGTAAAGGGAAAAACTGAATTCCTAACCAGTGGAATTTTAAGATGAGAGCAACAAACCAACCCCACAAAGTGAAAAATCACTTCTTTACCACACCCAAACAGGAAAAAAGACAAATCGGTAAGTTTCAATAGCGCACCTGGTAAATAGAATTAAAGAGCTAAAACCAAGAAACTGTGACAGCGAGGAAGTTCGTTGGGAAGATGGGTAAATATAGGATCAATATTCTTTCAATCTTGAAATAAGCACATAGCTAAGGATTTGCCTCAATTGGTTGAGACCCTAAATAAAAGATCTTGGTTCACTATCGACAATTTCTCGCGAGAATCAAGAAAACACACGCACACAGAATTTGGATGATTCGTCGAATAATAGACAGCAGGGTATTCAGCAAAAGCAGAGAGGAGCGGATTCAAGCTCCGGAGGGTGGTGTCGGGTGAAGAAACAGTAGCATTCGGAATTTATAGTGGGATCCTCCGCCTCCATTCACTGTATCCAACAAATTTTGGTGGCTTAGGCCGATGACCTCCAACAATAAAGGGAGAATCTGGTTAAAATTATTTCCTTCCTTATTTTTTTCTCTGCCCACGCGTTTTTTATTTGGAAACATTCGTCCTCATTTACCTTACAAAAGTTTGAACTCCAACTAATAAGGTGCTTGTCACACTCTATCCTAAAGATAATATAGGGATGTAAATTAATTATCTAACGATGCGGTAGCTGGAGTTTGGTCATTTATACAGCAGTCTGCATAATGAGCTTCCAGCACTGCATGCAAGCCTACAGGCCAAGAAGTCCCACATTATGCATTTGATGGCAAGGGACTTTCTTGACTTTGACAATAATTGAACCTCTAATCTCCTTTTCGAGAACCCATAACTGAAACTAGTTGGGTTATGTCCTGGAGACTCATTTACTCTACAAAGTTCTTAGATAAAGTCTCTTTTCCCTTTTCTCGTATTTTTTCATCATACCTAAGAAATGTAAGCTGCAAGTCATCATAGCACATTATGTTTATGATTGATTTGTACAGGTGTCATTTCATAGATGATTTGTTTTTGTCACGATTGATTTGATCGTGTGTTTTTTAGGTTTATGATATTTATATTTTTTAATAAAAATGTAACCTATTTATTGTTTAAAACAAGGATTTTTATTTATAAGTCGGTTACCTTACGTTAATTGATATTTTTGTTTAATCGTTTTTTGGATATCATTTATAGCGCATATTTAGTTAAGATTGTAGCCCTATAACAAAAGGAAATGCCTTATTAATAAGTTCATGCATGAAACAAAATGCATGCATTTCAATACGAAATTATGTTAAAGTGGATTGGCTTTATTTTAACATGCCTTCACTATTCAGAAGAAGATTTATTTTCTCTCTCTTTTTTCTACAAAAGGTGGCTAATTAGGAAATTAACACATTACATAAATGACCACTTGATATCATCTGGTCCTGAAAAATAATAGACAGTTTATGGTTCTTGCGTATGAGTTTTGCATTATATTGTTAGGCGTTCTAAGTGCATTAGTTTTCCGAGTTTATATACGGTCTGGAGATCTGTTATACGCAGTCTTATTCTACATTGTATAAGAGACTGTTTATACATCTCGAACCTGTGATCTTAAAGTCATAAAATATGAACATTACCAACATTATATTGTTATATTATGGACCAAAATTAGATCGTGTTTGTTGGAAGTTAAAAGATAGATGATGGACCATGCATACAGTCCTTTCAGTGAATGTATCTTGCACATAGGTCTTACATGTGGGAGCCATCATATTGTGAGATAAAGCATAGATATTTTGTCTTTTAGAAATTCAAATACTGACTTATAAGATAACCTAAAATCCTGTAGTCTTAACAATTGTACATTATTCATAGTCGTTTTTACAATTCAGCAAACCCTATATACAGGTCTTACATATGGAAAAGAGGATCAGAGTTGTCTTTGCATTTTTTTGTGTTTGTATTTGTCTTTATACGATTATTGCTATTTTAGTATCGTAGGCTTTCTATTTGTGTTTACTAAATTTTTTCACTAACACACTAGCACATCATATCACTATTATTGTGTCATATATGCATGTATATATATAGCCAGAGGTCTCGCTAGAAGAAAACTCTTTATCATCTATGATGGAGGTATTGTTTGTCTACCTCTCAACATCTCCAGATCCTAACGATAGTTTTTTCTAGTTGTTGTTATAGGACTTTACAAAAGATCCTAGAACTATCTTTTATCATGTAAAAGGACGAAATAGGAATTGAAACCAATAAAAAGAGGACACAAAAGAGAGTTTAAAGTTTAGTTTTTATTGCGCGGATCGGATCCTGCAAGGCAAACAATGAGGCTAAAAATGAGGCCGCGAATCCGGTGGCGCCATGTGTCCCATTCTTCATCTATAAAAAAGGTTTTTTTAAAAAAAATAAGTCAAATGAGACACGTGGCGTCACCGGATTCGCGGCCTCATTTTTGACCTTATTGCAGGATCCTATCCGTTTTTTATTGCGAAGGTGTGGGATGGCGAGGGCGGGCCGGTGCGGAATACTTAATCATAAAGTTTTTAATATTTCGGAGGGAGTTTGTTCCATGTTGAATGGCGATATATCTTCCGTCAAGCTCTATCTAGTCTTTAGCATTGGCGAAATCAGTTTGTTCACGGTAGTATTTCGTCATTGCCATGCTCGCGGCATGTTTGTAATGATATTCTATATAGGGTCCTAATTATAGATGTTGTCAATACACGTAAAGTAAGGGATAACATAGAACAAAACACTGTTACGTACACATACCAGTTTTTCTATCCTGTTGATGTAAATTGCATTATATGAATAAAGATCCCATTCTTCCAAAAAAAAAATTAATATTTCAGTCGGGCCCTTTTCTCCGCATCTGGCCAAAACTTAAATATTTTAAAAACATAGTAGGAGAATAAATCTCTTTATTCTTGCAAAAGTCCCCTGCCAAGCGACTAGCGACAAGAACTTTCTATTCGGTGTGGAAATTTTCATAGGTTTCATCAATCATAAAGATCGGAATATTTCAGTATATAGATATGAAATAATTATAAAAATAAGAGATTCTCCATTACTAGAAAAGCTCTTCAGAATGATTCTACAAAAAAGTCAAAATGTAATTATTAGTTTTTTTTTTTCCACAAAAAGTTGGTAATGACATCTTTTACTGAAAAAACTAGATATCCATACAACTTAAATCACACTATTAATAAACAGCGTAACAGCTTGTCACCAAAAGTAAAAGGAAAACCATAGTACACTACACCACCACCACAACAACAACATTACACGTTGATTTAGAAGCTCTCACCTATGGAAAGGTCGGATATATGCAACTATACCAATATGTTAGAAACACAGAGGTTGTTTCTCGATGACCCATAATGAACATAGTATACTACACAATGAATCTGAATCAGACTTAAAATAGAAGCTGCCTGGCAAGACCAAAAAGGAATGGACTGCATTAATACTACACATATTATCAGTTCATGCAAAAAATATATCTTGCTTTCTATAGAACCAAGCTCATACATTCTCACTAAACCAAGAAACAATTGTAATGCTTTCTAAAGAACCAAGCTAACCTGTCATTTCAATACCATTCATAATAACAAGCTTCCATCAAAAGAGAGGAGACGGTAAATCCTAAAAACAATATCCATGACATCCTCAATTCTTATAAAATTTACACTGATGCAAAACTAATTTCTATGTAAAGGCTGCCAGAAGTCTTGACAATCTTAGACTTTCGTAGCAGCCTTTTATTATATTACCATTTTACAGAGAACCCCCCTCCCCCTCCCCCGCCAAAACCCCGCCCGGGGGTTGGCGCCTTATCTCCCACAACATATATGCATTAAAATATCAGAACTATTAGGTTACCTAAATTAACTTTTCGCAACTTTACATATACAAATGTAATGGACAACACATTGACATATTGGTCATAAAGCAGAGGTTTTTAACTGTACGGTATGTGATTCCCTGATGAAGTTTGATCTTCAAAAAGGGCCGCAAGCATCAGACTCTGGCTTGAACTGCAGCTTCACTTGCTGCTGTGACCAACAAGCATGCGCCGCGAGAACTCTGTCCAACAGCTCCTGGGGCACAGGCTCACCCCTCCGCTGCTGAGGAGATATTCTTGCTGTGTGCACTAGGGTCTTCCACTTGTCCTACAGAGAGATGATGAAAAACCCGAGTACTTGAAGAATTCAAGAAGAGTCTTCCAAAACATCTCATTGAAAGATAAAAAGAAGGAAAACTTTCAACATGCGAACTTTATGTTTAGCAGTTGAGTAGCAATTTTGTTATCCCAGATATTCGAATTAGAATCCACTCCCCAAATTTTGTTAAGAAAGGAAAAACTTTCAACCTAACATCACAAGTTGTATTCATTGGTGGCAACTTGTTTGAGAAGCTGTTACTAGAGTCTAAAACAAAATCTCAGGTTGCCAACAGTAAATTGAAGCAGCCAGATAAAAAGCGATCAATGGATGAAGCCTAAGTAAATAGTGCGACTGTGGACAAAAGAAAAGAGATGCATGCAAGAACTAGACATGCTAAATATTACTACAAAGAAGCCAGACATATACTAGATTTGTTCATTAAGTGCTTTAGAACTTCTAACCTTCAAATCGACATAAGTCCTGTGCTTAGCGTTCTCGAAAGCTCGGAGCTTAACGTCACGCCATCTGCAGAATCAGATACAAACTTGTGAAACACACAGGATGAAAAGTGACGAATTTCATGTAAGTGGTCACAGTGGAAAAGCATAGGACAGTTGCATGTGATATAACTGGCAAGGTCATGTGATAAAGCTCCTGAAACTTCATGTACATGAACTGAGCTTGTCCCATGGTATGTTGTCTAATTCTGACAATGGATAATCGCCAGGGCACTAATACATATCGTAGCTAATATAGTAAGAGGCTAACTTTCATGAAACAAACCTTCCTGTTCCAAGTTTCTCAACCGCTTGGACCAGTGCCTCTACTTCAGAAACAGAGAAAGGCCTACGAATACGACGTTGTGCAGCCTCAGATCTCTTGGACTTCCGCATTGGGACCACAGATAGGGCCTCAACACCCATTGCTGGAACTGCGACTAAGGCTCTTGACTCAACAGTACTTTTCCCCAACGACATGTCAGGAGGAGAGGGAGCTGAATCATGATCACTTTCAATGAAATTGCTCATGTTGGTTCCATGGGGAATTAGCTGCGAATCAGAAGCCTCTTGAAGCGCAGTGTTACAACTAGTAACTGGCGTAGGAGGGTACCTAAAGACACAGCTTCAAGTCTTTGTGAAAAGCTAGAAAAGCGAATTGAACGAATCCAATCTTTTTAGAGGACACCAAAATTACGCATGGTTTGCCAGAAGGCAAAAAAATCAGTTATTGCCAGAATCTGACAGGAAGATCATTAAAAGGACAGCATATTATAAGGAGTTGCTCTGCCACAATGTCATAAACCACCCTCTCATGCACCAGGGAATGACTCTTGAAAGTTGAAAATTGACATAAAAGAAGCATGAAAGAGGCATAAAAGAGAGCTGAGTGGCTGCTGAAATTAAAAAAAAAAACAAGGACAAGAATAACTGACCAAGTGGATAAACCAAACAATAGGATAACAACAAGAACGGAAGAAACTGAGGAAGACATAAACCCAACACAGGGAACCAGCGTATAAACATGGCAGGGAGTCGACTTAAAACAAAGGGAATAGTGCATACCTTGATAGTGGTTCTGGGGCATCACTAGATAGTAGAAGCGGCTGATGGCCAGGATTCAAAAGCTGAGTATTTAGGGAAGTATTTGGCTCCAGCACAAAGCCCAGAGTATCTAGCTTGTTGTTGTGAGATATTCCACTCTGTATTAGAGTTTTGTTATCGTCTCTTATCTTCTTACCCTGAAGAAGTATGCCAACATGCAATCCACCCTTAAGAATGGCTGTTACAGCCTCCATGACTGTTTTCTGCACCAGTAAAAATGAGATTAACTAGCTGCCCCAAGTACTCAAAATTTAGTAATATTGGCAAATATATATTGGTAAAAAATGATAAGAACATGACAGGGTTCCTAAAAATAAACGAATAACCAACCAACAAAGATAAGGAAAAGCCTCATCAAGTTCGATATATTACGAGGAACAAAGAAACAAATTTACCAAACATAGAAATTGTGCCTGCTATAGAATTCAGAATTAGATAGACTTATTTTTTCCTTGATTGTTAGAAGGCAGTCCAAAATATTGGCTCGGTCATATTTCACAGAAGTACATTTTCATGGCAAGTAAACAAGAAAATCATCATACGCCCATCTAAGCGCACCAAGGATGGAAACATGGTGGTATGCAAATTGCACTAATAATGATAACAGTTACAACTTTGTCAGTATGAACATTTACCTTCAGCGAACCAACAGTTTCACTTTCTGGAATCTCTATAAAGAACTCTGGAACCCTGAAAGACTTGATCTTAAGCTTAACTGAAAGGGAAGAAGAAAAAAAAAATCCCCATAAGGAATTTTTGATGTCTGGAGCTATAAAGCCGGAGCCGCTTTATTGAACAAATTGCATAATGCATACCATGGGAGTTATTAGACTGGAAAGAAGCATGCTCATGAGCAGCTGAAATTGACTTCCCACTTACTGCAAGCAACAGGTATCTAATCATTTAGATAATACTGATAAATCCAAACCAGGGCCAGAGATTTTAAATGAGAAGTAGAGAGAAGCATCTCCTAATGAAGTACCTCTTGGAAACATTGAAGCTGAAGCATATTCATCATAACCCCTCCCAGGTGACTTGCATGTCTCATCACTACTGATCCCACAATCGTTATTTGAGACTGAGCTCCAGTCATACAGCTTCCTTTTCTTGAATGGATAATCCTTCTGAGACCTAATCTGTTTGCTTCCAATCTTCATATTATGGGACGTGTGCTTTCTCTCAGCATCTAGACAGCATGAATAATGAAATCAATTAGCCAAGGTATTTCAAGAACTAACACAAAATCATATCTAAGCATTTTTTAACAACTCACCGGAACTTAAATGTTCATCCTCATTTTTATTTCGAGCCGCTGTCCAATACTTAGACGCAAGTATCTTTCTTTGATCTCCAATCTGAGACGATGGCCTGCAGGCCTTATTTTTGGTGCTTGGTTGGGCGCACCGAGAAGATTTTTCGTCGTCATCCCTACTAATTAAACTAAAATTGTCTCGACTACAGGGGACCGAACCACTAGGAATATGGTCTCTAGAAGAAGAAAATTTTTTGCTACTGTGAGAACATCCTAGTCCAAAAGATTTTCTGTCCAAAGTCATCCGGCACTCATCTTCACTTATATTCTCCCTTTTGTTTATTGCCAACTTCAGATCATTACGCTCAGCTTCGGTTGGTTTATTACCTTCACTCTCTACTTTACAACCATGGGAGACCCTGCAACCAAACAGCTCTATATCTACTTTACCTGTAGTGTTTCCTGATCTAGTCATTTCACCGTCTACCAATGGTTCAGCAGAGCCAACCTTCTCTGAGCATTCAGACGTTATCACAGATGCAGGTCCGGAGCAAGCATCTTTCTGAGCACATGAAGTCTCCTTAGAAAGGCCACTTACAGCGGGAGCTCCTAAGACCAGCTCGGAAACAAAAAAACTCCTACTGTTACCATCATTACTACCACTGGCATTTAATGCTTTATCTTTGTCCTGTTTATCCTCAGCAAAATCATTGGCAGTTTTAGATAGCTTTTTATTACTAATATCCATGGAACCAGGAGATGACTCACTTTCCGACAACAATTTACCTGCTATATTAGCCAACAAGTCGAAAGCACACATTTGATTTACATCCACTTTCTTCTTAAACGTGCTCCTTCTCTACAAAATGACAACGAAACATTTTCAAGGTCAGACTTCAAAATTGGAACTTATGTGACCATTAATTTTGAAATAAGAAGCCAAGAAATGCAAAATAGGTACCCTAGCGGATCTGGCTGCTCGGGGTATGGGAGGCATTTGATAACCATTGAACCCATAGTCTAACCTTTTCTCCAGCACCATATTTTAGAACACATAGCCAAAGAACCTCAGGATGCACAAACATACATGTTTCATCAACAACAACAATATAAAATATCAAGCATTAGCTTCTCCTCGAAGGTTTCACATGGAGCACCCCTGAAGACAACCACCGGAAAAAAAAGGTCACTATTAATATTACTGCAATCAAGAAAAGAAAAAAAAAAGAAAGGAAAAAAAAAGAAGTCTAGCAAGCGTTCAAGTATGAAATATTCATATGTCATGAGACTCAGTACTTCCAGTTACTGAGTCTAGAAAAAGTGATGATTATTCCAAAATCTAATCCAAACGTGCACCGCACAAAAGGGGCCAATCTGAAAGATAAGCACGGACAAGAAAATGTATAAGTAAATAGCCGGAGAAAAGTCCTCATTTATCACTCAATGTATAACACTGAAGATTGAAAAACATTAGATTTTTCATCTAGAAAGCTGATGGGGTCACAGAGGGGATCACTTGAGATGTCACCAACAGATTCAGCAGCTAACCGAAGAACAAACAAGCTAAATTCAATAACATGAAGTAACTTCATGTGACGATCAATCATGGGAATAGGAGAGGAAAAACAATGACATTCACAAAAGTTCATGCAGTAAGCATGACTCTTGAAGCTTAGAAGAAGTGAAAGAGCATATGCTTCTTTCTACTCTGGATATGTAGCTTACATCTCTTTGAATCTTTTTGCTTGCAAATATTAGGGTTCGCCAGAGCATGTAGGCTAGCAAACAGATACCAGGATCTTAGTAACAAAAGAAATGATAAGAGGACCAGGCAATACCCCCAAAAATATCCAAGAACTCGGTCATAAATATCGGTATTCCAGGGAAAATAAATGATTTTCCCAAATGAGGTAAACAACTCAAAAAAGTATTCCAGGTATATACAAAACTAAATTTCGGATTCAAAGGGATCAAAGAGACTGGGGATTCAAAGGGATCAATGATCCAGTCTGCAGTGGCAAAATTAACAAAAGATCGTTTATATATAGAAAATAATGATAAGTTAGCATCAGACAGCGGATGTAGAACGTCTTCTCGAACTCCATCAAGGTAAAGAACACAAACATTCAGAGACTTCTCAAAAAGTGCAGTTTGTCAAAGCCCTGAAGAGCAAAATGTCATATAGAATCCATCAAACGTTAATTCACACCGTAAGTCCCTCCCCGGACCCTGCCGGGAACGCCCTTCTTTAGCATCAGAAAGGGGAGAATAGAAGACCCTAAAGAACAGCCTAAACAACCGGGTTCTGCATGAAGACTTCATACAAAAGAGTGAGAGAAGAAAAACTTCCATGTAAAACAAAAGCACTTATGGTTGCAGAGAATCGTGAAGGAACCATGATTTTCGACGATAAACTATCAAACTTTGTAGTTTTCACTTTGCAACGTAAGGGTTAAAGAAGAAAAGGTGCATCAAGAGCCGACAGCATCAATATACACATCAAATAATACATAATTCTCATCATCCCACCTCCACATCAAAAGAATTCATTTCAAAATCACCACCATTTTCATTCAAAACTTCACCGCTTGCCCAATTCAGCCCCAAGCTGTACCAGTTTTGCATAATTCCAAGCCATCATCGCAAGATCCAAGAGTAATTCACATAATTCAAGCCCCACCAAAGATTTCAAAATAAAAATCTCATCTTTGGAACTTATTCATGATCGTTTTCAGAAAAAAGTAAAAAGGATCTCTCTAACCCATTTTTCTATCTCCACTCACTTTCTCATAAGCCAATCTAATATTTCAGACGCAACCCTGTAGTTTAATATTTGAATTTATTTCCTACCCTTCTTTCTTTATGTGATTTGGGATTTTCTTTTTTCACCCCCACCTCTGTTTTCTACTGTGTATGGCCACAAAACCCTTTGAAACCCACAGAGACAAATTGCTTAAACCCCAGTTCTTATACAATTTGACTTCTATCACCGGAAATGTCGGTTACAGACAGAGATTACTGGCTATATCAAGTTTCTCTCAAAAACATCCTAAAGACCGGTTCTTTTGTGGCCCGCGCTCTTGCCCAGATGGGGCTTTCAGATGCTTCCATGTGGATATGTATGATTATCGTGTGGTTAAGAAACGTTTGGAGGATCGAGAAAAACGTTGGGTCACAAAAAGGGAGAATTTCCTTAATTCTTGGCGCTTCTTTAATTTCTTTTTTCTCCTCTCAAATAAATTTTCAATTTTTTACCACCCTTCAGTAACTCTACCAAAACGATTGCAACTTCTTTTGAATACAAACGGTATGAGCCGATCTGAATATTAACTTAAGGAATCAAAAATTTTTAAAGAAAAATTCAAAATTTAACTCGAACAAGATCTTTGTATGACATACAATCTCAAGCTCGAATTCTAATGTTTCAGAATCAAGTCGAACTCGAGCAGTATTCAAACATATTTTGAACAAAATTAAATATAATTTTTATTCTGAAAATTGTATGTATAAACAAGCATATTTTAAACAAAAGCAAATATAATTTTTATTCTGAAAATTGTATGTATAAACAAAAGAACATCCCCCTCCCAATCAACCAAAAAAACAAAGGAAAAATAGGAATGTGTATATTTAGCTGATATTATAGTACCATTATTAGTTTTTTTTTTTTTTGCATATAAACTTATTATCTTTACTACAATTGATAGTTATCATGTTTAATTTATTACTTGTATCGAAGGCATATATTAATATAACAACAAATCATGCATATTCATATATGTTACAAGTAGGGCTGCTCAACGAACCAAACAGTTCGCAAATTGTTCGAGTCAGTTTGTATTCGTTCGGCAATGGTCGGTAAACGAGCCGAATTCGAACAACTGTTTGAGTTTGTTTACTAAAACAAGCTGAATTATTCGCAAACTGTTTGGTTCGTTTAAATAGTTATAGTGTTATTAGGTCGAGCTCGAGCCAATTTCGAAGTTTGTTTAGCTAAACGAACCAAGACGGACAGTTCGTTTAGCTAAACGATTCCAAATTCGAAATCTAGTATTCGGTTTGGCTCAGTTCGTTAATGCCCTAGTTGCAAGTCCCAGCATGTTTACAAACTAACGGTTCGAATATCAATATATTCAAGACTGACTCGCTAAGCATTTAAGTTAAATCGAGTTCAACCACGAGCTATGTAGAGTCAAACTAGTTGAACAAAAATTTAAAGTGAACTCGATCGGATCACGAGTAGTTTAATTCATCTACGCCCCTAATCCTTCCATTCTAAAGTCAATGGGTAGGTTAAATTTCATAAAACTCAATTGGGTAAATTTTGTGGGGTAATTTAATTGGGTTAATGAGTAATTATTTTAATTGTTCATCTATAGCGAATATGAATAAACAACTCTTGTGTTTTTCTCTTTCTTTTTTCCTTTTTGAAAAAAAAAACTCCTGTGTTAATACGGATCTAATATACAAGTTGCTCGTATGCCGAGTTAATTGCATCTGGTATCCATTCTTTTCCACCAAGTTTTAAGTAACATCCAATGTTTCATGAAACACACTTGCCATCCAGACTTATAGGGTTAATAGACACCTGGCATCCATGCTGATGTCATAAAGGCAATTTGCATTTATTTTTTAAAAGTTTATAGAAAAAATAATTCAAAAATAAAAAGAAAAACTCTACCCCCACCCCCACCCCACCCCCACACCACCGCAACCATGCGACCTCCCTCCCCCTTCTTCTTCTGAATCTACATTTGACTTCTTCCTCTTCCGAACAATCTTTTTGCTCTCTTTCGCATTAGAATCTACCTGGCCTACATTAACAGCTGACGCATTTACAAGATCTTCTGATATCCCATGAGAATCTTTACCTTCAGACTTGATATTCGTCTTCTTTTGCTTGTTCTTCTTTGATTTGCAACTGGATGAAGCGTCCCCCTGTGGTTTTCTTGAAGCAGATTTTTTAGTGGGTCTTTTTGTTCCCTCTGTTGGCTGTTCAACTTCTGTTAGCATTTCCAAAGAGGCGTCTTCCACTTTTAAGAATGCAAATCTCCTCAAACAAGAGAAAAATCTCTTTAAATACCTTCCATCCTTGCAATGTGAACCATTTATGGCAGTCCCACGGAGATCATACAGCATTTTGTCTGAAGGTGAATTAATGAACTGTAGTCATTTAACCAATTGTTTGTTTTTGAAAGTTAAAGAGAAAAAGAGAGAGGCGAGAAGTGAGGTGAGAGAGATGAAGAGGATGAAGATGGAGATGGAGGAATGTAGATTGATAGGGAGGATGAAGATGGAGATGAAAGAAGAAGATGAAGGAAGAAGAGGGAGGGAGGTCGCATGGTTGCGGTGGTGTGGGGGTGGGGTGGGGGTGGGGTGGAGTTTTTTTTTTTTTATTTTTGAATTATTTTTTCTATAAACTTTTAAAAAATAAATGCAAATTGCCTTTATGACGTCAGCATGGATGCCAGGTGTCTATTAACCCTATAAGTCTGGATGGCAAGTGTGTTTCATGAAACATTGGATGTTACTTAAAACTTGGTGGAAAAGAATGGACATCGGGTACAATTAACTCCTCGTATGCCATCATCTTTTTTTTCCCTAGTTGCATCGTGTTAAATAAATATCAATTAATATGATGATTTGTAATGGATTTTAATTTCAGATAAAATTACTCCATAAATTTTAGTTATTTCGCCCAATGAGAGCCAATGCCACCATTGAGTATATAAGGAGTATTGATAATATGAAAATACTAACCATATATAGCCAATTAAAAGAGGTGACAATTTAATAATATTTCCAAAAAATCATGTCTACTCAAAGATTTTAGTCTTTTGTCCTTTTCTGTGTGGCATGGCAACTCAAATTTGTATTTTTCTATTAAAAAAAAGTTTACCATGCACACATAAATATAATAAGATTGTTAAATTGTTATTTAGAGTTAGAGAGTAGTAGATACCCAGAGATGCAATGACGTTTAATACTATACACATTTTGAATCCACACTCAAACTTTTAGATTGTTAAATTTTTATTTAGAATTAGACAGTCAGTAATTTATTATATATTTCCATTTTATTTATACATTAATTCCATTTTGTCCACTGAAGCCTTCTACGTTTATTACATAGTAACAGATTTCTTGCAGAGGAAAAGAAAATATTAATAAATAGTTTTTCCATTAGAATGTGTTTAGAGAACAGATAAAATAGCATCGAGTCCCCTGCAGTTGTGGAAATGTAACTACTACAATTATTGTGCGCCATTTCTTTCAGACATTGGCTGTGACTTGTTACCAAATCACGCAAAACCAATAATCGTTTTGAGGTTTAGCAAATATATAGAACATTGACTGGTAATTCAAGAATGTTTGTTAATTGAAAATTTACAAACCGAAACTCAATTAAATGTTTTCAACAACTACTCTTCCTATTATACTTAATAAGAACAACAACAGTAATACTTACACTAACAACCTAGTGTAAGCAAACACAAAAACAACTTCTTACACAAAACAACTTTGTGCAACTACAACAACTTCATCTCTAAGCAATAACAATTTCTTGCTATCTCACAACTTCAACAAAGTTCTCTCAAAGAACTTTCTCACAGTGGGTTTAGGAAAGTAGTGGAGTTTACACTTTCTCACTAGTCAATTAAATGAGTGTAACATCGCCGTCTCTTTTTGTTGTCCATTTAATCTTAATTTATTAAAGAAAAATTATTTATTTGTTTAATACTGTCTCTTTGCGTTATAAAGTTGTTCTCCGTGCATTAGCATCTTGCGTTCGTGCAGGGGCCGGATCACGATGTACGTAGCCGTACCCTACGCTTTGTGTAAGAGACTGTTTCCGCGTCTCGAATATCTGATCTCAACGTTACAAATCAACAACTTTATTAGTTACTTCAAAGTCCGTCCCATGTCTCTTTAACATTCAATTCGTTATTTGGTCTAATGATAATAGTGACTTGCAAAATCGACATATTTTGTATGGTTTGAAAATGTGTGAGAGAGGGAGAAATATGGCATGAGCATTTGGCTCGACTTAGAGCGATAATACGGGGAAAGTTTAAGTTTCACTTCAATTTTCATTTATTATCACTGCTTCCTCATAAAGTGACTCTGTTTCCTTTTTTTTTTCCCCTTTTTGTTGGAAAAGGTTGAACCCCAACCCAAAGGTCTTACATTGCTCCAGCTCCAAGAAGTTGTGTGGAGTATGTAAATCAAGAGTCCAGCAGCCTTCTAGATTGGTTGATATCTTACACAGTTATTTACACAAAATGCCCCACACAAACCAACCTTTGGTCTGGCACCAGAGGAACACCCGCACTGTAAGCATCCCTTGATTTTAGGATGACTTTGTATTTTTTTTTTGCATTTTTTTGTTTTGTCTTTGTCTTTAATTATGTGTGCATATACATGGTTATGTATTTTAATAGCTTTCTATTTGTTTTTAATAAATTATTCTACTAGTACACTAGCACACCATATGTCTATTATTATGTCATCTATATAGGTACATATAGAGTTGGGGGTCTCACTGGAAACAAACTCTCTATCATTTGGGATGGAGGTATCGTTTGCGTATCTCTCACCCTCCTCAGACCGTAGCGGTAGCTATTGATTTTGTTAGGATATACAGAGTATGTTTGTTGTTATTGAATATCATGAGACACAACAATATAC
Organism: Eustoma russellianum; assembly: GCA_036186865.1. Taxonomy (NCBI): domain Eukaryota; kingdom Viridiplantae; phylum Streptophyta; class Magnoliopsida; order Gentianales; family Gentianaceae; genus Eustoma; species Eustoma russellianum. The sequence goes on along the minus strand of AP025097.1, from coordinate 441,148 downwards.
TCTAAGATATAATTAAATAACAAATGATATCGTCTTTTTTCCCGTGAGAGATCAAGTATTGTAGTCTTAATGATTAGTCTTTATAAGATACAAAAATTCAAGTGAAAAAGGTATTACATAAGCGTGGCAGTTATAAAATAAACAACGAAAGGCCCATGTATATTGTATTTTCTTTCTATTTTATCTTGTTCAAAAGATGTGGCTTTTAGTCAAATGTATTTCGTAAATTTCAATTTTAATCACACTAATTGAAATCATCATTCAATCAATTAGGGAACACATAAATAATATAATATTCAACATGATACTCATTTATCTTTTATAATATAATTTTTAATATAAGGTAATCACTTTTCACAAAGAATATTACAAATAATTTAAAAATTATTTTTCTCATATAAAAACAATAAAAAATTAAACAGATAATGTGTATATGATCTATCTAAGAATATACAGTAAGAAGTAATAGTAATAAACAAGTTATACAGTCATAAGTAATAGTAATAACGGACATTTGTTCCGCAGGTTCTAATCTAGTTGGTATTTAGTTTGATTGCAATAGAAGACATATGTTCGTCTTATACCCATGCTCTAATTTATCATATGAGTGTGTTGTTTTTGTCATTATCCCTTTTAACTTAACCCTTCTAAGTAATTATGTATATTCTTGTCAGAAAAATAATTACGTGCATTTACCTTTTCTCCTTTTTGTCCTCCTCCCGTGTGATTTATCTACGTTCGAAATTAGAAGGATCACGAGAGATTCTTCTGGGAGGAAACGGGGATTGGTCATCGTCTGCATTGGATAAAGAGGTCTAAGATCTGTAAGATAAATCCCAAGATGGCTTAGGGATAAAGTGCTTAAGGGATATGAACCAAGCCATGTTGGCCAAGATGAGTTAGAAGATGTTTACCAATATGGATTTGTTGTGGGTAAGAGTTCTTCGGTGCAAATACATAGATGTTTTACAAAGTGGGATGAAATCTAATGTCTCTCTTCTATTGCGTCATATTCGCAACATTATACCTTTGCTAAAAGTCGGACTTGAGCCTTGTAATGTTTTGAGTGCAGACACTTCGCCACAACCGAGGTGGCAGGGTACTTCTTCGGATGCTTTTTCCGTCGCCAGTGCATACCAGTTGTTAGGTAATGGTCCTAACACTCCAGCTTCATCTACGTGAGATAATATATGGGATATGAAAGGGCCATGTCGCCTGAATTTTCTACTATGACAATTGTGCCATAACGCCATTCATGTTGGTAAGAACATGCAAAAACACCACGTCGCACAAAATAGCAGCTGCAAAGTATGTGGATATGTAGAGGAGGATACATTACATACGTTCCGCGACTGTATGTGGGGCAGACAAATTTAAAAAATGCTGCTTCGACGACAGGATATGCAACGGTTTTGCAGATTTAAGAACACATTTGATTGGGTTGAGGCGAATCTGAAGGCTCCCTGAGACTCCCAGCATATGAACAATGACGGGCGTTATATTTTTAGGGAAGCAGTGGCAAACATTCGATATTGGAGGAATCAAAGAGTTCATGGCAGTATATCCCATTTCCCCCCTTGTTGTGTTCGAGATGAAATTATCTGTCGTGTGAATAAACTATTAGTAGCCCATAAATGTGATCGTAACGTAGATACTAATGATGTATTTATACGCTAGCATGGCATAGGAATGATTTGTAATTCTTTCTTCTCGATATTTTAATAAGGTCCCTTTTTCGCCAAAAAATAAAATAAAATTAGAAGGATCTAGTACTCCTATTTAAGTTCCCATCCTACCATCTTCACTCGATTTGTTTCTGGTGGGGTTTAGCCCTTGAGGTTCGATTTCAACGTCCGATCGGAAAACTGAATCCCGGTGAGTTCGTGCCTCTGTTTCACTTCAGTATCTCGTGGTTTTAATATACGTAACGCCTTTCTTTTGTCGATTTTGCAAAGGTCGTTTATTTTAGAGCAATTAGCTGACTTTCGGGTTTATGGAATTCTTGGTCGGAGTGGTTTCTTGTTTGCTGCTGTGTAGGTTATTCCATATGCCTTGTCTTTTATTGGGTAGTCCACTTATTAGAATTTATGATTTGTTAAAGTCCAATGTGCTTTTTCAGTCAGCTAGCAAACTATGATAATTATTTGGTTTATGTTTTGCCTATTGATCTTAAATTTTGTGGATGTATGAAGACTTCTTTTATATTTTTGTTTTTTAAGTTTGCGGTGATCAATTAGGTTCCTTTCGGGGCGGCCTGTAATTTTGCTGGATATAGTCCATACTATTTTTTGGGTCTGTGCTACTAGCTTTGGAGAATTAACTCTGGTTTTCCTTCTTGCTATTCGAAGTGTGGAGTTACAATTTTGTTATCACGTCTGTAATGGTGGTTCGCAAAAAACGGAAGGCTAATGCTTCAGCCTCCGTCAAAACTCCTGAAGACGATACTTCTGCTGAAACGGCAAGGGTTGGTGTGGATACAGGACGGATTGCGGATGTCTTAGAACATAAGGTTGTTTCTCCGGAAAAATACGATCGCGAGAGAACCATTGGCAAAGCGGAACTTGATAATGCTGTCATTGTTGGTACTGACAGCGTCATCACCATGGATAAAGCAGAACTTATGAATGACGCAGTTACAATTTCTCATAATGAATTGCACGGTTTTAAATCAATTGCAGCCGAAGAACAAGCCAACGAGGAAGTAGTTCCTGAGGGAGGAGAGGCACATGGAGACGAAGAAGAAGATTGTGATCGTCCTCTTGAATTTCGTGTTGATGTTATTAGTAAGGATGGTGTTTTTGACGAGAACGGTGACAAGAACAATGATGATGGCGTGGAAGATGATGAGGCTGATACAGAGGAAGAGGAGAGGAAAGACAATGAGGCTGCGATAGAGGAAGAGGACGGGGAAGACAATGAAGCTGAGATAGAGGAAGTGGACGGGGTTGAGGCTGATGAAGATGAGGATAAGGATGAGGATGAAGGTGAAGAAGTAGAAGGACATGACAATGTCTATGGATCTGACAATGAAGATAAGGTAGAAAATGAAAACAAGGAAGAAAAAGTAGTGAATGATGATGTTCATCAGGGAAACACAATTAAGGAAGAAGTTAAGGACGATAAGACAAAGAAAGAGGAAGTAGACAGCTTGAAGGAAAGGTTGAATAAGAAAGCAAATGCTGCCAAGGACAAGAATACTAGGGAGAAACTCTCTGGAGGGTCAGCACTAGCAGACTTAAAATCCGAGCATAAGGAAGTACAGGGTGATCAACATGTCGCAATTGAGAAAGCAGATGAAGAGAAAACAAAAGAAAATAGCGGAGGAGGAAGTACGAAGCAGGTGAGCAATAAATTCATAAAAGAGAGCAAAATGAGGACTGTTGGAGGGTGCCCTGAAACGGTTGCCTCTGAAGGAGTCATAATTGGGGAAGCAGATAAAGAAAAAGCAAAACAAGAGAATGGAAGAGCTGGAGGAAGTTCAAAACAGAAAAGCAAGAAATTGAAAAAAAAGAGCAGAGTGAGGAGCGTTGAAGGGAGCTTCAAACAGGGGGCATCTGAACCGGAGGATAAGCCAGAACCCGGGAGCAAAAAGAAGTCTGTTAAAAAGGTTAAGAGCATGGGAATGATTTTTATGTGCAGCACCAAGACAAAAGACGATTGTTATCGTTACAAGGTTCTTGGACTTCCAGCAAGCAAGAGAGAAAGTGTAGAGAAAATTTACAAGGGGATGAGACTGTTCCTTTACGATGTTGATCTAAAGCTGCTTTATGGGATATATAAAGCTGCAGGTCCTGGTGGTTTTAACATTCAACCCAAGGCATTCAACTCTCAATATCCATCCCAGGTTTGTGTAGTGGATGGTCGTTGCTTTGTCCACAGAACTAAAGTGAACTTCTTCACTTGAATACCAACTGGGAACTACCTGAAATCACGTTCTTTTTTTTTATTTTAGTTTTTCTCTTTAGTTTCATTTTTGTTTTCTTTATTTATTTATTTATTTTGAATGAAGCTGGGTTTATTAGTGAATCATCAATATAAGCATAGTACCACTAAAGTTCTGAATTACATTTCGCAGCAAAGACCTGTGATATTTCACTGAAGCTAAACCAACGTCTGCTTACGCAAGCAGCTCTTCTTTGCTATTACTGTCCACTTCTGCAGCCTGTCTTGTCAACATATGCTATCAATATAGGAATCCGCTTTTTCACAAGACTACCGTTGCCCAATTTATAGGCTGCCCTCACTGGGTTCAGGTATTCACAGCATATTTGACGTTAAAACCATTTACGCTTGGTATCCGTATCACTTGACCCTTACAGATCATTCTGCTCAGAAGGGCTGCAGAAGCGTCTTGAATGAACTTACAAGTATCTGTATTTCTCCTCCTTCCCACATACCAATCCCATCTTTCATCCACTACCAGCACTCCTATCTAGCTTCATCAGAAACTCCGAGTTGCGTCTTCAGGGATTCACTGTGGCGGTTGGCTTCGTTCTTCAACAGGTCCCTGGTTAGCAATAATTACCTACACATCCAAGACTATGCCCTACTGGCCTCCACTTGCCAAACTTGTTTTCAAATATGATAATGTCTACCCATTTAATCTGCATGGACTTGTTTGAACAACTATTCCAGAGTTTTCATCATGAGTACATTGTTAAGAGAGATATGATTTGGTGATCCCAATCCATCCTTCTCAACCATGTTACTCATCTTCTCCCACCCCACTTTAGCTACTTTTCTTGACTCAACATCATTGCTCCGCCCATAAGCTTTTGAATTTCACGCAGTATTTCTGAATACTGAAATAGCCTGGCTTTATCAATTGCAACCTTCCACCTAGATATCTCCAAGATGACCTATTCTTGGCTTCTTCGCTGGCCGTTTCTTTAATCAAGGTATTTCGTGTCTGAAAGCTTAGTTGAGGACAAAGGCCACTGATGGTAGAGTGCCAATCCTTACCCCAGGACATCTGCTAGGCGCTGTTTTATTTCCCCATCCAACCTGACTATGTATACCTCACTCTTCTGAAGATCTGGTACCTGCCTCGAAGACACTAAAATTTTCACATCCATTTCACCACCTTAAAAGATCTCTCTTCTGCTTTTGTCAGTGTGAACAAGTCATCTGCAAGGGTTAGGAAGTTACTAATGGTGACTTACACATAAAATGAACTTGGATTTTTTTCTGTTCAACTCTGACTTTTAGAAGTTGATGAAATTCCTCTGATTAAAATGAACAGATAGGGTGACGAGTGGATATCCCTGCCTCGAATTTGAAGGACTTGAATTTTCCATTGATAGCCCATTCAGATTTATAAATAGTGAAGCATTGCCACACCCAACCTCTGAATAGTTAGGATACCCATGACTTCATGCCTTTCCATTGAGAAACCCTACCTAACAAAATTATATGCCTTCCTAACACTATGTTTAGCGCATTTGGAAGGCCCTCCAATTTTTTTGACTATCCTTCACCAGGTAATGTATTAATAGTACATTGTCTTGGATCAGCCTTCATGGAATAAAGTCTGACTATTCTCACTCATCACCACCTGCAGTCTAATATTCCGGCAGCTATTGGCCTAAAATCCAAATTTTCTCATTGCATTAGACGCCTTAGGTATTAAAGTCAAGTTGGTGCTATATATGTGCCCATACTTAAAAAAAAGAAGTATTGCACAACTTTAGTGAACTCACCTTCAACCGGTTCCTGGCTTCATAGAATCTTTGAAAAATTCATCAGGTCCTGGATCAGTTTGTGATTCATGTCTTATTAAGCTACCTTGATCTCATCCTCCATTATTCCATCTTGATCCTGCTAAATGTTTTATTCAACGCATCCAGCTGTTTGTTAGACTCCGCATTTTTTTTCCCTTATTGAGCCCTACTGGTTCCTTTTAAATTAGTTCATGATCTTCTGTTACATCCTAGACTCACATCGTATCCTTAGAACCTTGTTTTTATTGGGTGACCCTTAACAATTTTATGTTATTTTATTTATCTTTTATTTATCTGGTAAAGAAATGCCTATTGTCTTTTTGGTCATTCAGTGTATCCTTTTCTGAGACATGCTTTCAGTAACATCGTTTCCGTTCTTCAATGATGATTTAATTTAGTTCTTTAGACCTAACTTTTGTTTTTATATTGAAAGGTGGGTATCATAATTTATCACGCTTGGCATGTCATAATAGGCTGACCTTTTACTTTTCTACTTTTCCCTTGCCACTTGATTGGAACTGCTATTGGATCTATTTCTCTAGTTATTGACGCCTTCATGTTGTACATAGTATCTAATGCAACATCTTTTTAGATCATTTGTTATGCTTAGCATTTTACATACTCTTGTTTGCTCGTCTTCTTTTGCTTGCCACTTTTGAATGGATTCTTGTTACGTGGCCCATTTCTGCAGTTATCAGGTGGTCATTATTGTACTTTGTTTTCTGTAGACCTTATGAATGCCACAATTTTAACTTGGTGCTGGGATATTATTTACTTCTGGCATTATCACGGGCTTCTTGCTGTATTTAATAATGCGTAAACACTAACGCCATATATTTGGGATAACCGTATATGTCATGGAAAGAGGAAGTTTCAATCAAACTTTTCCATGTTTCCTTTTCTTTTTATTTAATTATCATGAATAAGAAAGATTTGTAAATTCTTTTTGAGAAGTTAACGCCGATCTAGGCATCCATATCAGAAAATACATGATCATTTATGGAGTACCTGATCCATGGTAACTAGAAAGGAAATAAGTAACCCTGACTGGCTCTGTAATTTATCCTCCAAGCTGTTATTGAGTTGTGAGAGGGATGTTTCTGATCCAGGCAGCAACCAAGAATCGAACTATTGTCAGGCTTGTATCTCCTAATCCTTCCCGGGATCAAAAGCACCCAAATCTGTTCAAGGTGTCCTTTATGATTCCACTAGTCTTGCTCTTGATGAAGGTGGAACCTCTGGTTCTTTCTTATTGGAAGGACTAAAGTCTAATGGTCAAGCTGAGCCGGCTGTGTGCTGCTAAAAGCTACTTGAAACCCCAATTTACCTTGTATCCTGAAACCTTATTCTACGGGAAAATATATTGAATCAGTGTGGGAAGTTAGCAAGCAAAGAGGACTCCACAGCGAGTTTCTAACAAATCATTTCACAGATAACATCGAGTTGTATTTAGTATTTCCCGACCTTGCAGCCTTTTATGTGTGTTAACCTTTTTTCTGCAAGGTAGCTGAAATATCCTTGCATATCAAGGTGGTCCCCTTGTAGTGCTCAAAGTCTTACCCCAAATAACTTTCTTTGAGTTCATGTTGGACTTCCTTGTTCTCCCCAAGCTAAAAGAAACTGACCTTTGTGTGCTACAATGTCCCGTCTTCCAAATCTCGCGAATTCAGCAACTTTTGGGGACTGTCAATCAGAACCTTGATCTTAGGATATATTATCCTTGCAGCCTGTACCATTTCCTGTAAGAAATAGACTTAGATGCTTTTTCTGGAATGTCCATCTTTAATTCCCCGTGATATTATCTGCAGTTGTTCATTTGCTCCCTAATTTATGATGCCCTTATTCTTATGCTCTAGCGGCATCTTAGTCTTGTAAGTATTGGGCATTGAAGTTGATGATTTATGATACTGTCGACATGTGCCACTTTACCCTCGGATATTATTTATGTGGGCATATGATACATAACATCGTCACACACATAGCATTGTTACAATACATGATCATCTTAGATTATGTTTCCATCATTATGAACTGGTCTTGCAAAAGAATCAGATATGATACTGCTCCCTCCTTCTATGTATAATGTATACGATGTTTGAGCACACTTTTTGACTTTTTCTCCCCCACCCCCACCCCCACCCCCTTTTTCCCCCTCCTTTTTGACATTGTTTTGCTTCGTCTCAACTTTCTGCTGTGTTTTGCCAAACGCATGCGAGAATTAGCCCTTAGAATGTTACTTGTTCAATCCCCCCTCTTTGTCTGTGTCTTCCGTGGATTTCTTTTTTATTAATATGGCCTCTCAAAAACATTTTAGGTCCGGTTTACCATTCTGGAAGAGTGCCTGCCATTGGCAGAGGAGAAGTTTAAGAATGTCATTAGAGAAAACTACTACTCGAAGAAAAGATTTGAGACCTTGTTGACGTCCACGCAGGTACATTGATATTATTGCTTTAGAAGTCCTTTTTATGACCTAAAAGTTGCAAGTAATTAGGACTCAAGTAGAAGAGCAATAAGCTACTAAGCAAAGATGTCAATATATCAATATTGACTAGTTCATGTTTATCCTCTACTGGGCTCCTAGATAGGGTTATTCGAAAGCCAAATGGCCGAAGTACAACAATCTCGGGTAAAAACTACATGTTTAGCTGTGTTTGCACCAAATAAAAAGCAAAACAGGATATGTTTTAGAATACAACACTTTGTCCCCTTTAACCAAACATCAGCCCAACAAGTACCTCCTTAACGCTAAAAAAATTAATTCATCAGAATATGCCTGGAAACCTCTCTTGTTGATCAACTAGCATTGGAGTTGATGTCAAATATAATGAGGGAAGAGCTGGTAAGTGGTTAGCTGGAGGTTGCAGCAGCGGCTATGAGTTCCAAACTTCCAATCAGGTAGCAAAGAAGTAGGTCTCCAATGTCTTTGGCGATTACTCTTAGTTCTGATAGAACACACGATTGGATCTTTCATAGGCTGATATTACGCTACAAAATCTGATATGGGCTATGGAAACTGATGGTTAGGACAGATGCAGTGAGGGGGATGTCTTGATGACTTGTAAAACGTTTGGATTATGGCAGGTGAGATGAAGATGGCGAAGAAAGGAGGAGGCTTTGGGCAGTTCCTGTTGATAGTGTTGGTGCAAGTAGGGTCAGCGGGGCAAGGCCAGAGAGTGTAAGCAGTTAGGTGGCAGTGAAGGTGGTGGTACTAGGATTATATGTTAAAGAGAAACATGGAAGCTCATTGGATTTCTCATACTCATTTAATTTCTCAGACTCCTATTATAATGTGGTTGTGGGGGGGGGGGGGGGGGGGGGGAGAGATATTGTTAAACTGGGGAGCTATTGGTTATGTCAGTAAATCACAAGGGAAGTAGATGTAAAACAATGCGGTATGAAATCTCTAGCCCTGTATGTAACCCTTCCCTGGCCATGTTTTTAACCCTACCCTAGCCATGTATTTAGCCTTATTAACTATGTTTGATATTATGCTTTGGGATTGATTCATGACTTCTAGTTAGTCGCATGTTTATAACAGGTGAGAGATTTATGCAAGCTTTTTCTTGCTGCCGGCAAACCTGTCAGTGGTGATTCCAAAAAGTTAGGCAGAAAACGAAGAGCCCCTATATCCACAGACAGGGATAGGTCCAGGTATCGGGATGAAGATTTGCGAGGTGTACTGAATGACAGACGTCGACGCCGAGAATACTCCCCTTATCGTGAGAGGCCGGTAGTGTTACCTCCAGTTCGCCCAGCTTCTCAGCTTCCTCCTCTACCACCTCCTCCTGCTGCTCTACCTTATAATTATGATAGGGCCTTGGTTGTAGATGATTACAGACGTGATCCGAGAGTAGAACATCGTGATTCTTACAGGCAATATGCATATGTGCAGCAACTTGATCCTTATGGACTGCCAGAGTTGGTGCGCCGTGATGCCCATCGTGATGCTTACATGCTTCAATCACGATTGGATCCGGAGCCAGTGATTTCATACAGAGGCATTGCAGATTCTTCAGACAGCGTTAGGAGGCTTGATCCATATGACCCGTACAGGGAACTTGCTGCTTACCGTGATCCTGTTTACTCCACAGATGTGTTGCCGGAGCGTGATGATTATGGTACTGTTAGTCGGCGGACGACATCCTCTCTGCCAGAGTACCGTTCTGTCCGCACCCGTTATCGATACTAACGTACTTGGAGATCTCTCAGTGAAAAGGAGAATTGAATAGTAAATTCGACTAGTGTGCTTGACGGATGTAGAATGTAAGGTACAAAGATCCAGTGTACTTGGAAGAACTTTTCTTTGTTAAATTTGTGCACGGGCCAGGACCTAATTTCCTGTGTGCATTTGTCACCAGTCATTCTCTGTCCTGAACTGGTGCTGTAAACGACCAATAGGATGTGCCTTCGAATTCTGTCAAATGCTTGTACTCATATCCTTTCCGGATTTTCTGATTTTGGTATGTTTTGTAGTAGATTATCCACATAGGAACATCCTCCACGAAGTCGTATCAGTAGTGGAGTTTTTACTGGTTGGAGGTCAACATTTTATCCCCCCCCCCCCCCCCCCTCTTCCTTCTGAAGAAGTGTTCCAACACAATGGTGATAATTTAGGGGTGTACCTGCTGGTGTCCCAAACATATCAAGAAAGAGCAACCCTGCAAATCTCTTCGTGATTCATCGCAATACCTTGAAATGGAAAAGTCATGAAACGATAAAGTCAAAAATTAGCGGCTTTATATACTTACTTCACATCTAAACAAAAATCTGTTTCTTTTTTTTTTTTAAACTTTACAAGTACGCATACATACAAGATAAATATAAAAAAATCTACTTATTTTTCCTTTTTAAGAACATGCATTTTTGGCATTTTTATATTTGGTGTAGAAAGTAACGGGATGGCCTGTTCTATTTTTTTCTCACCCCACTGTCCACCGCGTGACACGTGACAGCAGGGGTGGTGAAGCTAGATGGGGTGACTTTCATCTAGTCTCACCATCTCCTCCCGCTGTCACGTGTCGCACGGTAAGGAGTGTAGTGAGGCTTTTGCGTTGAAGAGATCCTAACCCAAAGTAAACTATGTATCGACGTGACTAGACAAAACATTTTCTAGTATCAAATTTATGACTAATAGATTATATCGTTGATTGTAAATGGAGTGCAGCTACTAAGTTCCGCCTGGATAGTTTTTCTGCTAGTTATTCTGTAATTTTGTATAAAACCAGTATTTTTACCAATAATGTACTTCAATAGCAATAAAGAAAACTTGTTGCTCTATAAAGCAATGAATTTCGAAACAGTCTGAATGTAGCAAACCAGGACAAATTTCGTTTCAATATCTTTTTTGAATGTATCAAACCAGGACAAAATTCCGTTCAATATCTTTTTTCAAGATTTGTTTATTGCAATAATTGCTTGATTTAGAGGCCAACTGTCATTAAACGCTACCGGAAAGGTAATGTTTCGATCTTGGTACATTTTTCCTTCTCCACATTGGCATGTCATATTAACACTCAGCGAGAGTACAACAACATTATTCCATTGCCTTTGAACTCCCGTCTATGACAGGGTATGAGAAGTCACATATACGCAACCATACTCATGTGTTAGATGTTGTTTCTCGATGATACATAATGAAAATTGCGTCAAATTGTGTCGATCAACTGCTACTTCACAATATAAGAAGCGCAGCCGGTTTAGTGAGTCATTTTGCTTTATTGTGACCTTCCGACAAAAACTTGATTTCAAGAGACAACTCCTACAAAAAAAAAAAACTAGTGTTAGAAAGTCCGTCACTGTGTTCTTTGAGGAGCTGTTACTTTACATGGACATTTATCGGTTACTACTCCCATACTTGAGATTTGAGGTTGTAGAAGATCAAACTTCTCTCTTGATGTATGCATATGTATTTAGGATTGAGGTCTTCTAACCACACTTTACTCATCCTCTTTGTGAACGCGCGACACGTGGCAGCAAGGAGGGGTGGTGAGGCTAGATGAGAGTCACCTGTATCTAGCCTCACCACCCTCCCTTGCTGCTACGTGTCGCACGGTCACGTCTCACCGCATCCCCTTTGCGGTGAGGGATCCTATCCATGTATTTATGTATCATTTTCTGTTGTTTCTATTTAACTTATGATGTGCGTGCTGATGTTTATTAACTGTTTTGTCTTAAAGACAGTGAGAAAATATGCAGTTATTGTAATTATTAGCCTACCTTGATATGGATGCTCGGTGATCTATTACCAATATGGTGCCAGGGAAAGCACCACATGTTCTTATTTTTCAATATTGTTTGCTTGGCTGCGCTTCTTATATTTTGAATCATCAGTTGATCGACGCGACACAATTTTCATTATAGGTTATCGGAAAACATCTATATGTTTCTAACACATAGATATGACTACGTCCATCCGACTCCCATACCCCACCATAGGTGGGAGCCTCTAAGACAATGAGGTAATATTGTTGTTATTGTCGTCATCGTCGTCACTCAAATTCGGGATGAGATCTCATGCCCCACTTTACTCTCACCCTATTCGTCACCACGCGACACGTGGTAGCAGAGGTGGATAGTGATGCTAGATGCGGGTGACTCTCACCTAGCCCCAACACCCACCCCTGCTGCCACATGTCGCGTGGAGACGAGTAGGATGAAGGGAAAGCGGTGAAAGTATCCTAACCTCTCAAATTCACGACCAACTGATGATATATATTGTGATGGTATACATCCATGTATGAAAAAAAAATAGTTGAATGAATTGTTAAATTCTATATGATGTAATTATCATTGATATAATAATTATTCATAACATGCCAAAATAACATTCAATGTCTATCAAACTTATATTAATGTCGATGTATAAAATAAAAAAATAAAATCAATGATATATTGGGTATGGTTGTTATTGTTGTTTATATTAATACTTATTAAGCCCCAACTTAAAATAGAATTTACTAAAAAGTAAAATAAATAGAATTAATTATTAATTCAAATCAAATTTCAATTTTAATCACAATAACTGGAATCATTACTCAGTCAATTATGAAACATATAAATAATATACTATTCAACATGATATTTATTTTTTTCTTTATAATGTAATCCTTGATATAAAATAATAACTTTCACAAATAATATAACAAATAAATTTCAAAAACTAATTTTCTCATATAAAAAATAAAAAAATAAAATCACAGATCATGTGTATATGATCTTTCTAAGAATATACACTTAGAAGTAATAGTAATAAACACGGACATATTTTTTTCTTATATCCTAGGCTCTAATTTTATCCTATGAGGGTGTTGTTTTTTAGTTATCCCTTTTAACTTAACCTTTCTAGGCAACTACGCATATTCCTGTCAAAAGGTAATTACGCATATTTATCTTTTCCTTTTTTGGTCGTGGTTTGTTATCTGATTTCTGCGACATATGAAAGTATAAAAGTTTTATGCAGAATGAAATACATAATATTTGCGTTTAAATATGATAGACAGAATCAAATATATATCTACATTTAATTAATAAAAAATCAATTTTATAAAGGTTTATGACCTAAAACTCTAATCGGATTCCTACTAGTCTGTCTTCCGACACGATAAAGATAAAAGTCAGGTATCCAAGACCTCACAGAGTTTAAACTGTTCGCAGACAAAAAAACCAATTATATATATTATACATTTGATCAAGAAAAAAGCAATTTAGCAGAACAATTGTAAAATACGCCTTGAAGGGATCAACTACTCCTATTTAAGTTCCCATCATACCCTCTTCACTCGATTTCTTTCTGCTAGGGTTTCGCCCTTGAGGTCCAATTCTAACGCCGATCGGAAGACTGAATCGACGTTTCGGTGAGTTCATGCCTCTGTTTCGCTTCAAGATTTTGTGGTTTTAATTCACATAACGCCTTGCTATGGTCGATTTTGCGAAGGTCGTTTATTTTGGAGCAATTAGCGCTGACTTTAGGGTTTACGGAATTCTTGATCGGACTAGCTTGTTGTGCGCAGCTGTGTAGGTTATTCCAGATGTCTTATCTTTTATCGGGTATTCCACTTAACAGAATTTATGCTTTGTTAAAGCTCAATGTGCTTTGTCATTCGGCTGGCAAACTCTGAAATGATTTGGTTTATGTTTTGCCTCTTGCTTTTATATATTGTGGATGTATGAAGACTTTTTTTATATTTTTGTTTTTTAAGTTTGCGGTGATCAATTAGGTTCCTTTTGTTGCGGCCTGTAATTTTGCTGGATATAGTCCATACGATTTTCATTGGTCAGGCTACTAGCTTTGAAGGATTAACTCTGATTTTCCTTTTTTTTGCTATTTGAAGTGTGGAGTTACAACCTTATTTGACTTTATCACGTCTGTGATGGTGGTTCGTAAAAAACGGAAGGCTAATGTTATTAACGACGATGGGGATTTTGACGAGAACGGTGACAAGAAGAATGATGGTGGCGTGGTAGACAATGAGGCTGAGATAGGGGAAGAGGCCGGGGAAGCCAATGAGGCTGCAGCAGAGAAAGAGGACGGTGAAGACAATGAAGCTGAGATAGAGGAAGAGGACGGGGTTGAGGCTGATGAAGATGAGGTAGAAAATGAACACAAGGAAGAAGACAATGAGGGAGATGTCAAAGTAGTGAATGATGAAGTTGATCATGGAAACACAATTAAGGAAGAAGTTAAGGACGATAAGACAAAGAAAGAGGAAGTAGACAGCTTGAAGGAAAGGTTGAATAAGAAAGCAAATGCTGCCAAGGACAAGAATACTAGGGAGAAACTCTCTGGAGGGTCAGCACTAGCAGACTTAAAATCCGAGCATAAGGAAGTACAGGGTGATCAACATGTCGCAATTGAGAAAGCAGATGGAGAGAAAACAAAAGAAAATAGCGGAGGAGGAAGTACGAAGCAGGTGAGCAATAAATTCATACAAGAGAGCAAAATGAGGACTGTTGGAGGGCGCCCTGAAACGGTTGACTCTGAAGGAGTCACAATTGGGGAAGCAGATAAAGCAAAAGCAAAACAAGAGAATGGAAGAGCTGAAGGAAGTTCAAAACAGAAAAGCAAGAAATTGAAAAAAAAGAGCAGAATGAGGAGCACTGAAGGGAGCTTCAAACAGGGGGCATCTGAGCCGGAGGATAAGCCAGAACCCGGGAGCAAAAAGAAGTCTGTTAAAAAGGTTAAGAGCATGGGAATGATTTTTATGTGCAGCACCAAGACAAAAGACGATTGTTATCGTTACAAGGTTCTTGGACTTCCAGCAAGCAAGAGAGAAAGTGTAGAGAAAATTTACAAGGGGATGAGACTGTTCCTTTACGATGTTGATCTAAAGATGCTCTATGGGATATATAAAGCTGCAGGTCCTGGCGGTTTTAACATTCAACCCAAGGCATTCAACTCTCGGTTTCCATCCCAGGTTTGTGTAGTGGATGGTTGTTGGTTTATCTTGAAATGAGGTTCACAAAACAAAAGTAAACTTCTTTTTTTTGGGTTAAAATGCTAATATTAACCATAGAATCAAAGCATCAAGGGGATGCGACCCATACATTAGCTCTACTTGTAGGTCAACATGCCGACCTACATATTCTATTCAGTAATGTATAGCAATCTTAAACTATATAAGCACCGTCTATGTCTAAGTGGGTAGAGCTTATGCATCACTCAATATACATGAGTGCATATTATGTGCTATATCCCTAGATACAAATGCCTCTCCTTCAAAAATGTATCTGTTGCGAACTTGCCAAATAAAATACACCGCCCATCCAAGGCAATTTTCGTTGTCTTGGCTTTCAACGGTTTCCCTTTGAGTCTTTTTGATCCCAGGCCAACAACATGTTTATAGAGTGGATCCTCTGGGCGAGCTAGCCATGCTGAGATAGTTAGCCAAATTTGTTTGGTAGCTGAGCAGGAGAAAAAGAGGTGTTGCAGCGTCTCTTGTTCAGCCGAGCAGAGGTGACAATCTCCGTTTTTTAGATAAACAAGGCGTTTCTCGATGGGAAGCTTGTTCAGCCCAGCAGGTCACAGTGCGAAGGAGTGTTTAGGGGTTACTGCTGAGTCCCTAACAATCTTGCCCTAACTGACCTTACTGGCCTTATCCCTGAAATACTCATATGCCAAACGAGGCTTAAAGGTATCTTCCACTGTCCATGAGCTAATTACCTCTACTGCCGAGCTGCAAGAGCCTTCCCTAACCAGCAGCTGACTCGGATCTCCGTAAGTTTCTTTGGGAGGGGTGAGCCTGAGCTGCGCCCCGTCCTCAACCATAGCGTATCGTATATTCTATACTTATGATTCATCCACTGCACCTAGAGTGTGTCTTTCTTATGGTTCAAATCCCACAGGTGCTTGATTAGTAGTGCAAATTCTGCGCCTTCAGTTGAAGAACGCCTAGGCCACCTTCTTTTTTAAGTAGGCTGACCTATACCAAGCAACTCAAGCTTTTTTGGACCTTAGTGAGGAACTCCCCCATAAGAAGTGCAGATAAATCCTGTTTACCAGAGTCCTAACTGTTGCTGGAAGAGATAACGCACTTAGCCAGAAACAGTTCACTCCCTGCAGAACTGACTTGATCATTTGTAGTCTGCCAGCGTATGTGAGACATGATGCATTCCATAGCCCTACCTTGTCCATCAGTTTTTTTTTTGATGAAAGGTGCATAGTGTGAGCCAGCTTGCGGCCTGCTATGAGTATGCCTAAATATCTGAAAGGCATAATGCCTTCCGAGAAACCTGTGGTGACCTGCAACCAGCTGGTTGCACCCCCAATGCCTACATGGAAGAACTAGGTTTTGGTCAAGTTGGCCCTGAGCTTTCTACATTTTACGATGCTATTGTTTTGGGATTTAAGTCTGGGCCATCTAGTTTTATCCTCTCATCATCTATCAGGGATCCTGCTTGGACAACTCTGTTGCAACTGATGTCGCTCTTACTTTCACTCTAGCCCTTCATCCATCTCTTTCTTCACAACTTCTTGCTGCTACTGTCTCTGGTTAGAGTTCATGTTGGTTGGGTTAAAATATGGATGAATTGGTTTTGCTGCATTGCAGCATGGAACAAGCTCCCTGAGCTTTCTGTGTCCACATACGATTATGAGGTTCTCAAGGCCGGTCAACTACTTAGACGGGCTCATTTTGTTACCCTACTGGTACTGGGTTATTTCGTTCGCTCAGCCACATACCGGTGGTTTTACCATAGTTTAGATTTCTATTATCCCTTTTCTTATTTACAATCAACAAAGGTTGTGGCTTGTCCTCTTGCTGTTTTTGGAGCTCCCGGGGAGTCTTATGTTTTTGTTTTAGAAATTTGGAAGGGAACATATTTGGCACAAGATCATGGTTGGATGTTGCTAGAAATTTGTGCCCAAATAATGCTTGCTATTGTCTACTCCGGACAACATTGTTAATACAACAACAACATTACCCCATTGCCTTAGAGACTCCCGTCTATGGCAGGGTATGGGGGAGTCGGATGTACGTAGTCATACCCATGTGTTAGAAACACATGGAGGTTGTTTTCCGATGACCCATAATGAAAATTGCATGTTGATCAACTACTACTTCACAATATAAGAAGCGCAGCCAATTTAGAAAGTCATTTTGTTTTATTCCATCATATTCCAAAGTCAAGGAAGAGTGTGTCCTTAACTCCATTGGAAATGGAAAGACCGGACAACATTGTTAATAAATTTGCTTAACTAGGCTTGTATCTGTAATTTTAGCTTACAAAAAATTGTTTTTATTTTTTGTTTTCGTTGTTTTATTTTGAATGAAGCTGGCTTTATTAGTGAATCATCAATACAAGCATAGTACCATTAAAGTTCTGGATTACATTTCACAACAAAGACCTGTGATATTGCACTACAGCCAACATCTGCTTACGCAAGCAGCTCTTCTTTGCTATTGCTGTCCTCTTCTGCTTCCTGTCTATTCAACATATGCTATCAATATAGGCATCCTCTTTTTACACCAGACTACCCTTTCCAATTTACAAGCTTCCCCCCCCCTCCCTCTTGGGTTCTGGTATTCACATCATATTTGACGTTAAAACCATTTGCCTTTGGTATCCAGATTACTTGATCCTTGTAGATCATCCTGCCGAAAGGGCTTCATAAGCGTCTTGAATGACACAAGTATCTTTATTTCTCCTCCTTCCCACGTGCCAAGCCCATCTTTCATCCACTACCAGCATTCTGACCTTGCTCCATCAGGAACTCTTAGCTGCGTCTTCAGGGATTCACTGTGGTGGTTCACTTTGATCTTCAACAGATCTTCATAAGCGTCTTGAATGACACAAGTATCTTTATTTCTCCTCCTTCCCACGTGCCAAGCCCGTCTTTCATCCACTACCAGCACTCTGACCTTGCTCCAACAGGAACTCTTAGCTGCGGCTTCAGGAATTCACTGTGGTGGTTCACTTTGATCTTCAACAGATACATGGTTAGTAATACTTCCACATCGAAGAATATGCATTCTGGCCTCCACACGGCAGACTTTTTTTCAAATGTAAGTGTCTAGCCATTTAATCCACATGGACTTGTTTGGGCAACTATTCCTGAGTTTTCATCACGAGTACATTTTCAAGAGAGAGATGATTTGCTAATCCCAATTCACCCTTCTGAACCAGATTACCTCATCTTATTTCACTCCACTTTAGCTACTTTTCTTACTCAACATCATTGCTCCACCCATAAGCTTTCGAATTTCGCACAGTATTTCTGAATACTGAAATAGCCTGGCTTTATCAAATGCAACCTTCCACCTAGATGTCTCCAAGATGGCATAACTTTTGTTTTTATCTCGAAAGGTGGGTAACCTCCTTTTTTTTTAAAGGTGGGTATCCTCATTTATCACGCTTGGCATGTTATAGGCTGACCTTTCACTTTTCTACTTTTCCCTTGCCACTTGATTGGCACCGGTTATTGGGTCTATTTATGTAGTTATTGAGGCCTTCGTATTGTACATAGTATCTAATGCTACATGCTCAGCATTTTACATACTATTGTTAACTTGTCTTCTTTCGGTTGCCATTTTTGAATGGATGCTTGTTGCGTGGCCCGTTTCTGCAGTTATTAGGTCGTCACTGTTGTACTTTCTTTTCTGTATACCTTAATTCCAAAATTTCGACTTAGTGCTGAAGATATTGTTTACTTCTGGCATTATCATGAGCTTCTTGCTGTGCATAATAATGCGTCTACACTAATGCCATATATTTGGGATAACTGTATATGTCATGGAAATAGGAAGTCTCAATCCAACTTTTCCATGCTTTCTTTTCCTTTTTACTTAATTATCATGAATAAGACAGATTTATGAATTCTTTTTGAGATGTTAAACGCCTATATTGGCATTCGTATCTGAAAATACATGATCATTTACAGAGTACCTGATCCATGGTAACTAGAAAAGAAATAAGTAACCCTGACTGGCCTCGGTAATTTATCCTCTAAGCTGTTCTTGAGTTGTGATAGGTAAGTTTCTGATCCAGGCAGCAATCAAGAATGCTATTATAGACTTATAGTGAAGCTTGTTTCCCTAATCTTTCCCGGTATCAAAGCCACCCAAATCTGTTCAAGGTATCCTTTATCATTCCACTAGTCTTGCTCCTTCTGATGGTGGAACCTCTGGTTCTTTCTTCATGGAAGGAGTAAAGTCTAATGGTCAAGCTGATCCATCCGCATGCTGCTAAAAGCTATTTGAAACCCCAATTTACCATATATCCTGAAACGCTATTCCCTTGGAAAACGCAACAGAGCATTGTGGGAAGTTAGCAAGCAAAAAGGACGCCGCAACAATTTTCTAACAAATCATTTCACAGATAACATCGAGTTATATTTAGTATTTCCTGACCTTGCAACCTTTCTCTGCAAAATATCCTTGCATATCAAGGTGGTCTCCTTCTAGTGCTCAGAGTCTTACCCCAAAAAACTTTCTTTGAATTCTTGTTGGACTTCCTTGCTCTCCCCAAGCTAAAAGAAACTGACCTTTGTGTGCCACAATGTTCAGTCTTCCAAATCTCACGAATTCAGCAACTTTTGGGGACTGTCAATCAGAACCGGGACTTAGGTTATATTATCCTTGCAGCCGGTACCATTTCCTGCAAGAATTAGACTTAGATGCTTTTTTTTGGAATGTCAAACTTTAGTTCCCCGTGAAATTAGTGCAGTTGTTCATTTGCTGCCCTAAGAAGATGCAGATAGAGAATAAGATTAAGGACATCATACTTTTTTTTTTTTAAAAAAAAAAAAATATGACGTCCTTAATCTTATTCTCTATCTGCATCTTAGCCTTGTTAGTATTGGCGTTGAAGTTGATGATTTATGATGCAGGCGACATGTTCCACTTTACCCTCGGATATTATTTATGTGGACATATGATACATAACATTGTCACACACACAGCATTGTTACAAATATATAGAATCATCTTAGATTCTATGTTTCCATCATTATGAACTGGCTTTGGAAAAGAATCAGATACGATACCTCCTTTTATGCATATGTATTCGATGTTTGAGCGCGCTTTTGGACTTCTTCTCCCCCCCAAAAAAACCCCTTCTTTTCTTTTTGACATTGTTTTGCTTAGTCTCAACTTTCTGCTGTGTTTTGCCAAACGCATGCGAGAATTAGCTCTTAGGCTGTTGCTTGTTCAATCCCCCCTTTTTGTCTGTCTTCCTGGTTTCCTTTTTTATTAACAGGGCCTCTGAAAAAAACATTTTAGGTCCGGTTTACCGTTGTGAAAGATTGTCTGCCATTGGCAGAGGAGAAGTTCAAGAGGGTTATTAGAGAAAACTACTACTCGAAGAAAAGATTCGATACTCTGTTGACGTCCACGCAGGTACATTAAAATTTATGGCTTTAGTTTTCTTTTTATGACCTAAAAGTTGCAGGTAATTAGGATTCAAGTAGAAGAGAAATGTGATACGAAGCAAAGATGCCAATGGATCAATATTGACTACATCATGTTTATCTTCTACTTGGTTCCTAGATATAGGGCTATTCGAGAAGCCAAATGGCCAAAGTTTAGCTGTGTTTGCACCAAATATAAAAGGTAAACAGGAATAAATCCACCTCCCTTGTGTTTTGTTAATATAACGGATACCTTCCGTGTTTTTAGAATACAACTCTTTGTCCCCTTTAACCAAACATCAGACCAACAAGTTTCTCCTTAAAGCTAAAAAAATAATTCATCTGAGATGCAAATTTATTTTAGAGACCAGAATATCCTTGTGAGACCTTTTTCATTTCCTCAAACCCAGCAGTCAGCCCCTCCCTTATTGACCCCCAGTTCATGCCCTTAAATACTGTCATTCTGCTTGGGATCCATAGATAGATATCTACCTATACCTGGAAACCCCTCTTGTTAATCATCTAGCATTGGAGTTGATGTCAAATATGATCAGGGAAGAGCTGGTAAGTGCCTAGCTGGAGGTTGTAGCAGGGGTTATGAGTTCCAATTAGGTAGTAACGAAGTAGATCTGATGGAGCGCATGATTGGATCTTTCATAGGCTGATATTACGCAACAGAATCTGATATGTGCTATTGTAGTTAGTGTTGGTGTAAGTAGGGTCAGTGGGGCGAGGCCAGGGAGTGTAAGCAGTTAAACCAAAAACATGGAAGTTCATTTGATTTCTCATATTCATTTAATTTCTCAGACTCTTATTATAATGTGGTCAAAGGGGGGAGAATGTTAAACTGGGGAGCTATTGGTTATGTTAGTAAATCAGGAGGTAGATGTATTTAGTGTATAGGATCTTTTAAGTTATTGTCTGACAATTACAAAAAGTTATTGTCTGACGCAAATTCTACATTGGGATTTTGCCATGCAGACAAGTCTTGTGGGCGATGGGCAAATATGACATTATCTTTAAAAAAAGAAGAAAAAAGAGTTAAAATATGTATAAAACAATGCGGTATGAGATCCCTAGCCATGTATTTAACCCTACCCTGGCCTACCCTAGCCATGTAAAAAATGCGTTGCCGGTGCACTAGGCTCCCGCGTTTGCACATGGTTCGAGGAGGGGCCAGTGTTGTCTGTAGCGCGTAGCGCACGTAGCGCAAGATCAATCGCTACAAGGTCATGTAGCGTAGCAACATCCTGGAAGCGCGGCCGAGGCACACGTAGCGCGCGAGGCGCACGTAGCGCGCGCTTCAGTAATTTCAGTTTTTTTTTGAAAAAAATAGTAATTTCAGTTATTAAAATAAAAGAAAAGAAAAAGTAAATAATAAAGCCTAAGCTACAATTCCATCAAATTATGTATTTGATGATTGTTCATTATTGAGATGGAGCGCGATTGGTAAGGCTGCCAGTGTTTACGATTCTATTTATGGCACTAGATCCACCAAAGTTGCTAGGGGTGAAGGTTCAAGTTCGGTAAATGCAATTTCTCGTGTGCTTGTAGATGAAGAAAAAGAAATCGATCTTCTAGATTCAGATGGAGAAGATAATAGGGATGAAGAAAATGAAGATTTTGTGTTTGATGATTTGAAATTATTTTAGTTTTAGCTTTGTTGGAAGTTTGAACAATTTGAACAATTGTTTTTATGTTCTATCTATGTTTTAATTATGTCTATGCTCAAACTTTTTGAACAATTATGAGATTTTATATTATGTTTATAGTTGTTACCTAATATTTTAGTTTATTAGTTGTGTATGCGCCTCGGATGCGTGTAGCGCGCGCTACGGGCTATGCGCTACACGCTACAAAAATTTGGCCGTCACGCTACAGTGCGCCTCGCGCTATTGACAACACTGGGAGGGGCCGAAGAGCTTTGCAATCTTTATACACAGACTTACCTTACACTTTGTGCAAGAGCTGTTTCTGTGGCTCAAACCCGTGAGGTGCAGCAACCTTTCTAGTTTCTTCTAGGGTAGTGAGGGCTCAAACCCGTGACCTCAAGGTCGCAACCTTACTAGTTGCTCCTATGCCCGCCCTCGCTACCCTAGCCATGTTTTTAGCCTTATTAAATATGTTTGATATTGTGCTTTGGGATTGATTCTAGACTTCTAGTTAGTTGGTCGTTTGTAACAGGTGAGAGATTTATGCAAGCTTTTTCTTGCTGCCGGCAAACCTGGCAGTGGTCGTGATTCCAAAAAGTTAGGCAGGAAACGAATAGCCCCTATATCCACAGACAGGGATAGGTCCAGGTATGGGGATGAAGATTTGCGAGCTGTACGGAATGACGGACGTCGACACCGAGAGTACTCCCCCTATCGTGAGAGGCCGGTTGTGTTACCTCCAGTTCGCCCAGCTTCTCAGCTTCCTCCTCTACCACCTCCTCCTGCTGCTCTACCTTGTAATTATGATAGGGCCTTGGTTGTAGATGATTACAGACGAGACCCCAGAGTAGAACATCGTGATTCTTACAGACAATATGCATATGTGCAGCAACTTGATCCTTATAATAGACTGCCAGAGTTGGAGCGCCGTGATGCTTACATGCTTCAACCACCATTGCATCCAGAGCCAGTGATTTCCTACAGAGGCATTGCAGATTCTTTAGACAGCGTTAGGAGGCTTGATCCATATGACCCGTACAGGGAACTTGCTGCTTACCGTGATCCTGTTTACTCCACAGATGTGTTGCTGGAGAGTGATGATTATGGTACTGTTAGTCGGCCGACGACATCCTCTCTGCCAGAGTACCGTTCTGTCCGCACCCGTTATCGATACTAAAGTACTTGGAGATCTCTCAATTGAATGGTAAAATTCGACTAGTGTGCCTGACGGATGTAGAATGTAAGGTACAAAGATCCAGTGGACTTGGAAGAACTTTTCTTTGTTAAATATGTGCATGGGTCAGGACCTAATTTCTTGTGTGCATTTGTCACCAGTCATTCTCTGTCCTGAACTGCTGCTGTGAACGATCAATAGGATGGGACTTCGAATTCTGTCAAATGCTTGTACTCTCCGGATTTGCTGATTTTAGGTAAATTTTAATAGACTATCCTCTTAGGAACTTCCTCCACGAAGTCGTATCAGTAGTGGAGTTTTTACTTTTTTTTTAGAGGTTGAGCTTTTACTGGTTGGAGGTCAACATCCCCCCCCCCCCCCAACCTCTCTGAAGAAGTGTTCCAACACAATGGTGATAATTTAGGGGTCTACCTGCTGGGGTCCCAAACATATCAAGAAAGAGCAAACCTGCAAATCTCTTCGTGATTCATCGCAATACCTTGAAATGGAAAAGTCATGAAACGATAAAGTCAAAAATCATGCAGGCGAGGAGGAAATTCATGACACCGGTCATTCCAGTCCCTTTTCATTTGATACCAAGATGATGTCATCCCCCTCAGATTCTTGAGTCGCCAGCTGAAATTTGGAAGTGTCCTTGTATAAGCCGGTAAGAGGAGAAGCAGATCCTTTTGAGTTGATACAATGAAAGTTTATGAAGCTTGGATCCAAGCCAGATTCTTTCCAGAGATAACTTGGTGGATTGGTCATTTTTCGTGTTAAGAACCAATATACAATTTCAAGGCCGAGTTAGGAAATTTTGTTCAGCAAATGAAAACAGTAACACTGACCGCAGATCTCGCTGACAAACTTAAGATTGACGATGAAAATGTTGACCAAGAAAGCCAATGAAAAAAAGAGGATATAATTTAGTCAGCAGAATAATAGGAACTAACAAATATTACAAGTATTATGAATCACCTCTATGAATGACGAAATCCCACATATGCATCAAGAGTAGTTGGTTTCAAAGAATCCCATTCAGGTTAGCAATCTGATAAGCCGGATCTTCACCAAGGGTCCGAGATGACCCTAAATAAACGTCGTTGGTTGGTTTGATGAAAATAATTGGATTAAGGGACAAGAAGGCCCTCCTTCTAGCGCCAAATGATGAAGCTGGATCTTCACCAAGGGTCCGAGATGACCTTAAATAAACGTCGTCAGTTGGTTTGAAGAAAATAACTGGAATAGCTTTTTTAAAAGTCCTGCACAAGGAAGCAGAAATCAGAGGACCCGGGGGTTTGACCTCGGGTAAAACCCTCCGACGTTCAAGTCAGTTTGGGCCATTCTCACTGAGTTATGATTTTGTATGTGGAATTAGAGAATTCTCACAGTTCTTGGCTGAGAAGAAAATTCAATGTATTTGATATAGGAGAGATAAAAATGTTTCGATCCCTTGCTCTGGTCTCCGTTGGCTTGCTTTTGTTAGTTTCCCTTTGTCCTCTGCTTCTGACAGCGGATGAGACGTTTGCTTGGGGCAGAAAACCTATGACGCAGTAGGTCTGCTGATATGACTAGTAGGTTGGCTGACGTGACCTTGGCGTGTACAGGCTGAACAGCCCAATGTGTACTCTTTCTTTGAACTGCACTTCTACCTGATGGTCCCATACTTGGTATAATGTCGTGTTTGATTCCTTCGCCGAAGTGCAAAATCAAGCTTTGTCGAAGTGCAATATCGAATTTGGCCGAAGTGGTCTTGAAGCGTAACACTTAAGCTGAAGTTAAGGTTGAAGTTGGATGCCGAGGTGCAACCCTTTAGCATATTCTCTGATCATAAAACGAATGCTATGGGGTACAGCCGAAGTACAGTTTAGCCGAGCAGCAATGTATGAATGTTGAACTGTGGGAGTTATGCCGTTGACTGTTGTTGACTAACAGACGATTATTTCTGTTTTATCACAACCAACATAGGATAGAAGAGAATAGAGAATAAAGAATTATCATTGTGATATACATCATTATCTTATTGCCTAGAGGCTCTCAACTATGACGGAGTATAGGAGTCGGATATATACAACTATACTCATGTGTCAGAAACTTTTTTTTCTCGATGGCCCATAATGATGTGGATCAATTGCTACTTCACAATATAAGAAGCACATCCAATTTAGTGAGTCATTTTGCTTTATTCCATCATATTTTTAAGTCAAGAAAGATTGTGTGATTGACTCCATTGGAAATGGAAATTATCATGGTGATACACAGTGAGTCCGAAAGGTTTCAGACTTTCAGGCGAAGGAGGTGGCATCTGACGACTGCGACTGTGAGTTCGGAGTTCAGCTTGTAACCTTGTATGATCAGCTTGCATGACCCAAGACGGAGGCGAAATGGAGAAACGGAGCAGCGACCGGCTAAAACAAAAACCAAACTGTTTAGACAAGTTTGGTTTTTAACTTCTAAATTTAACTATGGCTTTATAGTTTTGTTTTTTCTCCATTTCAACAAATACCAATATTGACATGTAAAGCTATATATTTTTATTATAATAAAATCGAGAATAATTGATCGCGAACAAAAGAAAAAGGACGGCTGTAGTGATTAACGTTGTTGTCCTTGTCAAGGAAAGAAAAAAAGAATGGTATATTTAAAGAATCTAGTAGCTGAAGCAATTAATCTAAAAATAATCTCTTCTCTCGTCAAAATTACAGTAAACTCAACCTCTATGCCGGACCGCATTTACTGACCGTTCAAATTAGCATGCCGCAATCGCAAGTAAAAACCGGTGAGTTACCAAGGTACCCTACTGTCATCACTTTGAACCCTCATTTATTTAGGGTTTGTGCTTGAGATTTTACAGCATATCTTTAGTCACAACTTTTTGTATGTTTTGTGCAATTGATTTTAATGTGTATGCCCTAAGTCACCAATTGGATCTACCTTTATCCCATTCGGAGCGTAAACAAAGAAAATGTTAAAGCCGTCCCAGCTCCCAATTGCTTATCTTGTAAAGTTTTGATCTTTCGAGCAGGTCGAGGTGTAACTTGTTGTGTCAGAAAGATATCTCTCATGAACGCCAGCTACCCAAGTTCATAACTTAAATAATGATTTAGAATGACGCTTGGGGTTTATTCCTAATATTTGGTCTTGGATTACGTATGTACTTGTAGAAGTTGCCACCTTTGTGTTGCTGAGGTAGAATTTGTTGTGTTTGAAACATGTGAGTTGGACAATTTCGGACTATTTGGTTTTGATGATGTGTTTTTCAGGTTTGTTCATCAGGTTCTCCTCAGCATGGCTCAAGATGTTGAGATGAAAGTGTAGAAATAAGTTCAGTTGAGGTGTGTCGAGCGGAACTGAAGGAGGCGGACCTAGATGAGGTGTGCCGATATGAACTAGGCCGACCTGGATGAAGGCCAGAACGACGCTAGGAAATGACAAATTCAGTCAGCCGAGCTGACCTGAACAGGAAAGCTGGACTGAGGTGATGAAGACAAGCAAGGGGAACTGAGCTGAGGAAGACCAGACATGCTGAAGAAGGGCAAAGTAAAGTAAGTGCTAAGCCGAGGTGACGAGGTGAAGCACAATCAATGCATCAACGCAACAGGCTGAGCTGTTATACTTAGGCATGTAAATATTGTGATTTTTACTGTACATAACAGAGCTGTGTTGGTAACTAGCCGTTACCACAGCCGTTGTAATTAACAGTAGACTGATAGTGACCCCTGTCAGAGTAAAAAAAGTAGCCGTTAGGAATAGATTTTCATCCCTATAAAAGGGATACAACTCTGTAAATTATTTTTAACTTGAATGGAAGATTAATTCTTTCAATCCGACAGAAAGAGCAACTAGCTCCACCTAGCCATGTTGGCCCTAGTGGTCTCTCCACTCTGCAGCGTATGTATTGTTTTGATGTGTATGTTTAGGGTTCTTCTTTATCTGTCTTACGTTTCTTGTGTTTGAATGTGGAGATTTACTAATTCATATGACGTAACGTGTGTTCTATGTTCATGGAGAAATCTTTGGGCCTTCAGAGCTGAAAGAGATTGCTTCCGTGATTGAGACTGGAGCCTATGCTTGTGAGGTCCGGAGGATTTTAAGGGTGGTTCACTTGACTATTGCTTTGAGAAAGAAGCTCAAGGCATCATTGACTTCTTCGTTCTTGAATTTTGCCATAGGGCATGTTTCTGATGGGCATACTCGGCTTTGTTCTTATTGCCTAAGGTAAAAATCATCACTTACATATCAAATCCAAATTCATAGGAGTTATTAGTAAAAGGTATTTCTTGTGCTTTTGAAACTGAATAAGATGCGATAGCGTGTCTCTTGGATCTTGAATTCTTGACACTTTGTGTACCTTCGTGTAGTTTCATAGCTTTTTATTTCTTTATTCTTTTATTGTTAAGAGATCTGGATATTTTTGTGTCTTTTAGATCTTATACAAACTTTACCAGTACGCATAATAGACAAGATAAATATAAAAACATCTATTTATAAAGAGAAGGTAGCATGTCATTTACATGATTGTGTAGGATGCAATGGTTTCACCCCTCATATGTAATTCTTATGGTCATGTCGTCATAGAGTAATTAGTAAGATGGCATAGTGTTGTTTTTGAAGTATTTTAATTTTTGTGTAAGTTTAAATATGCACATCGGTTAAAAGTAAAAGACGATGATGTTCATACTTTGATTCCTTCAGCATTCCAGTGAAGCTAAATCTGAGTATAAACTTGAACAGACTCATGCATTAAATATAGCAATCGAGCCGAAATTCGATTAAGGCCCATTTAGGCTTAATTACTTGAACAAAAAACGAACCAACTCAAATTGCTTGCTAGCCTCTTGGCTCGTCCAAGGCCATTTCAGCCTAATATGAATACAACTCCCAAGTATTGGCGTAGACTAAGTGGTACATAACTGCTTTACAATCTTCAGCGTTGCACCCCTCTTTAGCTACTTGCTAATCTCAGGTGCTAATTACCCTGGTTCTTTCCTTTTCTTCTTCTGTAACTAGCTTATTTCCCTGTTTTAACCAGAGAATACAGAAGATATTGAATAAAGAATCACAAGCATAGTAAATTACACACCATGTACAATCAATAAACAAATGAACTCGACGATTAAACACATATTGCAGGCCCTGTAAGACAAGCCAATATCTAGCCTCACTTCCTTCTAATTTCCTCCCTTACAAAACACTCATTTAAGCTTGTCATCATTTAGTTGCGTTGTCCATCAGGTGTTGATCTGCTATAAACGAGCTGAGGTACAACGTCCCTGGTCAAACCACCCTCCTTGCCCTTCTGACAAGAACAAACGTACACTTTGCAATTACTTGTTGAAAAGGGGTGACGCAGATGGCCTTGGATAAGCAGCGCGAGCATGTCGGTGGCTAGCATCATCTACACTGTGTCTACGAGCTCTTGACCTACTGCTTGCATGGCTGGTAACAACTTCAGCATCTTTGGAGTCTTGAAGTTGCTCCAATTCGTTTACTACCTCATCCATGCATTGCCTGAACTTGGGGTCCCTGGATATGCATCGCATGGCGAGGTTTGCAGCCTTATAGACTATACTCATTGAGTACTGGCCATCAAGACGGTTGTCCAGGATGTTGAATACTTTGCGTTTGTTTGCCAAATATGGTTTGGCCCACTCCACCAGGTTGTGCTCTCCGGCTGGTCTATTCTTGTCGATGGCTCTTCTACCAGACAGCAGTTCAAGAAGAACAACACCGAAACTGTAGACATCACTCTTGGCAGTTAAATGGCCTGCTTGTTAGACGCGAGAGAGAAACTCTTAGAAGTGAATGTAGATAAACAATGGGAGTTGTATTAGACTATTTGAAACATGTTTGGAATTTTCAGCAATTAGAGAGAAAAGGAATATGAATTAGCACAATTGGTCAAGTTCATCTAGGATACATCTTCTTGTTGTTTGAATATTTAAGGTAAAGATGTGCATTTTCTTTTCCAATGGATTCAATGACACATTATTTTTGACTTTGGAATATGATGGAGTACATCAAAATGAATCACTAAATTGGCTGCGCTTCGTATATTGTGAAGTAGCAGTTGATTAATACAGCTTGATGCAATTTTCGTTATGGGTCATTGGAAAACAACCTCTTTGTGTTCCTAACACATGTGTATGGTTGCGTTACATCCGATCCTTTCATACTCCGCCTATGGCGGAGCCTCTAAGGCAATGTGCTAATGTTGTTGTTGCTGCTGTGCATTGTGTTTCTTTCCTACTAAATTGCATGACAGACGTTGGTAACTGACACTTGTGCAAAATCTTAATTTGTTTTCCTTTCGCAAGGTTAATCGGGGAGCATCAGAAACAGCCCCCATAAACTGGAGGCAGACTGGTATGGCAGTTGAACATGTAATAAACGGAGAAAAAAACATCACAAGGTCAAAACTTGGGAAGCGCAGATGAGAGGGTTACGAGTTTAGTTGTGATAATCAGGGTATGAGGAGGGTTCGGATGTACGCAACCATACCCATGTGTTAAAACTGATAAATGCATTAGTTCATACCAGTAGCCAGATATTCTGGAGCTGCATATCCATAAGTCCCCATAACTCTTGTAGAGACGTGGCTTTTATCTCCTGTTGGACCATCTTTGGCTAATCCAAAGTCAGAAAGCTTGGCGTCATAGTTCTGCCATATTGGAAAGACAATGTTGAGAACCAGATCAAGAGCACCAACTAGAAGTAAGAAATAAACATGAAAAATATTTAAACTCAGGGGTTATAATTACCGAATCAAGCAAAATGTTTGATGTTTTGAAGTCCCTGTAAATCACTTTAGTTTCAGCACTATGTAGAAAAGCCAGTCCTTTTGCAGCTCCTATAGCAACCTTCAATCGGAGGTTCCAGGACAGAGGTTGGAAGTAGGAAGCCCCTGTTAGAAGCCATTCAATATGCAATAATTTCAGAATGAATTGTAAATCAACGAGCCATTAAGCTGACAAGAGAAAAGAGGCATACTCACGCCTAAACAAATGGTGCTCTAAGCTACCCCTTGGCATGAACTCATACACCAAAAGTCTGTGTTCGTCCTCCAAGCAATACCCAATTAGCTTCACAAGATGATGATGACAAAACTGTCCCAAATAATTCACTTCTGCCTACACGATCAAAGTACCAAACAAGCAAATAAAAGTCCGAACATATGAAGCAAATTTCACGACACACTGAAAGGAAACACAGTTGACTAACTTACCAACCATTCCCTATGACCTTGGAAACTTTCGTGGTTAAGCCTTTTCACAGCAATAACTATGCCAGTACCAGGTTTGGTAGCTGTTAATGTATTTTCATCAATCCAACCTTTGAAAACTGAGCCGAACCCACCTTCTCCCAGGACACTATCAGGGCGAAAATTTCTGGTCGCGCTTTTGAGATCACATAAAGTGAATCTTTTTAAATTCGGAGACTGCAAGATCTCACCCTCACTTCTAGGTGTTGGTAGCACCGAAGCTGATGACACCTTCCCACTTGAATTTCCTAAATCCTTCCCATCCGTACTCACATTCCTTGAACTCAAACCTAAGCAGATGAATAACATGATGTTTATGTTAGAACATAGACCAGATAAATAAAAAGATAAGAACATATCCATTAAGTTTGATCACTCTCCATGCCTCGGTCTTGTTCAATATTTAGGCAACCATACAAGCATATAAGGTGAAGCAAAATCTCTATCATATAGGATGGAGGTATTGTTTGTCTGCCTGTCACTCTCCCAAGACCCTAGCGATAGCTTTTGCTGTCATTGGGATATACTGGATATGTGTTGTTGTTGTTATACACAAGCATATAAGGTGAACATGCATATACCATATCTAACATGACCTGATTCTTTCTTAGACAATGCACAAATGATACGTTTCAATGCATAAGCTATCCTTTTCATTTTCTTTAATGGCTCAATTATGAATACAAATTGCATAAACTCAAGTCTTGTGGAGGCTCAAATACTGAACTTCTAGACCCTGAGATTTCTATCTTAAACATCTGCTATCAAGAATAGCATATTGTTATGCGCCTCATGATTATTACCTTGAAGCTCTACCGTTATATTTTACCCCTGGATGACATCCAAGGATCATACACAAAGATCACTTTCAATAGTCACATCCGAAGACACCTGCCTATGGTTAACAAGGAAACACCGAAGGTTAACTTGGAAATATTTGACCTCAGGACCTTGAACTTGCTCCCAACGTCATAGAAAGCCAAAATAAGAGTCAGAAGCGAGCCTTCAAGACCTTTCGATTTGTTAAGCTCCATATCTTGGTCAAAGGATCGTATATGACAAGTTCATGGAATTGTAAGGTTAACCCTTTTAATCCTTCCATATACTATTATCAGACGTATTATCTGTATGAAGAGCCTTCCTACCAATAGGTGAAGGAGAATTTGATACAGGTTCTTTCCTATTTGTATCCTTATATTGTCTTCAAGCAGTCCACCGGTTTAAATACTGTAGCGACTTTAAGAGGCCTATCATATTATCTCGAATTATTGTTCTTTCTCCAAATAATCATCCTGCTTAAGTTTTGTGACTACTAATTGGATCAGCGTAGATTGAACTGAAAGCATCATTTTTGTCAATAGATGTTGAGTGTACAAATCAAATTAACATGGAAAATCATGAAACGCTCAAAACGAAGAGCAAAAGCTTCAGTTTTTTGGGCTCAAATGATCCCAAAGATACATATAAAAGAATGATAATTTGGAGAAGAGCCATACCTGTGTGAAACGGGCTCTCAGCCTTAATTCTTGTACTGAAACAAATTCCCATGGAAAAGAGCAATTGGTCACAACTTCCTTTCGTCAGCAAAGAATTAATTCTACACAGGTACAGAAAGCTGTCAGTACATCATTTGGGAGCCAAAAAATACAGCAGATCTAAGGTTGAAGAAGGACAAGATAAAGCTTTAAAAAAAGGGTAAGAAAATTAACTCCCAGCATGCTAAGCTGCAAGCTTGAATACCAAAAGAAAATATAAAAACACACATACATATTTGCTGTAGTGAAAAATCAAAACTATAAATTTCTTCAATTAACCATAAAGAAATATGAAGTCATGAAAACAGTGAAGAATTGAAGTGATAGTACAATAATTCGTCTCGCCTTTTGTTAATGATATGCTGCAAGCCCAGATGCAAAAAAGACAGAGAAACAGAGATGGGTTGAGCTCAATGTGAAAATCAGAGTGCTTTGTTGAGAAAGTTTGACAAATTGGAAGGGGAGGTCACGGTTGCTAATGAAACTAATAACGTTGGCACAAGAAGAATTGAAGAGAAATGTCGGCACTTTACACATGCTATTAATGGCGGGCTGGCCCCGCCTACAGCAGGCATTGTATTTCTCTTTCAGCAAAAAGGCCAAATCCACTCCGGGGCTCCATTTTCAACCTCATTGGTATAGAGATTGCAAATTAGGAACTCATCGTGTTAGCAAGGTGTTGTCAGAATTCACATAAAAAGTCTACTGTAAATTGAGCCAATAACTTAGTATTTAATTAGGTCGGATCTAGTCCTTTGGCCTATTGCTCTCGCGGTGTGCTTGTTTCAGTTCAAACCTACACTTTCCTTAAAGCAATGTCACAATCTGAATACCAACTAAGCTATGATCTTGACCCACTCATTGTATGTCTCTGCTTCCTCCCCTTCATTTTCATTAAATATTTTTCTTTTTGTATTTCCATTCAATGATATAATAATTTTTTAGTTTTGAATAGTATTATCCGGACCATAGGTAGAGAGCAGAGACTGACTCCTCGATGTAAAAAACTAATAGCGACAAGGTACTAAGATCATGTAATGCAAGTAAATCTCTTCTAACATTTAGTGTTTTGATCGCAAGACTAATTTCAAAGCCAAGATTTCCTTTATATGGAACACAAGCATCGACCATGAATCACTGCATGTTGGTAATGACATTACATTTTTATTTATTATCTATAATCTTTTTTCTTTCATGATCATTGGTATTTTGTAAATCCTAGTAACTATTATATGCATGTTTTTAGAGAGACTTAAATTTTTGGTTGAATTATCTTATAAATTTTGTGCGTTAATATTAATTGGCTGCCATTTTCTAGATGACGATTAGCTTAAAATGACCAAAAACAAAATCTAAAAGATTATTGAAACGTAAAATATGATTATTTTGATATGAAATTGATAATATATAGTTTTTATTTTTTCTAGTGTTTTAAGTCCATGATATTGTATATATAATATTGAGAACAAAAATGATAAATATTGAAAATATAAATTATGAAAAGGTTCGGTTCAATTTTTAAAACATAGAATATTGTAACATAAATCAGAGAGAGAGACAAAAAAACTAAATTTTCTATTTAAAAAAAAAGAAAATTAATCCAGTTTAGACAAGAGACTTGAAGAGATGTTTTTTTTTTTGGATAGAGAGAGAAGGGGGGGGGGGGGGGGGAAGAGATGGAATTTTGATATCCAAAATTTGCACGAAACCAAAAGCTAAGTAGATAGATGATCAGATCAAACGCAAGAAGAATAGTGTAATAAAATGAAAAGGAAGGTGTCGATTATTTTTCTTATTTAACTGTTTCTTTCAGAGCCTCAAGAATTGAGGTTGGAATCACCTGACCCCCTTTAAGAAGGGTATTAAAAGACCCTGTGACACGTGGCACACAGGGGTGGTGAAGCTGAATGGGAGTCATCCACATTCAACCCCACAATCCCTGTGTGCCACGTGGCGGGCGGTCTGAAGGGAGGTGAGGGGCTGGGGGTTAGGGGATCTCGATGGCAAGAATTGTATTTGGCTGCCAGGGGAAAGAGACAGCGACGGCAAATAAATTTCAAAATAAGTCATCCAGAATCCTGACTTTGAATGAAAGAAAGGGAAGGAAATTTGGTCACGGAAATCACCTTCCTTCTATGTACTTTCTAGGAACACTAGTCCAAAGGAAAGCTTTGTCACTTTAATGTTTATTTTATTTCTTGATAATCACTGTAATGTTTATCTACAAGCATTGCTGGTTGAAAAGTTCCAGACTACGATATCCAAATACATGCTCCCGTGTTTGTGCAAGATCCGGAGAGACACAAGATAGTTTCACGATCTGATGTATGCACTCTTGCCTTACATTTTGTGATTACAATATACACATACATATGCCCGCATTTGCACGAGATCCGAAGAGGCACAGAATCGTTTCGCGATCTGATATACGTAGTCTTATCTTACATTTTGTGATTATGCTATACACATATATACTCCCTCGTTTGCGCAACGCAAGTCCGGAGACATACCAGATCGTTTTGAGAGTTAATGTATGTATTTTTACCCTAGACTTTGTGCAAGAGGTTGTTTCTGTGTCTTGAATCCGTAACTTTAATTTCACAAAACAGCAACCTTACCAGTTGATTCAATGATCCACTCATCGCCTAGCAAGATCATAATTATGTTAAATCACCCCCCCCCCCCCCCCCCAAAAAAAAAAGAAGGAAACAAACGGAACTATACCTAAATCTATAGCCTAGGATTGAAAAAGCTTTTTTTTAGGTCTTTATTAAGACCTAGATATTACAACAACATTACCCTATTGTCTTAGAGACTTTCGCATATGACGAGGTATAAGAGGGTCGTATGTACGCAACCATATCTATATGTTAGAAATACAGAAGATGTTTTCCGACGACCCATAATGATGCGTCAAATTGTGTCAATCAACTTCTCCTTTACAGTATAAGAAGCGCATGCAATTTAGTGAGTCATTTTTCTTTATTCCATCATATTCCTAAGGCAATAAAAAGTGTGTCATTAACTCCATTGAAAATAGAAACAAAGACCAAGATATAAGTTGCCACTAAATATCTGGATGATGTTAAATTCCGTAGTGTAAACTCAATATTTTTCCTAAAGCTTTACACAAATTCAAACCCCCCCCCCCCCCGGGGAAGGATGGAAGATTTGGATTCGTTGTTTACGTAGGCAACATTGTCCTTGAAGATGGTCAATCGTTTGTTCTGAACAAGCTAGTTGTGCTCGGATTTACGTACACACATAGGAAAAATGTAAGTAAAGAAATATTTTCAGATATAAAACAATTATCCCAGATTGTGTAACACATCTATACATAAATGCATATGCTTTTATGTACAGGTGTTATTTTTTTTTTCAAATACGTCGATTTGTGACAATAAAATTGTGGTGTTCTATCGAGTCCAACTTCACTATTCACCCAAAAAAAAAAACACAAAAAGAAGGGAGGGTGTGGGGTACAAGAAGAAGAAGGTCCAATGTTTCCTTAATTGGCCAAACCATTTGGTTTTAACTAAAGGTCAAGTTTCCAATTTCCGTGATGGACTACTTTATTTGAACTCGAAAGTCTCGTGAATAATTTATGGTATGGGGGATCATTAAGTCTCCGACACTGCCTTCCATTATTCATTGCATACACACCATTTGTCAATGCATAGTTCATTTGATATTCGAGTTAGAAAATTGTTTCTATAAAGGTGCCAGATTCGAACCGAAACACTGAAAGTAACACTGATATCTGAGTCTGAACGGCAAAAAGCCTGAATCCGCCCAAATTGGATGTATGAATGCTACGTGCAAATGGTTTGAGATTTGAAAGCCACTTAACAAAACGGTTGAGAACTATTTTTGTTGAGATAACATAAAGAACTATAGAGAACTTACTACCATTTATAGTTGCATAATAACTTTTCCATTTATAACAACTTACCATTAGGGATGACCATCTCATACACGACACAAAAACACAATCCGAACCTGATATGCTCCTCGCGGATATGGGTATAGCCTTGGCAGGTTTCGTGTCCAAATTGGATAACACCTGAAACTTACCCGCTAAGAGCAGGTTGTGTCCAGGTACAACTGCGGGTTACCATTTTATACCCATCATACCCAATTTTTTTTACATATATTTTAAATATAAATTATAAATTATTAAAGTAAAAAGTATAAAATAAAAAAACTCCTAAAACATAAAAACACAATCCATGATTCTCAATTTTCCATTTACTTTCTTCTTACCTTCTGCAATTGCCGTCCAACGTCCCTATCCATCATTATCCATTTCTCATATCTTCACTCACCATTCACTCTTCTCAATTATCACTTATCACTTCTCATTTAAGTGGCAGCTGACAAGGAAGCGGTCTTGGTTCCGTTCCGACAAAGTTGATGAAGCGAAGGAAAGGCCGAAATTCACTCCAAACAGAAAAGCACATACAAGGAAGCGGTCTTGGTTCCGTTCCGACAAAGTTGATGAAGCGAAGGAAAGGCCGAAATTCACTCCAAACAGAAAAGCACATTGTAAAGATGGAGATGATTCAAAGTTATGATTTAACTTTTATTCTCTAAAATTAGAAATATTTATGTCCGCAGGTCTTCCATTAAGGACATGTCGTCATTGTTACCATCCCCATCCTCTTCGCCGGAGATACTTTTCTCTTCTCCCTTCTTTTGTCGCCTGACTTTCCACCTTCTTAAGATTCGGGCTAGTGCACTTTACCTTAACATATGTTCTTTTTGTGTATTTGTTTTGTTAAATGTTGAATTTTTATTTTTGATTTTGTATATTTTTCTTATGGATCAGATTGATGATTATATGTTGAAACTATTTCTCTTATAGTTTTATGTTATATTTCATCTGGTAAAACATTATTATTCTTCTGGTTATAACAATGTTCTTCATAAAATATCATGTCACGTCATGGGTAAGCATTGTATAACTGAAAAATACACGAAATGACCCGTACACGACCTTAAATATTTGTATTTGTCAAGTTTGTGGGTATATCTGATGCACGACACGAAACCTGACTTGTATAGGTTTGAGTATCTACTTCCATACACGCGAAGCAAACGGGTAAAGTATGTGACTGTTACTTTGATGCTCGAAACCCGAAAAACATGAAACATGAAACACGACATGTTTACCACCTTTACTTCCAATCAGAATCAAAAGTCATAAACCTTTGAATATGATCCCTATTTATGTCAAAAGTTGGTTTCAGTATTACGATACGATGGGGTTTAAAGTACGAACATAACAGAAGTGTTATTCATACATAAGAATAACATATATGAAAATAGAACGGTGACGTGGAATAGCAGTAACATTATTAGATAAAAATGAACATACACATTATTCAAATGTAAAAGAGATTGAACCGAAACGACTAAAATCACATAACTTCACCTTTTAAAAGAGGTATGCAGGTCTGGAAGTTTTCTTCTATGTTTTAATTTCAATTGCAAGTTGAATGACTCCAGAGCCAAACAAGATCATATGAAGAGAGAAAACGAAATACCCATTAGATCCTGCGAATTATCCACCGCTTGTGAAGTAAAATGTGGACCAACTATTTTAAGGTAGCACGCCACACACGTTACATTGTGTGTATTGTTTGTTTTAGCAATGTCCTAGGTATGCATAACCAACAAAGAAAATGATTTTACCTGAACAAATTAAACTATAAGTATCCCATGAATGTAACTCATTAATAAGACGATACGATCATTATGCTTCAAATACGATTTGACGAAACTCTCATTCTAAAATACAACTGCACCATGTGTTGTAGATCATAGATGCTTATCTAATACGATTTGACAATTGATTCTTGGAGCATGTTGCATATTATAAAGTTTTGTCTACCTTCTCCTTTCCTTTTTTTTTTTATGCGATCTATATGGATAAATCCCTTCACAATGAAGAAAAAAGATTGAATCTAAGATTTTTCGTATTGGGATATGTTGGACTATGTCGAGAAATCATCCCATAAAAAAGGAAAAGAGAGTGAACCCAACAATTTTCGTCTTGAGGTAAGGTATCATTGGTGTTTTTCTTTTCGTTTTTAAGGTATGTAGATAATGAATTGGACCAAGGTCTTCAGAGGCTGGGCTGGATTTGAATATGCTCATTGGATCTGCTATCTTTGGGTCCCTTGGCAAATGACCAACTCCGATGCTTAGTATAGATTTGGTGGGCTGGAAAAGCGGGACATCGAAACCCGCAGGCCCCAAATCCAATTAATCATGTTAATTTGATGGAATGAGATTTCCTAACCCTCTTTTTTCTCACCTCTTGTGAACGCCTGACACGTGGCAGTCAGGGGTGGTGAGGCTAGATGCGTGTGACCCGCAACTAGCTTCACCACCCCCCTGACTGTCACGTGTCACGCGGTCTTTTGTGACCGCACCACATGGGCGGTCAGAGGATCCTATCCCTAATTTGAGGGGGGTTGTTTTTTTTTAAACATAATTTGATGATTGTTTCCATGATTTTTTGATACAATATTTTTACATTTGTTATGTCTTATATTTTTGATCATATTATAGAAATATCATTTTCCAAAATGAGGACTATATTATAAAATCAATTATTTACATTAAAAACGCATTCCAATGCAAGGCTAAAATCATGTTGAATATTTTACATTATGAATATTTGTTATTGTATCAAATTTATTAATTCATTTTTTAAGTCAAACATGATTTAAAGTAAAAGTCACGAAACATGATTATAATAATCAATCTCCTACTATTGATACTCTGCATTGCATTTTGAACTTCTCATTTTCAATTTATTTAGGAACGATATATAGCTTGGAAATTTTGCAGCAACACAGCTCCACATGACAGAAAGCACAATCTCTTCCATTAAATGCTACCGGCTTCTTTTTGTCACAAAATCAAATCAAAACGTACACGGCATATATATACAACCATGCTCACCATATCTCTAACATCATCAAAAACTTCTGCCAAGGCTGAGAAACAACCAAACAAAACTGCCAAACAATACCTCAGCTTATTGTAACTCTCCAATTTAAATATTAAATATTTTAGTCATTTCATAAACGATGTCATGATATCTTCATAACACACACACACACGAGAACAACCCACCAAAAATAGTCGAACACGTTGGAGTTCTGTATGTTCGTTTGATTATCTTATGTCAAAAGAATTTATCGGATGTTCAGGTATTGTAGGGTAAGATTGCATACATCAGATCGCGAAACGATCCGGCTTCTTTCTAGACTATACGCAAACACGAAGCCTAGTGCACCACCACCACCAACAACAACCATACCCAGTATATAACAACGACAGCAAAAGCTATCGCTAGGGTCTGGGAAAGGTGAGAGCCAGACAAACAATACCTCCATCCTAAGAGATAGAGAGTTTGATTCCATTAAGATCCACGGCTCTATATCCACCGAAAACGTCAAAAGAATGAAACTAGTAGCCTATGACACTGAGAATGTCAAAAGAATGAAACGAGTAGCCTTAATCACAATTTTAAGCATGTCTTATATATCTTGTCTAAGAAGTGATTATTTAGTCAGTTAGGACTTACTCATTCTAATTCAATAATACGGAAATATATCGTTACATCGAATGTACGTCTAGCCCATTCGGCTGATCTATATAAATGCAAGTTTGCTGGAGTTTTCCCAAAAGAAAAAAAAAAGGCGATTGATCACTTTCAAGTACTCGATTAAAGGTCGACTAGAAGGGACTCACAAACATAAAATTGAAGTAATTATTCAAGGGTTTTTTTAAGGTTTAAGCCATACTGCCTACATTGGTATGTGACTAGCTCAAAAAAGGAGACGCCTTGAAGCTCTAAGCACTTCACAAACCAAACAAGATTAATCTGGGGATAAACCCCAATTTTCAGCCCAAGCACAAAAAGGGCTAGGTTTTCGCCATTGTTCTTAAAAAAAGGCACTCGATAAGGAAACCACAAATCTAAATACAACAACAACATTACCCTATTGACTTAGAGGCTCCCGTCTATGGTGGATATGAGAAGTCGGATGTACGCAACCATACCCACGTGTTAAACCTTAGACGGTAATTGAAACTAAAGTAGCTCATATTTGGTATCATGTCTTGATGCCAAGAAACGAGACCTTAAATACTAATTAGTGATAAATAAATAATCTCAAAATGCCATCGACTCCTTGGGGTGCCACATGAAGAATTATGTCTGAACAATGGATCACATCACTATCGTGTCTTTCATGACGAGACTATCCTTGGCCATAGATCTAATTACAGTCCAAATGTTTCCCCCAAAGACATGCTCAAAGCACAAGAAATACTTAGTTCTATTAGCATTGCTGTAAAATTCTCTTACTCTCAACATAAAAGGTGTCTTTAGAAACACGACACACGAGGTACAGAATGCCTAAATTTACCAGCATTCCTGCAGAATTCCTATGGCCACACATTCGAGTCAGTGACACTTAAGCAAGACCTAGGACTGGTCATCTCCGTGTGCTGCCAATGATTTTCCTAGTCAACTTCCTTAATCCACGTTTTGGGGATTAGACAAGGGCATGGGATTACTCATCTGATCCTAAAAAGTGAACCAAACACCAAGTGACACTTGGATTATTTATCTCTTACACTGTAATGAACCATGAACACCATAAAGTGAAAATTTCATGAATAGTAACTCTAACCCCAATAATTAATCACTTTCATCAGCAATATTAAATAGCATCTATCTACTTACCATGAGAAGTACATTTGTTATCATATCTATGATATCCAGTTACCAGAGAATCATATTTACTAATTACATTGAAGCACATCGATAATCAAAATATTGCTTGAAAAATACACGAGTAACAATAAGCACAAGACTAATATCAAATATGTAAACTGCATGCATGTCTGTCATTTGTATTTATCATGGTGCTGGTATATTAAAAATATATCTATGATATCATTTCCAGAGCATCTTATAGCTAATGACCCTGGCCAACAGAACATTTCTCAGTTAAAAGATGATATAGGCCAATCAGTAGCATTAACATAAACAAAGAAAACTAAGTCCAGGAATTTGTGTTTAAAAGTTGTTAATACCGATTCTCAATGTAAATGGCACTGTATGAGATAAAGTTTTATATCACTCACGCACAGACGATGTGGAGATTCAAGATACCATCAATTCTTCTGCAATTATTAAACGTCAATAGCTTTCTAGCCTAGTAAATAACATAGGTAGTGGTTTTTGTCTTTCCAAAGGAACTTCTGTAAGGTCGTGTGATCTTGTACAAACAGCCAAACAAAAGGACAACAAATTTCATACAGCTCTAAATTATAGGAAAGGCCTTTAGTCAAGCATCTATATTTACCTACACAGGTACATAAAAACACAAAGTAAAACATACGGTATTGCAAAGTTTAATTTATGGGTGGATGTGTCCATAATGTTCCAAAACACAAATCATACAAGGTGTTGGTGTTACACCCCAAAAATTTCGAGTTAGTCGTTATGTGATAGTTTAAAATTAGAGTAGCCGTTGAGCGTAACGATTCCTAGGAATTAAATTAACCATAACGAATTGTGTATGTTCAAGTGATTCATAATATTAAAGGGGTATTAAATATATGTATATATATATATAAGATACATAAATAAATAAACT
Organism: Eustoma russellianum; assembly: GCA_036186865.1. Taxonomy (NCBI): domain Eukaryota; kingdom Viridiplantae; phylum Streptophyta; class Magnoliopsida; order Gentianales; family Gentianaceae; genus Eustoma; species Eustoma russellianum. The sequence goes on along the minus strand of AP025097.1, from coordinate 399,278 downwards.
TTATTTCAAAAATAAATAAATAAACTTTATTTCAAAAAAAAAAAGGAGCCTGTTGGATAAAGGAATTAAAAAAAAAACAAAAAAAAAATAAAAAAAAGGGGGTTGCTGGACGTGATAGTGGGGGGTAACAAACCCCCCTATTCTCTCTTGCACTTATCCTGTAGCTTTTTAACCCCTCCCCCATGAGAAACTGAAAAGCAGAGGAAATAAAAAAAAAAATATATGGACAGAGGTCGAAGCAGGTTGGCAGAAAAGGGAAGGAGAGAGGAGAGAGGAGAGAGGGGAAAGAAGAAGAGAAGGAAAAAAAGGAAAGCCGGGTATCTTGATCTACTCGTTCGTTCATGTACGTGTGTAAATTGTCATCAATAAGGTAGGTTCCTTTTCCCCCTCCATTTGGTGCAAATTCAAGCATGCTCTATTGGTATTTTACGTGTTTTTGTTGTTTTAATTGTTGAGTTTAATAGCATGATTGTAATCCGTGAAAAGCATGAAAGTTGGAGACTGTGGTATGCGTTCATTGTGTATTGCGTGATCAGTTTGATTTTAGGGAAAACTTTGATAATCAAAATAGTAAAACTTAGGTTTATTTAGAGATTTTTCACTTTGTGTTGGCCTTAGAATAGGTTCCCATAGACTGGAAATAGGTGGGAATATAGATCGGGGTCGAAAAACGGTCGTCGGGGGTCGCCGGACCGCCACACGCGCCGCCGGAACGGCCGCGCGTGGCCTACACGCGCTGGGCAAAGGTGCTGGACGCACCCTAGGTTGGAAACCCAAATTAAACAAAAAAAAAAAAAAGGGGAATTAAGTTAAAAGGGCCGAAGGCCCTGAAGGTGGTCTGCACCAGGAATGGAGATAGGGCCGAAGGCCCTTGATGGGGGAGGCTGATTTCGGTGGGCTGGCTGCTCCTGCAGCAGTCCTGGCCCAATATCAGCCTTTATATAAAAAAAAAAAAAAAAAAGAGAGAAAGAGGGCTGCCAGCTTCGCGGACCGGGCCGAATGGCCAACGGACCGGGCCAGCTGTTGGCGGCCCAATTAAGCGATTAACAAAAAAAAAAAAAAAAAAATGGGTTTAGCAGGCCGGTTTTCGACGGGCTGAACTGGGAAAGGGTGCTAACAGGGCTGGAGACAAGTCCAGCCCATTAGAGTGATATATATATATATATATTTTGCTTTAATTTCTGAAATTCAAAATGTAATTTTAATTAATTTTAAAATAGAAATAATCATAGGAAAAATATAAATCAATATCAGAAAATTCTAAATAAATTCCAAAAATTATAAAATGCTGAAATTAAAATATTTTCACTAATCTCGGTAATTGTGATAATTTATTTAATTTGGATAATTATGTAATAAATAGAAATAAATTAGGGAAAAATGAGGAAAAAACTTAGGAAGTGCACTATAAATATATATAAGCAATGGAAAAATAGTTTTAACACCAAACAACATTAAATCATTATTTGAAGAATAGATGAACCTAGAGTTGAGTGCCGGAGGATGGTGAGGATGGGCCAGGGGCCTCAGGCGATTGTGTTATTTGCATTCATGGCACGTGCATTTGCATGATGGTGGGTCGTGACGTACGGGTCACGGGCGCTCAGGATGGTGTACGGTGGCGGGGCCAAGTACACTCAGGATGGTGACTGTGGGTGGGTACGACCCACAGCCACTCAGTTAGGTCCCGGGATCATGCATTGCATGGCGGAGTTATTGGCATCTTGTGTGACATGACTTTGTTGCGTGTGACATGCATAGTAGGGCATGCATCATGTTGTTGCGCATTCTTAGCTGGAGTGAATTACTTTTCCGTATTCATATGCTTGTATGATACCATGACCTATGTGCTATGTGCTATATCATTGTGTATGTTTGGCTTGCACTACTTGGAGGCAGGTGCCTACTGAGTGATTTCCCAGTCACTCACCCCTACTTCTCCCCCCCCCCACCAGGTGAGCAGGAAGAGACTTATGACTATGTCTTTGTTGAGGACGGGGCTGATACGGTGGAGTGGGCAGACTGGTGGTCGCGCTTAGGATATAAGAAGGCCCTGCGACTGTTGTCTTTATTTATTGAGATTTCACCAGACACTACCTTGTTGGATTTTTAGACTTATGTTATTGACAGTATTTAGTTTATTATTGTATCAAGGAATTTTATTTATCAAAGAAGTTTTATGTTATTGTGTTTCGTTTCCGCGCGAAAAATTTCTACGTCTTTTCGACATGTTGGAAATTGATTCGACGCTTTGTATTCTCCTCAGTGAGATACGGCGGGTGCACCGTTTCCGAAGCTAGGGTTCGGGAGCGGGGCACTACAGGTGGTATCAGAGCCGAGGCTTCAGATCCGCCTCGGGAACGCAGGATTAACTAGATCACCTAGACATAAGCAATGATCTTTTCCTAGAAATGCCAACTATACCCTTAATAAATGAAGTAGACTTAAGTTATGATCGGGATGGAAGGTGTGTGCCGTTGGTGAGCTTTCTCTATTTAATTGTCGTTGAACCCCCGAACCTTCGCATGAGCCTCATAAAGGCTCAAATCCATCGATCAATTTCGTCCGAATTCTCGTCAAGATTCGCACCAGACCTGGAAAAATACCGTTGTGTCGTGAATAATCTGGCAAAGGAGGCAACGTGGTTGTGGTAACGACCACCAGGACAGGGGGCCATTCTCTCGGCATTGGTTGACGCCATGGCCACTATTTTGGCGCAACAGCGGCAGTAGCAGTTGAACTAGCGGCTTCTGCCGCTGCCCCCACCAGATCTGAGGTTCTACTACATGGAAATACAGGACTTCCGGAATCAAATGTTTAAAAGGATCCTTTACCGGGGATGCATAAACATGCGGCATGGCCGCTAATAAACACAGGACCGCTCGCGGTGGAAGTATAGCTGTAGAAGAGTGCATGGCCACCTCAGCCACCATGTGCTCATTGTTGATGCCACGTTTGCGTCAGTGTAGGAGGAGGACGCAAATATGAGTGCAATCAACAAGGACGTTTTACGAGTAAGGGCACTGAGCAGAGGCCGGCACCACCATCACATCGAAATCAAAAACAACATAAAAGGAAGCAAGGATCAGTGCCCATATCCACGTGATGACGGATGCGGACATCGAAAAGGCTGACGACGTCATAATAGAATTCAACCGCCGGCTAGGTATCAATGACTCATCATCAGTACAGAGGATGTTAGTCAAAGATAAATGATCAGAGTTGCGCAGCGGAAGCGTGGCTCCCTTAAGTCACGTAAGTTCAGAAGAGCGAACCTCAGTGAATCCGAAGAAGATTAAGGATATCGCTGAGTAGCCCTGACCGACCAAAGTGACTGAAGCAAGGAGATTTCTTGGTTAGCCAGCTGCTACATGAAATTCGTTTAAGGATTTTAATCGATACTGGTGCCCCTGAACAGAAGGAAGCATAAGGAGGCGAAGTTCGAATAGACAGTTTATATCAACAAAGATATTCAACAGAGCTTCGATGAGCAAAAAAAAACACAAGACCATAATACACCAAATCTGCTAAATTAACTATATATACACGCACTGATCAATATAACATACTTTAATGACATAATTCTACATATCAAACACGTAGTAGAACGTTAACATACAAAATCCAACATAACTACGCAGAGAGACATAACACAGTAAAAAAAAAAAAAAGGAGATATACCATATAACATAATGAATTATGAATATACAGTAACGTAAGTCAACGAAATATATATACATATTTACACATATACCTAAATAAATGCACATATACATACAAAGCGACCAACATGAAAACACAGAGCAATTGGTAAAGACTCACAATATATATACATATAATACGATAGCAACGTAGGAATAGCGAACATGTAAAAGATATACGATGGGTCAGGATTATACGTAAATGTTAAACTGTTAACCAAAACAAAAAAAAAAAAACAAACCAAACAGCACTGAGTCTATCGCAACAACGAAGAAACATATAGAAAAACACAATTTGTTACCACGTTAATGATATAGCGTAAATAAGACGATTTAAGAAAACATACAATGGATACATGAAACAAAAGTAAATACATGATGCTACGCCAATATGCGCAGGTATGCACACGCTTATATTAATGACACCACGGTATAACTAATATAATAAAACAATAATAAACATCATAATATGTAACGACAACAAACACACAATTACAAATAATACAGTAACACAAATACTTTTCATACAAGGCATGGGTTATGATAGGTATGCATTTACAAGTTTTAAAACAAATCATTAACATACACCATTGAAGTAAAGCATGTTAATTATGAGTTAGGAACGACATCGTATGGCATGACTTCATAGGAATAGATTAAAGAATAAATAACTTAATAACCTGAAATATATAAAGAACCAAACAGTAGTATATACATATCGTGCTTGTACACCCGAAGAAATTATATATGTACATAACATTAAACCTATGCATTTATGCATTATATGTACGATATTTATATAACCATAAGACAAGCTAGCATGAAAATATAGAGCACGGGAAAAATTATTATTATTATTATTATTATTATTATTATTATTATTATTAGTGACTAACATTAGTACAAAAAGAGAAATCACGATAAACAATACTAAAATGAACGCGCATAGTGTGTATATCGTTTAAAATTCAACTAATGAACAATATAAACATAATACATATGATGAAATGCAAATAACGGTTGTGAATTCATGGGCTACATATGATATAAAAATCATACATGCGTTTAAGATAAGGATACACAACATACTATATGTCTATACCAAACATGTTTAAACAACTTAACCATTAAAACGACACACATATTAAAACTTGTGTATGCCGGGTATGTAATAGAGAGCTACAATTGAGTACTGCCGTCCATTCTCAGACCGATGACCAGTCAGAGAAGACGATACAGACATTAGAGGACATGCTGAAGGCTTGCGTCATTGACTTCAAGGGAAAACTGGGATGGTGTGACCAAGTCGATTGAGTCCTTCTATAACAACAGCTATCGTAGTGCCATCGGCATAGCACCAATTGAGGCGCCCTACGAGCGTAAGTGCAGATCTCCAGTCTACTGGGACAAAGATGGAGAGTGTACTATTACCGGTACAGAACTGATTAAGCAAACCATGGAGAAGGTTAAGTTGATTGAGGAAGGACTTAAGGTTGCCCAAGACATAAGTAAGAGTTGGGCAGATTCGAAGAGACGTCCCTTGGAGGGTACTGTAGGCGAAAAAGTTTACTTGAAGGTATCGCCTATGAAGGGAGTGGCACGTTTTGGTCTGAAGAGTAAGCTGAGGTCGTGGTATGTTGGGGCCTTATGAGATACTCGAAAGGATCGGTTCGTTAACTAACCGTATGGCGTTACCTCCGATGTTGTTCCAAGTGCACAACGTATTCCATGTTTCTCGGATGAGAAGATACGACTCTCATCCGAGTCATGTACTGGACGCACCACCCCTGAGGATCAGACCGGATACGTCATATGAAGAGACTCCTATTCGGATCTTAGACCACAAAGGCCAAGAGCTGAAGAGGAGAACTACTCCGTACGTCAAGGGGCAAGGGAGCAATCATAAGGAAAATGAAGCGACATGGGAGCTAGAGGATCAGATGCGCGAGCGCTACCCCTGCCTCTTCGATTAAGGCACGTCAAGTTTCGAGGACGAAACTTCTTGTAAGGTGGGTAGGATGTTACACCCCAAAAATTTCGAGTTAGTCGTTATGTGATAGTTTAAAATTAGAGTAGCCGTTGAGCGTAACGATTCCTAGGAATTAAATTAACCATAACGAATTGTGTATGTTCAAGTGATTCATAATATTAAAGGGGTATTAAATATATGTATATATATATATATAAGATACATAAATAAATAAACTTTATTTCAAAAATAAATAAATAAACTTTATTTCAAAAAAAAAAAAAAGGAGCCTGTTGGATAAAGGAATTAAAAAAAAACAAAAAAAAAAATAAAAAAAAAGGGGGTTGCTGGACGTGATAGTGGGGGGTAACAAACCCCCCTATTCTCTCTTGCACTTATCCTGTAGCTTTTTAACCCCTCCCCCATGAGAAACTGAAAAGCAGAGGAAATAAAAAAAAAATATATGGACAGAGGTCGAAGCAGGTTGGCAGAAAAGGGAAGGAGAGAGGAGAGAGGAGAGAGGGGAAAGAAGAAGAGAAGGAAAAAAAGGAAAGCCGGGTATCTTGATCTACTCGTTCGTTCATGTACGTGTGTAAATTGTCATCAATAAGGTAGGTTCCTTTTCCCCCTCCATTTGGTGCAAATTCAAGCATGCTCTATTGGTATTTTACGTGTTTTTGTTGTTTTAATTGTTGAGTTTAATAGCATGATTGTAATCCGTGAAAAGCATGAAAGTTGGGGACTGTGGTATGCGTTCATTGTGTATTGCGTGATCAGTTTGATTTTAGGGAAAACTTTGATAATCAAAATAGTAAAACTTAGGTTTATTTAGAGATTTTTCACTTTGTGTTGGCCTTAGAATAGGTTCCCATAGACTGGAAATAGGTGGGAATATAGATCGGGGTCGAAAAACGGTCGTCGGGGGTCGCCGGACCGCCACACGCGCCGCCGGAACGGCCGCGCGTGGCCTACACGCGCTGGGCAAAGGTGCTGGACGCACCCTAGGTTGGAAACCCAAATTAAACAAAAAAAAAAAAAGGGGAATTAAGTTAAAAGGGCCGAAGGCCCTGAAGGTGGTCTGCACCAGGAATGGAGATAGGGCCGAAGGCCCTTGATGGGGGAGGCTGATTTCGGTGGGCTGGCTGCTCCTGCAGCAGTCCTGGCCCAATATCAGCCTTTATATAAAAAAAAAAAAAAAAAAAAGAGAAAGAGGGCTGCCAGCTTCGCGGACCGGGCCGAATGGCCAACGGACCGGGCCAGCTGTTGGCGGCCCAATTAAGCGATTAACAAAAAAAAAAAAAAAATGGGTTTAGCAGGCCGGTTTTCGACGGGCTGAACTGGGAAAGGGTGCTAACAGGGCTGGAGACAAGGCCAGCCCATTAGAGTGATATATATATATATATTTTGCTTTAATTTCTGAAATTCAAAATGTAATTTTAATTAATTTTAAAATAGAAATAATCATAGGAAAAATATAAATCAATATCAGAAAATTCTAAATAAATTCCAAAAATTATAAAATGCTGAAATTAAAATATTTTCACTAATCTCGGTAATTGTGATAATTTATTTAATTTGGATAATTATGTAATAAATAGAAATAAATTAGGGAAAAATGAGGAAAAAACTTAGGAAGTGCACTATAAATATATATAAGCAATGGAAAAATAGTTTTAACACCAAACAACATTAAATCATTATTTGAAGAATAGATGAACCTAGAGTTGAGTGCCGGAGGATGGTGAGGATGGGCCAGGGGCCTCAGGCGATTGTGTTATTTGCATTCATGGCACGTGCATTTGCATGATGGTGGGTCGTGACGTACGGGTCACGGGCGCTCAGGATGGTGTACGGTGGCGGGGCCAAGTACACTCAGGATGGTGACTGTGGGTGGGTACGACCCACAGCCACTCAGTTAGGTCCCGGGATCATGCATTGCATGGCGGAGTTATTGGCATCTTGTGTGACATGACTTTGTTGCGTGTGACATGCATAGTAGGGCATGCATCATGTTGTTGCGCATTCTTAGCTGGAGTGAATTACTTTTCCGTATTCATATGCTTGTATGATACCATGACCTATGTGCTATGTGCTATATCATTGTGTATGTTTGGCTTGCACTACTTGGAGGCAGGTGCCTACTGAGTGATTTCCCAGTCACTCACCCCTACTTCTCCCCCCCCCCACCAGGTGAGCAGGAAGAGACTTATGACTATGTCTTTGTTGAGGACGGGGCTGATACGGTGGAGTGGGCAGACTGGTGGTCGCGCTTAGGATATAAGAAGGCCCTGCGACTGTTGTCTTTATTTATTGAGATTTCACCAGACACTACCTTGTTGGATTTTTAGACTTATGTTATTGACAGTATTTAGTTTATTATTGTATCAAGGAATTTTATTTATCAAAGAAGTTTTATGTTATTGTGTTTCGTTTCCGCGCGAAAAATTTCTACGTCTTTTCGACATGTTGGAAATTGATTCGACGCTTTGTATTCTCCTCAGTGAGATACGGCGGGTGCACCGTTTCCGAAGCTAGGGTTCGGGAGCGGGGCGCTACAGTTGGACATCTAGGTAAATTGTCATAATTTGATTTCAGGGATGCACGTTAAATTATCCTCAACTTTTGAAGAAAAAATTCACACATCAGTCTAGAGACTTCAGTTTTCTAACGCCTATTTCAACCAGATGCTTAAATTTTTTTTCCCCAAGACGGGAAGGATTATCTTTCACACTCTGGCAATATTTCTGTCAACTAAGTTGCTACCGACAGAATGTTTGTTCTCACTATTGCTTGTGCCAGAAGATGAAATTTTTTCTAGTAGGGACCAAAAGAAGGAAAAACAAGCTGGTTGCGGATATGCCATCAAGATAACAATAAGTGGAAATCTAATATGGATACATTATAACAACATTGATAAATATTTTCATATAAACACCAGTTTATTTGGGTTATAGGGTTAAGAAAGGATCCCCAATGGCATAAAAAACAACTGAAAATTCAGAACATCTTTGAATACGACCTGACTTTTGAAGGCTTTGGAGGAAAAGGGCAAACTTTTCAAAGGGATAACGTTTTTATCGTGAAATTGTAGCGTGAAAATGGATGTGGACTAATAAATGAAAGAGAGTGTAAAACTACACACTCTATCTTGTACTCATTGGTCCAGTCATTCACGTTGGCCCTTTCAAGTATAATTTCACGATAAATTCATGCTCTTTTCAAAGAGATTTTGCATGTGATCTGAATCAAAAAGTCTATTATTTGAGATAACAAATTTAATACGGTCAATTATCCCCTTTTCTCCGTATACACCATGTACATCTACTAATATTCAGTGATTTCGAGAAAGGAAGGAAAGGCTGAAAATCGAAGAAAAGAGAAAGGCAGTCTACAGTCAGCAAAAATTGGTGTTGCTTCTGCTTGGAATTAGTCAAATATGCATGATAGGAGTCCAACAAGGGCACTGAACTTTACATGTGCTCTCCTTTATTTCTTTGTTTCTATAACCACATAAATTACGCAGGTCTATAATGCTCCTACTTTCTACTAATGCAGGGATATGACAACTATGAGCAAACTTTAATGATACTTTAAGCTTTTCCACTTAAAAAGATGAAATCTGACATTTGCTGTCTTACCCAAGGAACAGGATGCATATGTTTCTTTTTCTTTTACCAAAATCAATTGTCTGAAGAGAGATAAAACATGCTGACCAAATCAAGCATATTGATGAGAACAAAATTAACACGTCTGCAACACAGCAACAAGGAGACAGAAATATGGCACATTAGAAATCTCCAGTAAAATTATGTTTTCTATCTTAACCTCGACCCGAATGTAGGTTGTACCTTTGACTTCTTAGTTTCATTCAAATTTCTGCCGATCCATCCATAAGAAATGTCAAGGCTTTTAACTTATTCTACACATCAATAGCTTTGGCACGATTAATCCTAAAAAGAGCATTAGCAGATGGTTGTAAACCAGCCTTTATCATGTCATTGTGTATTTGAGAGCAAAGGAAGCTAAAAGCAATTGAAGAGAAAGTTGGAAAAATATTTTCTGTATATCACTTTTGATTTACATCACTATGGGTATAAATAGTACAAGATATTCTATCTAAGTCAACATTTACGGAGATTGTAGTTGTATCAAATCTTTCAACTATGGAATCAAATCTTAGTAGATCTTTATTTCTTACACTCTGATTTCTCCAATTAAATCCCCAAATCACGGGATTTCTTACACTTCCCCTCAAGTTGAACAGTAGGATCCACGACGTTCAACTTGCGCAAAATAGATTCAAACGACCTTCCGTTGATAGCCTTGGTTAACACATCTGCCAACTGATCCTCTGACCGGACAAATGGAAGATCAATCACGCCTCCTTCTAACTTTTCCTTGATAAAATGTCTATCAATTTCAATGTGCTTAGTCCGATCATGCTGTACTGGATTTTCAGATATGCTGATTGATGCTTTATTGTCACACAAGAGTGGAGTAGGAAGATTAATACGAACTCCAATATCTTTGAGTAGTTTTTGTAACCATAGGATCTCGGTGATCCCCTTTGCAATTCCTCGAAATTCTGCTTCAGCACTAGAGAGAGCAACTACCTTCTGTTTCTTGCTTCTCCAGGTCACCAGGTTGCCTCCTACAAGTGTAAAATATCCTGAAGTTGACTTTCGATCAACCAGACTTCCTGCCCAATCAGCATCAGTGTATGCTTGAATTTTTAAATGTCCATTATTACGAAACACAATACCTCTCCCTGGTGTGGACTTCAGGTACCGCAAAATACGTCTTACTGCCTCCATATGGTGCTCTTGAGGCTCATGCATAAACTGACTCACCACACTCACTGCATAGGCAATATCAGGCCGAGTATGTGACAAATATATGAGCTTTCCTACTAAACGTTGGTACTGCCCTTTCTCTGCAGGGGACGCGCCATCAACCATTTGCAACTTGTGATTCGGAACCATCGGGGTATCGCACGGTTTACAATCTAGCATTCCAACTTCTGCTAACAAGTCCAGAATATACTTTCGCTGTGAAATATAAATTGCAGTACCTGATCTCAAGACTTCGATGCCTAGGAAATACTTGAGCCCTCCAAGATCCTTCATCTCAAACTTGTTGAACAAATGTTTTCGGAGTCGAGTCATCTCTTTAGTGTCATTTCCTGTAATGATCATGTCATCCACATAGATAATCAAACATGTTATCATACCTTCCCTGTGTTTGACAAATAACGTATGATCTGCGTTACTTTGTCGGTAGCCATCTTGTTTCATGACTATCGTAAATCTTCCGAACCAAGCACGAGGAGACTGTTTCAACCCATACAATGCCTTCTTTAATTTGCACACTTCCCCTGTCTTAAAATCTGCATCAAAACCAGGTGGAGGATCCATATATACTTCTTCCTTCAAATCTCCATGTAGAAAAGCATTCTTAACGTCGAATTGATGAAGTGGCCAATTCTGAGTTGCTGCAACAGAAAACAGTACTCTAATAGTGTCGATCCGGGCCACAGGAGAAAAAGTCTCTGAATAATCAACTCCATATGTCTGAGTGTACCCTTTTGCGACCAACCGAGCCTTATATCTCTCGATGCTTCCATCCGCTTTGTGTTTAATGGTAAACACCCATCGACACCCGACTGGCCTTTTTCCTGATGGAAGAACACACTTTGCCCATGTCTGATTTTTCTCCAGGGCGGTCATTTCAGTTTTCATAGCTTCTCTCCATGCTGGTTTAGCCTGGGCTTCTTCCACGGTCCGTGGTACCTGATCTGTACATATAGATACAAAGAATCCTCGAGCCATGTCAGACACACCTTTCATAGAGATATTTAACGGGTACCTCGAAGTTTTGGACATTATTTCAGGAGAGTACCGCTCGGAAGGAATTCCGCGCTTAGCTCTGGGTGGTAATACCCGTACCTGCTGCTGCTCAATAAGATTATCAGTATTAGTGTGTGTTTCTGGCATACTTTGATGATCAAGGATTGTATCTGTGGCAAAAGTATTATTTTCTGCTTGGTTAGATATAAGGCAAGTTTGTTCATCATTTGAATCGAAATTTGTTACCTCATTCACAGATGGCGAATCACGAGGTGAGTCTGATGTCTCAGGTATGTCAATGTTGGGTGCTATAGCACAGTCGGTGCCATCTACTTGCCGTGTTGGAACATCAATGGTTGAACAAGTGAGTGATGGTACCAACCAATCTAGAGTTCCGTCAGATGATCGCTCCCCCTGAACACGAGATTGGGAGGAATAGTAATATTCAGTTTCTACGAAGATACAGTTCATGGTGACCTGAATACGGTGAGTATGAGGATTATAGCAACGGTAACCCTTTTGGGTAGTGGCGTAGCCGACAAAAATACACTTTTCAGCACAAGGATCAAGTTTAGTACGCTGATGCTTAGGTGTATGAACAAATACCGTGCATCCAAATACTCTTGGTGGAAGAGTATGTATAGATGGAAGAGTGCACTGGGAAGATAGTGTTTGGAGTGGAGTTTTATATTTGAGGATTTTGGTTGGTAGGCGATTAGTCAAGTAGGCAGCAGTAGAGACAGCTTCGGGCCAGAAACTCATTGGGACGTGAGAGTCATACATCATAGCACGAGTCATCTCAAGTAGAATACGATTCTTTCGTTCAGCCACACCATTTTGTTCGGGTGTATAGGGACACGAAGTTTGATGTATAATACCATGGCTACTGAAGAATTGACGTAAATTTGAATCAAGATATTCCCCTCCATTATCAGATCGGAGAATTTGTATTTTTGTATCAAACTGAGTCTGAATCATGTGATGAAAGTGAATGAATTTTTGAGTAACCTCAGATTTGTGCTTCATAATATATAGCCATGTCATTCTGGAAAAATCGTCAACAAACAAAACATAATAGCGGAAGCCAAGAGGGGTATTATAAGGTGAGGGACCCCAGACATCAGAATGTATTAATGAAAACATACGATCAACTCTAGTATTATTGGCAAAGTAGGATGCACGTGTTTGTTTTGCTCGAAGACATGTATCACATGTAAAATTAACTGGAGGAGAAGTAAACAATGTAGGGAATAGACGATGTAAATATTCAAATGACGGGTGACCTAAACGACGGTGCCATAACCACACTTGTCGTCCAGATGTCCCGGTGGCAAGATTAGACTGTCCCTGTTGCACCACCGTATCAACAAAGTACAACCCTTGACGCTCAGTACCACGCCCAATGATTGCCTTCGTATGAATATCCTGAACAAGGCAAAAATTCGGATACATTAGAACAATACAGTCAAGTGTTTTTGTAAGTTGGCTAACGGATAAGAGTTTAGTGGACAAGGAGGGAACATATAAACAGTGGTTAAGGGTAATATTGGGGGTAATAGATATAGTGCCTCCACTTTTTACTGGAACAGAGGCCCCATTCGCAGTCTCAACAATGGTTTTTGTTGGTTTATTATGAGTTAAGAGATCAGATGGGTCATATGTCATAGTGTCGGTAGCCCCGCAGTCAAATATCCACTGAGGGGTTGTTTGAACCTGGTGGCATTGGGAAGGAGATATGGACATTGATGGAGATGGAGTGTATGAGGATAAAGAGGGTAATTGGGAAGAATGTGGGGGTCCAGGGGTAATATACGGATTATGGAAGGGCTCCAGTGAGGGTAATGGAAACTTCTGGGGTTCTGGGGAAATTTCAGGAAAATCAGATACTAAATTAACATGTTCAGAAAACACAGGGACTAAACTGTTAAATTTATTAAGTGCAGGGATCAGGGGGCAAAAACACAATTTTGTGCCATTATTTAAACAGCACTTCAGCGGGTTAGGGTTATCCCTAACCCGTCTACCTCCTCTTTCATCGCCGCTGGTATGCGATGGGTCTGATTCCATGGCTGCCACCAGTGCTGCGTTGGCTTTTCCTTCGATTTGTCGGAGGTTCTGGTCTTCAACACTTCTTTGCCTGCCTGAGCCACCTTCGGTGGTAATCTGTGCGGCGGAGGCCTGGGTTTTCTTTTTAAAGTCTGCCCACCATTCCGGATATCCATGTAATTGAAAGCATTTTTCTCTAATGTGGCCCTTTTTCTTACAATGAGTGCATTCCATTTGGGATTTGTCCTCCTTTCCACGCGATGAAGGTGGTCCTGAGCGTGGATAGTCTGAAATTCCTTTCTGTTTTCTTTGTTCGCCGGAGGGTTTGACTATCAAGCCTTGACCCACCCCAAATGATGATTGTGATTCTGATGGGGTGAGAACGTCCCTCTGTATACCTGATCTGCGAAGCTCATTGTAAGCAGCCTCAACGGTGGGTTTCGGGACCAGTTTCAAAATCTCCTTTTTTGTATCAGCGTATTTATCATCTACTGCAAGCAGTAGTTGGTACAGTCTCTGTTCTTGAAGCTTACGGTTGTATGTTGCAATATCATTAGATGACTCCATGGGATTGGGATCCATGGAGTCAATGGCCATCCACAGTCCCTGAAATTGATCCCAAAGTACTTCAAGGGAACGGTTTCCCTGTTTAACAGTGTAGCACTGTTTGTGCAAGTCAAAGATCTGTAATGGATCTCCTCCGGACCCATACGTGATAGCCAATCCGTCCCATAAGGCTTTAGCTGTTGAATATCTGGACACGTTATTCACTAAATTATCATCAATATTATCAATAATCCATGTAAAGACCAGTTGGTCACTTTGTTCCCAAGAAGGGTAGGTTGGATCTGTAGGTAGAGGGGATGGAGGTACCCCAGTGATGTGGGTGCTCTTCCCTCTACCACCAAGTGCTATTTTCATTAGTCTGCTCCACAAGGCATAATTGGTACTGTTAAGTTTGATTTTCAGGGTCAGATTAGAAGATGGTGCAGGTTGGGAAATACTCATACTTTGCTGCAGAAAACGAGCAAATTGCTCAGAGAAATCAAATTGCGCAGGGATGTTTGGGTTTTTTTCTGGTGTTTCTTGGCTGGATTCAGCAGTTCTGGAGGTTTGTGACATTTTTTCGTTTTGGATATGCAGGTATATTGCTGATGGGAACACGGTACAACCTTGATCTAATCCAGGTCAAGGTGGGTATAACGGGCAATGACGAAAAACACAGTTTCAGAGCCTTTCGTCTGAACAAGATAACTGCAGTTCTTGATCACGGTAAGGGGCAAGGCAGTGATGAGTATAATCTCTGAGCCTATTCTTGACTCAAAGATTGCACGAGTAAAGCTCCTGCTCTGATACCATGTGTATTTGAGAGCAAAGGAAGCTAAAAGCAATTGAAGAGAAAGTTGGAAAAATATTTTCTGTATATCACTTTTGATTTACATCACTATGGGTATAAATAGTACAAGATATTCTATCTAAGTCAACATTTACGGAGATTGTAGTTGTATCAAATCTTTCAACTATGGAATCAAATCTTAGTAGATCTTTATTTCTTACACTCTGATTTCTCCAATTAAATCCCCAAATCACGGGATTTCTTACAGTCATCATAGAGAACTCCAGCTTCTTTCCACTTCCTATCCTTGCAAAGGGCTTCAATTGTCTTATTAAAACTTGCAACACTGGGAAACATCCCCTTTTCACACTTTTCTTTAAGTAGCATCAAGGCTCTATAAGAGTTTCCCTGTCTGGTATACCCGCCAATCATAGTGTCGTATATTACACTATTAGGCTTCAAATGCATCCCATCCATCGATTTGAACAGCTTCAAAGCTTCCATCATATTACCCTGAGAACACCAACCACTTATCAGTACTCCGTACGTGCAGGCATCTGCCACCAAACCAGCCTTCTCCATCCTTAAAAGTATTTCATAAGCTTTTTGCATGTCTTGAGATTTCGCAAAAGCATCTATAAGGATTGTGTAAGTCACGGTGGAAGGAGTAATGCCTCTCTCCTCCATATCATGAATCAAATCCAGAACGCAAGATAACTTTCCTACTCTACACAGACCTGAAATTAAGGCATTATAGGTATATATTGATGGTATAAAACCAAAAGATCTTATCTGATTAAATAATCTCATAGCTTTGGCCACTTTGCCAACAGTGCAGTAACCATGAAGAAGAGTATTGTAAGTAATCAAGTTCGGATTCAAGCCATCCGTCTTCATCTGAGCCATCAATTTCTCAGCCTCCAAAACCCTCATCTGTCTGCACAACCCACCGATCAAAGTATTGTATATCACCACATTACAAGTAACTCCTCTATCCCGCATTTCATCAAACAATTCAAATGCTTTTCCCACCTTGCCATCTTTACAATACTCATGGATCACAGAACTGTAGGTAAACAAGTTGACCAAAGAACCATCGTGCTTCATCTTTTCGTACAATTCAAACCCATCCTTCTTGAGCCCCTTTTTGAAGAACCCATCTATCAAAACCGTGTAAGTAACCTGGTTAGCAGTCAAGCCTAATCTCCCCATTTGATAAAACAAATGCTTAGCTATTTCGGTATCGCCCATTTTGCAACAACCATGTATCAAAGTAGTAAATATAACCACATTTGGAAGCCAACCCGATTTTTCCAATTGTGCCATAGCAGCAAAGGCATTTCTCAGATTACCACTGTCACAAAAAGCCTTAATCAACATTCCAAAACTATAAACATCCAAGACAATCCTTTCCCTCATTTCTCCAAAGAGCCTCAATCCCTTATCGAAATCTTCAGTCTGAAAGACGAGTTTCAACAGACTGTTAAAAGTATTCGAGCTAGGAACCAGCCCTTTAGAGACCATCTCTTCAAGAAATAATATAGCATTTTCTGATGACTGATGCTGAACTTGAGCATTGATAATTAATTCATACAAGTCAGACCCGGAACCCAAATGTGTCTGGGAGGTAAGATGATGCAACAGAGAGGCAACTGTAAATGATGGCGAGGTGATGCGAGCGGAAAGCAACCGCATAATTAGGGATTGAGCATGAAATGGCTTGCCGGAAGAGAGGAGGCGATCAAGGAGGACTGATATTGATTGGCAAGTGTGTTGGAGGCCGGATAGTATTGAAGTGTTGAAGAGCGACAGAGATGTTTGTGGTGGCAATTTTAGCATCTGAGAGGACATTGTGATCACTTGCCTCTGAAACTCCGTCATATTGGTTTGGTGGTAAGGTTGCCGGAAGAGCGCGTAGAATAACGCTCCGCCGAGTTGGTAGGAGAGCGAACGATGAGGTTAGGAATCTTCTGAAGGAAAACATGAAGAAGAAGCGCCAAAGAAGATGCATATCTGCGGGAAGAAGATGCATTTTCTTGATGGGGTCGGGTGATTTTTCAAATTTTTAAGAGCCTTTTTTTTAAATCAAATTTTATGAGCCTTCAATTAATATGAAACTGTTTAATAAAATCACTTTTAAATTGTTTAACTTTTTTTTAAATGATCAAAAAAAGGATCAAGTCATTTACATATTCACAGGTCATACACAGGATGTAGGGCATACAATGACTATAACCAACACTAAGTAACATACGACCTAAACACATGAGTAGCAACTCTATGTACTACATCCCGAGCATTTGGTGTGTGATCCTCAAAAATTTTAATGTTCCTAGCATTCCATATGGAATATATAGTGGCCGCAAAAGTTGACTTGATGAATCTAGTTCTTCCACTTTTTTTGCTCGCATGTTTTCTAGCCCAGCGGAGTAATGAATTCAAAGTTATAAATCTTTTTGAAATACCAATCCAATCCAAAACTTGCTCCCAAACCTGTGAAGCAAACGAGGATGTGAACAATAAATGATCTCTTGACTCAATGATAATTCTACAGATTGGGCATAATAAATCAGTAAGCACAAAATGAAGTTTGTCCCTTGTAGGGAGGCGATCCCGGACAGCCAACCAGAAGGTAAAACAATGTTTCGGCGTGATTGAGTTGGCCCAAATAGTCTTATGCCATCTGACCGTTTTCCCTTTGCTTCTAAAAATTTCATATGCCATCTTTGCAAGAGAATCACTCCGTGAAGCCAACCTACTCAACTCAGATTCACAGGTTAAACGGTCCCCAAAATGTTCAATAAGTTCATCCCTAATGAGCATCAGCTTCTTCATGAACATCGAATGAGTGGATTTGGATTGGTATTGCCAAACCCCATACTGCATCCGGTAGTAGTGGTGGATCCAACGCACCCAAAGCGAATCCTTCTTATTTTGAAAGTTCCACAAGTGCTTTAGTAAGAGAGCTTTATTCCATGCCTTGAGGACAAATAATTGTTTAACTTAGAATGTTCTGAAAATATCCAAATATAGTCTTGAATATTTTTATAACAAATATTATATCTATATATTCCTAAGACATAAATAAATATTATATTTTTAAGCAATTGAAAGGTATATAGCATATTGAAATTAGACTTAATACTAAATCTTATGAGTATTTTAATATCGGCAGCATCCTCTTTGTATTTCTTGAATTACATCACTGATACATTAACACATTATATCTCTATTATTATGACGTTCATGTAGGTACATATAGAGCCGGTGGTCTCACTAAAAATAAACAAAGGACAGATGTATTGTTTGCCTGCCCTTACTCTCCCCAGACCCTAGGGACATCGTTCTCTGTCGTTGAGAAATGGTTGTTGCAGTTTGTCTATAAAAATGTTTTGTATGTAAGATTTAAATATTATGTTTCATAATTTGTATTCGTATATAAAGTATAGATACATTATTACGTCAAACGTGACAACCAAATGTAGAAAATATCATAGACTACAGGGTAATTCACAGCATATTTATTTATTTTAATTAACGTTACAACATAAAGAGAAGGAGTACAGTAATCGTTTAGAAGATAAATTGGTTTTTACCCATATTTTTTTTTCTCTTCTAAAGTCCGAGAATAAGAAATTTTGGTTTACTGGTGGAATATATATTAAATGTCGGTTCAAGAAAATAACGATATAAATTGTTCTGAGAAAAAAAAGAAAAAGAAAAACTCTATAAATTAGAAATATATATCGGTTTTCACCAATCAAATAAATTGAACATCGCCGAGATAGCAATTGAGCATTTCCGACGGCAGCGTTTTCGTCCGTGGAGCCCTCAAAATTGAGACGCGCTCCAATCTCGTCATCTTTCCGGTAGGTGCATAATTAAGGCTTCTGAATCCTCTGTTTCAAAAAGGTTACGCTATTATAAATCTAGTCTCTCGATCCCATACTTGTCGTTTTTGACATCGCAAACTCTGATTTAGGTTTTCAAGTTTGTGGGGATACGCAAATTCCCTAAATTGTGTCTTTTTCGATTCGCAGCCTGTTTTCGTTGCGTTAAGAGGATTAAGTCAAGATGCCGGCCACAGCAGGAAGGGTTCGCATGCCGGCGAACAACCGGGTGCACAGTAGCGCTGCCTTGCAGACGCACGGTATCTGGCAAAGCGCAATCGGGTACGATCCTTATGCTCCCACCAATAAGGAAAATTCTAAAAAGGCCTCACAAAGTGCTGCTCCTAATGCTTCGGAGCCAGAGGGTGAAAATGCCTACGCAAGCTTTCAGGGTTTGTTGGCGCTGGCCCGTGTCACAAATTCGAACTCGGATGAGGCACGTGGGGCCTGCAAGAAGTGTGGTAGAGTTGGTCATTTGACTTTCCAGTGTAGGAACTTTCTTAGTGTTAAGGAAGATGTGAAGAGGGAGGGGATAGATGATGATGCTATAAGGGAGGTTGTTTTGGAGAAGTTGAAGGGAGAGAAGGTGAAGATGATAGGTAGGGGGGAGAGTGGGGATAGCAGCGATGAGGAGGATGATGAGGAGGAGAGTGATTTGAGTTCGGATTCTGAATATGATTCGGAGATGGAACGTATAATTGCTGAAAAGACTGGTAAGAAAGCGAGTGGAAAAGGAAGGGTGTCATCAAGGAAGAGGAAGGAGGACGAGGATGAGGATAATGAGAAGAGCAGAACGAGAGGAAGATCTAAAAAGAGGAGGAGCAAGAAGCGGGACGACAGTGATTCTGAGGATGAGGATGAAGGGAGGAGGAGTGGAAGGAAGAAGAGGAAGGAGAAGAGGAGGAGGGATGATGATCCATCCGACGAAGATGAAGAGCGAAGGAGGAGGAGGAAGAGGAAGAGTAGGAAGGAGAAGAGGAGGAGGCGGAGTCATAGGCATTCATCTGAGGATTCTGATTATTCTTCTGAAGCGTCTGCTGATAGAAGGCATAGAAGGAGAAACAGGAGGTCAATGTCACTATCTAATTCAGAAGCGAGCATATGCGATGATTCTCGAATTGGAAGGGGGAAGAAGAGGACTGAGAAGAATAATAGGAAGCATCGTTCTGGGAAGGACGACTAAGTTAAGTGGTCTTCAAAAGTGGATGCCTTGGAGGCTTTGTTCATTTCTTTCAACGAAATGTATTGTAGCACTTTCCCTTTCCAGACTTCTGCCTGAAAGCGTAAGAAGCATGAAGTTCCCAGCTATTTTCCCGACACCCCAAAGAAAAAAAAGAAAGATATTTTCTAGCTATTTCTTCAATAATGTGTATGTATCTGCTCGTCCCTCAAGTTTGAAATTGTAGACTGTCGTTATCTTTTTATTTGTGGCTATGTCATTTGTTACAATGAGATGTTACATCAACTTCCAAGTTAGACAATTATACTTGTTCTGACTTGGTAGATATTGGTTCAGGGCACATTTGTTGTCACCATTTGACTTACCAGATGTGCCGATTACTTTTTTGAGCTTCAGATTAGTAGTCTCTTTCTCTGTTGTTTTGGCTTTTGATTGTCTTCATGGTGATTGATGATACTTACCTGATTGTTATTGTTATTCTTTTCTCCATCCATCACCAGAGTTTCCATCTGGGTTCTCCATGACCAAATGAAGAAAAATATGCGTGATTGGTATGTAAGCTACTCCTCGCTTTTTAGGTTTCTTATTTTACAGCGTGCAGTTGGATCTTTGAATAGTGATATATGTCTTTTGAATAGCTGCACCATTCTTTTTGATTGTGAGCATACAAGCTTGTAAGTTGTAACACTGATTAGCTCACGATATTGGAATGACATAACTTGTAGTACTACTTAACTCATCACAGTTCTCTGATGATATTCTACAGACCCGATGTCAATTTTGTGTCTTGATGAAGTGCTTTCAGAGTAATCTGTACCAGGTTTTGACTTGTAGGACATTTTGGGCATTTTGATATCAGCTTTGTTTTCTTACTAGTTGGTCTTAATTCTCTTCTGGTTTTTATGAACATCAGATAGATAATGGGAGGTTGTACTTTTACCTTTGCCTTCTGTTCAAAAACCGAACACTGATAGTTCTCTGTTAAGATACTCTTGATCAAGTATTTAAGCACTCACGTACATCAGCTACTCCTTTCTTTACTCCCGAGAATTTTCCCTTAACAAATTTCCCCACCTTCCTCTGGCATCTTTCTCTTCTTACCTACTCTTTATCAGAGTGAGTTGGTATTATGAGATTTCAATCTCCTCTTCCATGATTCGCGAGGTACTAGAATCTTTTTTGGTACCTTTTCTCTAATCATATTCTGCTTCATTGTATTTTATACTATATATTTCTGGGGTGATGTGAGACTCGGGGGCTTTATGCTGGTACCTATTGTCAACGTGTTTGGTTAGCATGACTTTGGCACCCCTATCCGTTAACCTCTGTACCACTCTTTAAAATTTCTTTTGTTTTGCTGCTTGATCTTTTAGTGGTGGTTCTTGTGCAGCTTAATACAGTGCGTCCTTTTATGGTGCATCAACCTTTAATAGTGTCCTGTTGATTTCCATGTATTATTGTCGGTCAAATGATGATTGGAGCGTCATCCGTTCGTCTAAACTATTATTTGCCTGATGTAAGGGTGAAATTACAATGTTGAGAGAAATCTATCCATTTGAAAGTATTTGCCCCTGCTGGATCTAAAGGCTCACTATATTCTATTCTAGTGATTGAAATTTGATTGGCTATAAGTTAGCGGGCTGAACAATCTTCACGTCATCCCTTCCCTCCGTCTTGTGGTTTATGGTTGGAGTTAGTGGGAGACATGGTTTTTCTTGTTCGCCAACTTCAACGTGTATGAGACATGCATGTTGTCTCGAGCCAAACCTGTGGTTGCCTTCCTCATCTCCCAACCTTCTTTCAATGGTCAAATTGACATCATTCTCACGTCAAAACGGCTGCAGAATGGCGGCAACCAGCTTATTTTTAAGCTGTTCAATAAGCCTCATGACTGGGAAGTGCCCACTATCTCTCAACTTCTGAGAGACCGGAAGTTCACAATGGGAAGGCATTGCTTTCAGATAACCATTTATCCTTCTGGTCACAGTTCTATACAGTGCAATCGCCGATGTACCTTTTTGACATCTTTATGCTTTTCTGCAATTGCTCTCGTTTTCTATCTTGTGATTTTGCATCTGCTGTTTCTAATTTGTTTTGCTACTTTGTCCTTCAGCCCCTTATTCTTGTTGCGCAAATATAAATGAACCGTGACTCGCAATTGATTGATGTTGGTAGAATAGAAAAATGAGACATTTTTTTTTAGATTAAAACTGAGACAATTCACCTCAAGTTATCGGTTGCAGCTGCTACTTTATTGTTCCTGGGATTCCTCTACTGTTCAGCCTCAGCTTTTTAATAAATGGTTCCGCCTCCAGTTACTTTCGCAAACCGTGATCATGCAAAAGGGATTTTTCCTTTAGCAAACAAATTACTATGAAAGAGCAAGAATCTCAAAGTTCCCTAATTTATTGCAGTAGTATCTCTAATCAGAGAGTACACATTCACAAGACAAGGATCAGATTTATAATTTCCTTGATAATGTTGTTTCCTCAACTCGCCAAAAGGACATAAGCTACAGGCACTTGATAAGACCTGCTTCACCAGATTATGCAGACTTTGATCATAGGACGAAGTGTGGAGGACAGTTTTCAACCAATGTCTGTCTGCAGTGAGCATACATATTATCCAAATAAATATTCTAGATTTAAGCTGAAGTGGGATTCCATGATGACAAAGGTGGAGTATTTGCGTATTTCCAAGTCAGGGACAAGGCTGGAGCATGCAGTCTGTCGCCCTTGATAGCATCAGCAAGAGTCTCTAGTTCAGCTTTCTCCTCTGGTGTCAATTTCACAGACAATGCCTTGATGTTGTTATTGAGGTTTTCGATCTTTGTGGTTCCTGGAATCGGACAGACGTCATCTCCTTGGTGATGTACCCATGCCAATGCCAATTGTGAAGGTGTGCATCCCTTTTTGGTGGCTATTTCATTCACCCGATCAAAGATTTTGAGATTGTGCTCAATGTTCTCTGGTTGGAACCTTGGGAAGAGCTGGTAAAGACAGAGGGTGAGACTACACATGATGCCTTTCCAAAGGCTCAAAGCCCAAGTAAAATTCCCAAAAAAGTCTAATAAGTCAAAAAAAAGGCAAGTGCTACTGGAAATCATATATGTGCAGTCTGCCAAGTGAAAAGTGAGAACAACTTCTATACTATTTGGTCATACAGGTTTTGACAGCAGGGTACTAGACTGGATGTCACTAGTGTAGACTTGCAGACTAATATGAATTTTGTAAAAGTTCATAGGCAAGCGTCCCCTTCGAATCCAAGTTATAAAAGCACTCACCTTGCGTATGTCATTGCTGTCCATGTTGTTTACCAAATTAGGACCACCTGCCAAGAATCCACTTCCCAGTGGGCTGAATGCAACAATTCCAATACCAAGTTCCCTGCGGAATTAAACACGAGCTAGTAACTGGATGTGATCTTCTAAAAAGCCAATGTTGCTCATAGAAAATGAGAGAACTGCAAGAGTTTGTCATACCTACAAGTGGGAATGACGCTTCCTTCGGCATCTCGCGACCACAAAGACCACTCCAGCTGTATAGCTGTAATTGGATGAACTGCATGCGCCCTTCTAATCGTTTCAGGTGAGGCCTCCGAGAGACCTATGTACTTTATCTTGCCCTCTTCTACAAGCTTCTTAAGTTCACCTACCTACGAAACATGGTGAGTTGACTGAGCCAATCAATGTTTTACAAAGAGCAGTAAATTATAAAACTCATGATGCAGAAGCAGGATCCTATCGTAGTAGCCGTGCTGATCACTTTTCCGAAGTAAATACATGGAAAGCTGGATGATGTTGACATTACATCAATAAAGCATTGAGCTGGCTTGCCATCTGATATTAGATTTGTTCCAAGATTTGCATACATAATTTCCTCAATAGTTTCCCATCTGTTTCCAATTCCGCTCTTTCTCCTTTCCATTTTCAGTTTATCCTCTTTTTCTAAATTTAAAGGCTGAACGAAGTTTACAGCATCCCGCTGTATTTCTAAAATCATAGATGTCTTTGATTGACACACTAATCAAGATAAGCAGTTAGAGCTGATCCACAAGATCCATTTTCACACAAGGAGCTCATCTTCCACTTTGGGTATTCTATTTGAATAGCGAACTCAAGATGCTCAATGTAGCAATCATGACTAGAGCTAAAGAAGATTTAAGGGATATAAGGGACACAAGGACGATGCTGTAAGATAGGTTCTCAGGCTAGGATGCCTTTCTCAACAACAATGAAGCCTTCTTCCCACTGTGTGGAGCCGGATAGGATGCCTTTCTGAGAGAAACGGCAGCTTCTATGTTTTCCCATTTGTATCCACTAATGGTCTGGTATGTCTGTGAAAGAAGTTGAGTTAAGTTGCAAGACGTGTATCATGCCTCAGTACTTCAAGAATCTTCCTTTGATCACAAACAATGCTATGCTAAAAACGGTATTTCGTTTGTTCCTTACTCAGTACTAGAGTCCTGTGTTTACAATCAGTTAGGAATTCAAAACTACCAAGACTCAGGAGGTGGGAAAGCCAATATCTCAAAGGAAGCAAATTCATTTGAAGACTGATGTTCACAATCTAAAAATCACTGCCCATTATGTTACAATCGTACGGCCTATGCCAAAAAAAAAATAACTAGAGGATAAGAGTCCCACTTCATTCACTAAGCAATTCACAAATTTGGGGTGTTAAAAGAGAAGGACAGAGAGCTAACCGTGACTTCAATTGGTACGCGAGTATCAATACGATGAACATAGAAGAGGTCAATGTAATCCACATCCAGACGCTTAAGACTAGACTCACATGAAGCCCTGACAAACTCTGGATCACCAAAAACTCCTGCTCTGCTTCCATCTTCATTTATTTTAAAACCAAACTTGCTGGCCAACTGCACTTTCTCCCTGTACCCTCCTTTCAACGCCTAACGGACATAAACACGAACAGTTACAATGCCTACGAAAAATGAACCCGAATAAACCATTAATCAAAAACATAGAATAATAATTAGCTACTTTTCCAATGAGAATTTCGTTGGTGTGAGGGCCATAGACATTGGAAGTATCGAGATGAGTGATGCCATTATCAATAGCGTGGTGGATGACTTTGATCATATCATCCACAGGCTTTGGAGGGCCGAAGTGAGAAGACATGCCCATACAACCAAGCCCCTGAGCTGAGACCTCAAGGCCTTGGGATCCCAGCTTGATTTTCCTCACTGCGCCTGCCATTTCTTCCCTCACAGATCAATAACAAAAACAAAGTCCTTTCCTCTTCTCGATTAATGAGTGAGAAAAGTAAGTATTACGGCAATATTTATACTGCAAAGCTCGGACGATTGGGAATTAGGAACTGTGCACGATGAGGTCATGCATGAGCTAAGTGCAAAAATGGAGAAAAAGAAATACCAAAAAAGAAAAGAAAGGTTTAATGCACCCAAAGGTGATTTGGAGTTACGTGACATCTTAATGTTTTTTGTAAACTTGACATCTTAATTTTAAGGGTTAATCACCCTTTGGTCCTGTAGTATACGTAATTAACTCTTTGTCATCTGAGGTTTGATATCACACCCTTAACCCCTAAACTATTGGAATGATTTGGACAATTCCATTGCAGACAAAATTTCGCCGTAAAAGAGTGACATGACAATTGCCCTACAAACAATTGCAAACAATTGCCACGTGGAGTCAAAAATGTCACATGGAGTCAAAAATACTATTCATCTTCTTCTTTCACCCATTCTCGTTCTGTCTCCCCTGCCCCACAACTTCTTTTTTTTTCTTCATCCCCAGCATTCAATGCAGGTTGTATTTGCCGGAGAAGGTAAGAGAAGTGGCCGGGAATTGCCCGGTGAAAGCCCATTGACAGCAAAATGCAATTCGTTACTGGAAAACACAGATTTCCAATGAGTTACCCAAACCATGGTTTCTACTTAACAAAGCTTCTCCATTGGACGCTGTGCAATTAGCAAAATTCTCGAAACTCGCCGATCAGAACTTGCTATCCACCCAACTTCCGGCGTTCTGTTCTAAGGCCAATCTCCTTTGCTTCCCTGACGTTGCCCCGAGTCTGGAGAAACACGATAATGATGTCAGTTTTGCTTACTATTTGAATAAGAATTTCACTAATTACGGAGGAAGTCGACCCGGGGGGTTTGACTCGTTTAAAAATTACTCCGACGGAGACAATCTTCCGATAGATACTTTCCTGCGGTATAGCCGTGACTCCGCTGGTCATGATGATAACTTTCCAATTTCCGACCACTTCTCTCCGGCAAATACAACCTGCATTGAATGATGGGGATGAAGAAAAAAGAAAGAAGTTGTGGGGTAGGGAGACGGAACGAGAATACTCCACGTGTCAATTGTTTGCAACACGTGGCATAATCAATTGCCGTGTCATTTTTTTTCGGTGAAATTTTACATGAAATGGCATTGTCCGTCCAATAATTCAGGTGGTTAAAGGTGTGATATCAAACCTCAGGGACAAAGGTTTAATTATGTATACTATAGGGGACAAAAGGTGATTAACCCTAATTTTAATAGTGTATTTCATAACTGATGAAAATTAACATGTGAGAGACTACATTATCTAAATAATATAAGATTTTATGTTTATGTATTAATTTTGTATTGGTATAAATTAAATATTAAGATGTGATATAGTTATCTTTTTTACACAATTTTTTTCATCATTCTCTCCATAAAAATTTGAGTTCATATTTGTCTTTAAATGATTTATCATGAAAATTCGCACAAATAATAGTATTTAAAATAATAACCACCTTAATATCGGCAGTGATCTACCTTTATATAGGAAATAGAGAAGACATGGTACTTCTGTGTTGTCTATTGGAAAGAGAGATGTCATCAAAAACGCTTATAATTAGAAAAGATCGTTTTCTGTTTTTGTATGTTTTAGAAAAAAGTCGATTATTCATTCGCAATCTAATTTATGCATTTTTTAGGATGTATACATTTTTTTAAGAGAGTGTTTTTAGAGCTCGAACATATGAATTTAAAGTCACATTAATAATTTTAATGTGAAAAAGTTTCTTGACATTAAAAAAGAAAAAAAGGGACAAAAATTATTTGGCCAGTGGAAATAGTGCAATTATCCAGAACTAGAGATTATATATAGAAGGACTGAAATACCTGACAGCAAGTGAGCTATCAGCTAAACAAGGTGTCAACTGTTAGGAAAAACGGTGATCAAGAAGGAAGAAGAAGAAGATGCCACGGAGCATATTTTCGGGCTCAATTGATACTCCGAAGGTGGACATAATCGTTGATATGGGAAACCCATTTCTCAATCTCACCGTCGATGGTTTCTTGAAAATCGGAACCGTATGTCTTTTTTCTATCTTCTTTCATCAAACTCCGAATCTTCCTTTGATTTACAGTTTCATGAATAACAGTGTTATGAGCTCTTTGATTTTGTCTCTTATTTTTCCAGGTTGCAGCTGTAAAAATTGTTGCCGAGGAAAGTTATGAAATCGCCAAACGAGGTTTGCATTTCCATTTCCAATCTGAATATAATCTCCATCAAAATTTTATTTTCTTAAAAAGGCAAAGACACATCTTTGCTGAAGCTTTGACTCATTCAGCAATTTGGTCTCAGTATTTTTTTCCTTTTTTTTTTTTACTTTTTGTTGGGATTTCTTGTTAGTTCTTGTCAAATGTTTATCATGATTAATCTACCCAGTATCCATGGCAAATTACCGTTCTCCGATTAATATTTTCCTAATTTTGAATATACTTTTTTGAACTTAGTTATTGTATGAAGTGTGCAGCGTCTTCTATTTTAGTAGCTCCTTCCTGGACTGTGGCCTATTGTGGCTTGTTGCAGATTGCAGGGGCTAATTTGCTTGTAAACATGGTTTTCTTGAAGAAGTTCTTGATTTTCTGTTTATTCCCATTCGGTGTGGTTTTGCAGGTAGTATCTCACGTCACAACCTTGAGCATTCGGTAAGATAGTAGCCACATTTCATTTACATATACCATTTTTGTGTTCGATCACTTTTAAGGGTGATCAAAACTCAAATTTTGGTTGAACAGTTGTTGGGTGGATTTTTCCCCACTGGTATAATGGTTTAATGAACTTTTTTTTTTTTTTTTGCCAAGTTAACATGAATGCAGTCAGACATAAGTGAATGACATAATTACTGTAGGAGACAACTGCATGTCTGATAATTAGTTGATCCTGAACTTTTATCATGTTCTGTATTAAAATGTCATGAGGAGGAGGAAATAGGGTAATATGGTGTTTTTATAACCAAATTTATTTTTTCAAAACATTAAACATTAAACTGATAAAACATAGCCTAACGTCCCTGTTCTTTCTCCATCTCTTCTTTCTTCCATAACCAAGACCTCTCTCCTCTCCAACCTCAAACACGGTACTATCTCCACCCTTTAACCACCAAATTCCTCTTCTATCTCTTTGCAAAGGCGCCCTCTCCGGCCAAATAGGCAACTCCCCACTGTGACAAACGGTCGGAGAACCATCTCTTCGTCTATTTTCATAAAAATGGCTGGATCTTAAAGATTCTGGTCAGATTTTAACATGCTAGCTGTTTTAAAGGCTAAATCAATTTGAGCTTCTTTGTTCAAACCATATTCACTTATGAAGCTGCATCGACGCTCTTTTCTATGCACATCGACGTCGATAATGGAAATCGCTTCTTTGTTATCAATCCACAAAGAGTAGACAAAGATAAGCAGAAGTGGAATCTCTCCGTTGTTGAGTAGGTGATGGAGAATAATGCATCTTTCTTCAACATGTAGATCTTCGCTGAACAATGATGGAACTTTAAGGGCCTCCTTGAAGTCTTACGGATCGAAGATGATCTATTCATCTTCAAATTTCAATCTGAAGACTCCAAACAGAGCATTTTTGATCTCTCTCTGATGCCTTTTAGAAACAGGTTCTCTTTCTATGGCCCTGGACCCCAAAGAAATCCATCCAACGTCTTAAGCTAGATATTGCTCCAATATGCATGAAATTCCCGAAACTCAGAGCATACTACTTTAATGCATATGTCCTCAATGGTTTAGGTACTCTAATTGGAAAATCCATGTTCATGAACAAACTCCCACTACCCAATCTAGAGTGTCTTTTGCTACAGTATGCCTAGAAATCAAAGCAGATGAACCTCCTCGTAATACTATGAACTTCATAGATGAATATGGACAAGAATGCATTCAAGATGCAATCTATGAATGGATGCCAACACAATGTTTCAAATACAAGATCTTCGATATTCCTGTGAAGATAAGCTCCAACAGGAAAAGACTGCTATTGTCAAGGCAACCTCAACTTACAATGGCGCAATTAGGATTTAAACAACCGCCAAAACAATGAAAACCCACAATATGCAAAAAATACATAGGGGGCATAGAGATGACATCAAGCCTGAGAAAGAGCTTCCAGCCGATGAGGGTAAGATAAAAGCCAAAGTAGGGCAAGCAAAGACAACTATGACATGGCGACTGAAGGATACGAGGAAGTTGTCTTTTCTTCCAATCAGCTAAAGCAAAGATAGAGTACACAACAGAAGGATTTGGTCACAAACTTGTCATCAAAGAGCAAACATAACCAGATAGTGGGAAGCAACAAAGATAAGTATAATAAAGAAGAAACCAATTAAGTGGTTTCTTCTTTGAATCATGGTAGCAATACGTACAAATTTAATGTTCTTATAGGTATTGATATTTACATAACTATGGATTTAGATCACCTGAGCAACAAGGAGGTTAATCAAGAAGAAGAACTAGGCAGAGCAGACACCAATAAACATGAAATTCAAGGATACTACTTCTCCTTTCATCTTTTGAGGCTGGGGAATTTCTAAGAATGAGAAAGCAGCGGACAAGAGCCAACACCACTCTGATGCTGACTCATTGGACACAATGCCCCTATAGGACAGTTAATTGAGAAAACCTCTTCTAGAGTTAAGAACAAGAGGCAAGTGTTAACCAGTACAAAATTGTTTAACTAACCCGAGAGGATAGTAATGAAGTTGGAATGTATGAACCCCATGAGCAGGTGAGACAAGGAAACTCTTAACTCTTCCAATTATGAAGATCTCCCTAGCAATAAAAGGGACAGAGATCCCCCAAAAGTCAGACAATACAATGGAAGGTAGGTAGGGGAGGCGTAGAGACACCAAATCAACTGGGTTTAAATTAGCCTGCTGGTATGTGAGATGACTTAGCTCTTGTCTTAGGTAATTGGAAGTTAAGAGGTAAGAATATTGGTCTCATTAGCTTGGTTGAAGTAAAGGTTAAAGAAGGAAAATGTGGTAGTATAGCTAGGACTATTTTTAGGAATTAAGAGGTAATTCATCCAGGATTTGGATGGCATAGAACTCTAGCCTTTTTGATGGTATCACCTAGTATAATGCTTCTTCTACGGATGAAAGGTTTATCCTTATAGTGGTATATGGATATAATGAGAGAAGTAATAGAAGAGATCTAGATAGGGAACTGAGATACCAAAACCAACTGTATGGTAACCAGACTTGGTTAATCATGAGGGGCTTTAACATTATCCTTGATGGACATGGTAAAACTGGAAGAAAAATGGTAGATAGGAATGTTATAAAAGAATTTATTGATTGGATTGAGGATATAGATATGGTAAACATTACCCTCAAAAAGATTTGAATGCACATAGTCAAACAATAGATATGAAGACGAGAGTGTACACTAAGATTGACCACATGTTGTGTTATAAACATTGGAAAACACAAAATTCCTACTTTCAATTGGACCATGAAGTATCCGTTTCCTCTGACCATTCACGTGGGATACTCATCATTCAAAGGAAGCTTAAGTTCGGCATCAAACTACTCAAGTTCATGAAGTGCTGGTTGAAACACTCAAATTTCAAGTGTATTATGAAGGAAAGTTGGGAAAGGGTGGAAAGAGGTAACCTCACGGTACGTTTAGTCAAGAAAATAAAAAGACTTAAGAACCCCTAAAAAATTTGAATAAGGAGCAATATAGTAATATCACTGGTAAGATTGATATGGCTAGAGTCAAACTTAAAGATGCCCAGTTTGTTCTAGTAAAAGACCATTTTAACCTTCAACTACATGACAATGTGAAGAGTGCAAGGGAGACTTACATTAGTCTCTTATCCGCTGAAGAATCCTTTTTCTGAGAGAAGTCTAGAATCAAGTGGATGAAATGAGATAAAAGCACTAAGTTTTTTCTTATAACATTGAAGGCGCATGATGCTAGGAACATAATCTCAAGGTTGCAGAATAATAAATGTATTATGGTTGAAGACTATAAGCAAATGCAAGGGATAACCATAGATTTCTTCAAGAAACTATTCACTGCTCCTTCATCCTCTAGCGTTCCTAGACAACATGGGTTGGGTAAAACTCTCACTGATGCTCAGTCTGACTCCTTGACCCACCCAGCCTCTATGACTGAAATTAAAGAAGCCATGTTCTCATTTAAATCAGATAGTGGCCCATGGTCAGATGGTTATACAGCTGAATTCTTCAAAGCAAACTATGCCCTTATGTGAGAGGAGTTTATGGAATGTATAAAATTCTTATATGAGAACTTTATATACTACCCAAAAGAATGTCACTGACATCTCACTATCTCTACATTTGATAACCTAAACCACATGAAGCAGTTTAGGCCCATCTCCTGGTACAATTAACATCCAAAGTCATCTCCAAGATTGCGGTCAATAAGCTAAAACCTTTGATTCCCCGCCTTGTAGATGAGAACCAGTCTGTTATGCTATCAAAGTTGACATTACGAAAGCGTTTGGCACTGTTAGATGGCAGTATCTCTTGTTGATTCTGAAGGTAATGAACTTCCCAGATAGGTACATAAATTGAATTAGACTCCGTGTATCCACAACTTCCTTCGCCATTAGCCTGAATGTCTTGAATGGTCATTTTAAAGCCTCAAGAGGGCTTAAGCAAGGTGACCCTTTATTCCCCAGCTTTTTATACTTGTTATGGAAGGATTCACTCAGCTCTTGAAAAGCAAAACTTTGAATTCCGACTATAGCTTCCACCCAAAGTGTGAACCCTCAAAACTCTCTTTCTTAGCTTTTGCGGATAACTTATTCATTATGTTTAAAGTTGATCCCTAATCTATTATAGTAATCAAAAAGCTCTAGATGAGTTTCATACTCCTTATGGGTTGCAACCCAATCTCCAAAAGGGTGAAAAATTCACTTTTAGCACCGTTTGCCAAGAGAAGGAAGTTTGGCTAATTTTTTAGATTTGCCTCTAGGTATCCTCCCAATTAGGTACTTAGGCGTACCACTTATTGCAGGTAACGTTTCCTACTCTAATTGTGGTGATCTACTGTACTAGCTAACAAATACAATTCAAAGCCGGATTACTAAGAATCTTCCATATGAGGAAAAACTGCAGTTGATCAATTCTGTACTCATGGGTGTGTGTGGATACTGGACAACCTCTTATTTCTTGCCTAGAAAAATTATTATAAAAGTGGAGAAAATCTTGAAGACCTTTCTGTAGGGAGGTTCCAGAAAAACTAAAGATAAGTGGTCTACCCATTGTCAACCAAAAAAAGTGGAGGCTTATGTGTCCATGAACTGGGATTGGCAAATAATGTATACATGATAAAAAGTATATGGCATGTATGTGAACATAAGGAGGTATTTTGGGTTTAATTGGTGCATAGTGCCATCTGAAAAGGTAAATCATTTTGGAAGGCTAATTCAAGGCCTTCTGATTTTTGGCTGTGGAAAAGATTCCTATGAGCTAGAGAAAATAACAAACTGCATTGGCAAAGTGATAGGGAATGGCTAAACTGAAAAAGAAACTGCCTAGCAGTGACGATGCCAAGGTTGCAACAGTGTTGGATGTTGAATATGAAGGTTACCTTATGGTAGAGGATAGGACATTCAAGTGATGCAATTCAGTCAGACTTGCAAAACTGTTGAAATTAAACAAGGGAATGACTACTGGGCTTGGAAACCAAATCCCAGTTTTACTGTGAAAGATGCCATTGCGGCTCTACAACCTTCCTTGCTTTCAGTTGACTGGGAGAAAATTGTCTCGTGCAATCATTCTCTTCCACGTTATGCAATCATTATGTGACTTGCATGTTGAAAGAGAATGAGTACACAAGATAAGCTCTTGGATCGGAGATGGATCCAAGCTAATTCATGTGTCTTGTGTGGTAGGTTTACAGAAGACCATGATTACCTCTTCTTTCAACGTGCCCACTCTGCCAAGATGTGGAATGTTGTGTTGAAATAAATAAAGTGCACTGCTAGGACCAACGGTTGGTAGAATATTATCAACTGGCTCAATTTAACCAATAATTGGGCCTTAAAATTTCAGAAAGACTTGGCATATTATGGGTTCTCTGCCACGGTTTATCATATATGGAGAGAAAGTAGCAGTAGGCTCTTCTAGCAAATTAGCCAAGATAATGATGCAGTTCTCAAGGATGTCCGTCGAAGTATATGCTACTCTGTTGACTCATGGAGAAGACATAAGTGTAGTAAATTCAACTGGAATCTATCCATCAATTTAGGCGTTTCAATGAAAGTCTTTTTCTAGATCACTTCATTGTTCTTCCTCTTGGCTCATTGCCTGCTTCTGTCCATCATCTCTACCATCAAGCTTCCAACGTCTTAAGCCATACCTTCTCTCATCCTGGTTATTTTCAAACACTTGTCTAAGTTGAACAACTGGGCACTCCAGCTAACTCAGTGGGATGGCGCTTCTTTTTGGCTTTTCTGTTATTTACTTTTGTACCTCCAGCAGAGGTTCTTCCTTTTCATCTGCAGTGGTGAAGCTCTGGTTTACTCAACTGGGGTATTTTATATATTATCTTAACTGTAATATAGGCAGGGGTATATTTTGAGCACTTGTCTACGGTCAATTTGATAGATTACAGATGTGCCATTGTATTTTGAGCAAGTCATGCTTGTTGTTGCTATCTCCAAGCCACGTCTTTTAACTTTGTCTAATTTGACTTATTTATAAAATATTACTTACAAAAAAAAAAGATAAAACATAACAGGGAAAAACCTGTTTCAGTGAAAGCAAATTACATCAGTGCAGGTGATGGCGGTTTGATATCCCCGAACACATAACATCACATGTCTAATGTGGTAATTCTTCAGACTTGGATCTTGTAACTGTCACTATTCAATGAATAAAAACTTTTATAGCTATGCATGGTGGACTCTCAGTTGCTTGTAGGACATAATTTAGATTTTCTTTCTCTTTCTTCCTTTTCTTGCCCTTCAAATTTTATGATTTCTTTTGTCCACAAGATCACCTAATCATCAGTCTGGATGTTGATGAGATAGCTTTTTGAATCATCAAGTTTGTGTTGACTCTCGTCTTTATATTGAAAGAGATTAAGTTGTGCATCTTGGTTTAATCAATTGAATTCTGTGGCAGTTAAAGAAGATGTGTAAAGAAGGTGCATACTGGGGTAAGTCTGGTTGTTCTGCAACGTATATAAAGCATCAACACCAGCAGTAATGCCTTGGTAATTTGGCATATGTTTGATTTTTGTTTTTCTGCCTCAATTTCAGGAACAGTAGCTGGAGTATATGTTGGAGCGAAGTATGGTGCTGAGAGGATTCGTGGTGTGAGAGATTGGGTAATCCATTCTTCTTCCTAGTTTGAGTACTAAAAGCCTAAAACTGATTCATCAGGTTGCATTTAGATTATTAAACCTACATGATGTTCTGACAATTCAGTGTTTAATTTTTGGGTAATTAGTTATAAGTGGCTGAAACAGTAGCTAAATTAAGTAAACAGGAAAGATAATATCTGGCTGCCTTCATACACTGCAAATCGCACAAAATATCCCTGTACTGATTAAGCTGTGACAAGCAGTTTGTTTCTGATCAAAATGCAGAGAGAAGTTTAGATTGTTAAGCTGAAGAAATATTAAGGCGGCTAATTACTTATGTTTTAGCTGTGTACGTAGTGATGTC
Source organism: Eustoma russellianum (assembly GCA_036186865.1). NCBI lineage: Eukaryota > Viridiplantae > Streptophyta > Magnoliopsida > Gentianales > Gentianaceae > Eustoma > Eustoma russellianum. Next base: position 364,353 of record AP025097.1, on the reverse strand, counting down.
ATGTCCTCTTCTACTCGGTTTCAAAGCACATCTGAATTTATTCTTCTCCGTTCTTTCTGGTGTGTTTCAGAAAAACGCAACGATTAGTGGAGCATTGACAGGAGCTATGATATCCGCTGCCAGCAATAACAACAGAGACAAGGTTGTGATGGATGCCATTGCAGGTGGTGCTGTGGCAACTGCTGCTGAGTTTCTCAATTACTTTACCTGATTAACTCAAGTTACAGAAGTGCTCGAGTCCTTATACTTACTCGTGGTCTGTCACTCTTGACACACCTGTAGACGCATACGAGCAATAGCATTTCAAGGAACTGTAGTCCCAGTCCTAAACTTTGTTATCTTAACCGACTTCTACTGCAAATTCTGTAGCCGATATTCCAATTTCTGGCTTTATTTCATGTTCATCACTAATTTTTGGTTGGATTGTGTGAACTTCTCGCTCTTTTGTTTCTCTCTTCCTTTATGAAGAGAGAAGGTAGCTACAAATATGTAACAAATGGAAGACACAAGCAATTTGTGAATTATTAAGCTTAGATCATAATTGGTAAGGCATAATCAACAATACTTTCAGCATCATCTATTGCATTTGAGAAGGTGGAATTTTTTTTAGTTTGTACACTGCATCGAGACTGGACCGAAGTCCTGTTAGGTGATGCAGGTGGTAGCAGTACTCAACTATACAAGTAGCTGAAAGCATACAAATTGTAGGATAGGATGTAAAAATGGCATCGAGTGGTATGGCAAACGTATCGAATTCGTTAAGTTCTATGGGGTGGCAGTTCTGGTTTGTCTCCTAGGAAACTTTATTAAATTGCCAACTCAAGAGTAAAAAAGGCGGAAAGTTTCCGGAGAAAAGTCGGGTCGTTTCGTGAGGTTTACATCATTAATTTTGTTCCAGCAGGCGAATCCACATCTAAAGGACCAGCAATGATGTGTGCTTTTATATCGATGGTCAAAGAGGAGATTCTAATGAATGGTTCATATTCATCAGTCCAGAGGTGACGGGGGCACTAAAATTGCTTTAGTAAAAACAAGAAAGAAAGAGCAAAAGCCATCTTCAACATGGTCTATTTGATGAAAGAAAAACTGGGTAACGGTTGGATTTTGTTAAACAATTTTAAGTGAGCTTATATCTTCTTCCGGCCCTGTTGGAAGTAGCAAAGAGTAGCAACAGCAAAGAGAAGGTGGATGCAAGCAACATGAAGACGAAGAGTGACACAGTCAAGCTCACACTTGAGCTGAAAAGGAAGCAGAAAACTTCAGCTAGCGAATGATAGCTATCAGGTATGAGGCCAGGCAAGCAACACGTTCTTCTCACTCAATTGGCCTAGTTTTTCAATAAGAACGATCAATTTTCTTCCTCTAACGTAAAAACCCAGGTTTATAATACAACCCACGCATAAACAAACATTATTACTTCATTGTCTTAGAGGCTTCCGTCTTTAACGGGTATAGGGGGTTCAGATGTACGCAGCCATACTAATGTGTTAAAAAAACACATAAATTATTTTCCGATGACCCATAATGAAAATTACTTTCGTGTCGTTAGACAATTTATTGACTCATTTTGTTTTATTTTATCATATTTTAAAGTAAAGGAAGATAAACCTACATATAGACAATTTTCTTATATCGTACTCACCTATATGAAACGATGATCACGAATATGCTTTCAGGTCAATGATCAGTTAATTGGATGGACAGATATATGATCTCGAAAAACCTCGTGCTATTCTTGTTCCTCGTTGCGTCGACTTGTTGTACGATTTATGAGGAAAAACTGACGATTTTCAATTTTTTCCTTTTCTCGGTATATATTAACCTTATTATTTAATCATGTAAATTATCATTTTCCCCTTTCTTTAAAAATAGTTTTTTTATGATATTACACAAATAATCGAAATGGCAAGTCATCAAGTCAACAATAAATGTAAGAAAGACTAATAACAGATACTACATCGAAATTTTTAGGAAAAAATTTATATGTTTTTTCTTTTAACGATAAAAAAATTATCAGTCTATGAAATCAGTCATAGTAGACGTATTTTTTAATATTTGTTTTCCCCAATTATATTAAAAGCCGCTGGGAGTCTCTGGTTCTACGTATATGTGCTTTCCTTTTGCTAAAAATGTTTGTTGATAAGAAACTACCTGCCGAAAACCTTAAACGGCAAATGAATAAAGACGAGGCTACTACCATATTGGATCTCTCCTGGTGTACTAAGCTCTTGTGTGAGAGCAGAGAGCAGGGTCGGAAGAGGATCGAATTGCTTCACGATCTCATATACGCAGTCTTATCCTATACTTTGTGCAATAAGCCGTTTCCGCAGCTCGAATCCGCGACTTCAAAATCACAAAACAACAACCTTACTCATTGGGACTTTTTCTTGTATTTTATCCAATATTGTTCTCAGTCTTTATTTCTCTAACCAACCATTCTTCATCATATCACTGCATTAATTGGGTATTCAAGTTTTCAAGAAATTTCATCAAATTATATGAAACATAACACAGTCCTTTTCTTCATTGTATGATAATTATTTTAGTGTATGTAAAAAAAACTTACACGGCCTATAAACAAAAATGGAAGTAATACTACTTTTTTGGATTCCGGTGGTCAACGATTCCTTTAACTGCCACCGTTTTCAATGTATTGTACCGTTCGGTCGTTACAAGTGCCGCCGTGAAGAAGAAAAGTCAACGCCGGTTCAGTCAAAAACATTTCAGTAGCCGGCCATGTAGTGGGACAGCTTAAACGTTGCTTTCAGATTAAGATATTAGCAAATTAAGTCAGTTTCATGATCTTTTTGGAAATTAAACTCTTACAGCATTTTACACGAATCCAGTTTTCTTTATTTTGTGTTCTTTCAGTGCACTTTTAATGTCAAAGACCCCCCCCCCCCTCCCCCCGATCATGTCGTCAAAAGTTTGAATTGAACCAGTTAAACATTCATCTAGTAGATTGGACATAATGAAGTATTAGCTTGTCTTGACTCAGTTCGATTCGTTTCAGCCTTCTTGTACAGCTGAACTCAGAAAAGGCAAAAAACTGGCGAAGCCCTTTTATTAGAACTCAACTTCAGCTTGAGTTTAATTTCAACCATAAAATTTTTTTACAATTTTTCCTAGAGATTACCCATAATGTTATGAGTAAGTAAGCTTTTCAAGTATAAAATAGTCTGCTACAAAATAATCGAACCAGTGTCAAAGGTGTGAGGAAGCTGCTACATATTCCAATCAACATCAATTTGAAAAAGTCGGGTGGGTATTTTACTTTTGAACTAATTAAATTGAATCCTTTATGCAATAGATTCACCAAGTCAGTATTAGGAATCTATTTTACCATATAGATTGTACCAATGCAAGTTATATGCATGAATATACTCCGAAATGTTTTCATGTATAAGACGACATACATAATGTGTATGCACATACATATACACATATGAAAAAGGCATTATATCATCTAAATGTTCACTTTCACATTTATCCAGACTTAGAGGTCTCAGTTTAGAACTTTCCTAAAGAGTCACTAGAGATTTATATGGATAGAGATTTATATAACTGATAACTTTAAGCTTTGTAGGATTAGTCATGGTACCGTTCGGTTTTCATTTCTAATAGAGTTAATGAAACACGTTTCTTTAATTTTGAAATATGATGGAATAAAGCAAAGTGCCTCACTAAATTGGCTGCGCTTCTTATATTGTGAAGTAGCAGTTTATCGACATAGTTGGACGCAATTTTTATTATGCGTCATGGGAAAACAACATCTGTATGTTTCTAACATATGTGTATGGTTGCGTAAATCCAACCATCCATACCTCTTTATAGACGGAAGACTCTAAATCAATGGGTAATGTTGTTGTAGTCGTGGCACCGTTCATATCGAAACACCCACCTAAATAAAAACAAGAAAATGCAATCGTGCCCCATGGCATAGTCCAGTTAGTAATTGGGTTGAGATTTGTCACAAGAGTTCAAAAGTCCGAATTCAGAGACACACACAGTGTGGGTGTTTACATATGCACCTTGTGTGGGTCACTGTGTAAGTTCTCATCGCTGGACTCTTGATTTGTATCATACACAATACTACTGGTAGTAGGAGCGCTGAGGGCCCCATATATGGCTTTTTGCCCCCAAGAAAATGCAATCGCCCAAACAGTGACAAGTTAGAATAATCTCCGTTTTCCCTTAGCCCCGCCTTTCCCCTCTGCAACCAACCCCAACCCCTCCTCTTCTTTGGCCTCCCACATCCAACAAAATCCACCAACCAACTTTTTGTTTGCCACTTGAAGAGATATCCATTATTCTTCTGAGCAGGAAAGAAACACAACGTGAGTGGTCTCATGTGATTAAAGGCGAATAGTAACTCAAAAAGCTTAGTAAATAGTGGATGAACCTACGATTATTTCTCTCTTTTTTGAATAGCCTTTTCCCCTTTTAATATGGGCCTTACATCAAAGTAAAGCAACTTTGGAGTTAGGAAAGTATACTTTACTCCTCGATGAATTTCATGCAACCAAGAATATCCACCACTATTCCAGTCATCTTTTCTGAAACGAGGACATGTCAACGTCTTCTTGCTTGTTTATTTACATATATTGCTGGAACAATTTGGTGATCTGAAAATAAATCTAGGACGAGGAGAATCAGAAATTTCTGAGCCTTTTGCTCCACTAGACTACTTTCAGTTCGTTTCTTTCCAAAATCCCATCAACAAAATTAAACATTTTTGTTAAATATATAATTCCACATCTAAAACTCTAAAATAACCCCGTTAATTTCTTATGTAGCGTTTCATGGAAAAACCCATAAACCAAAAGGAGAGAGACAATTAATTGCTATTCCATGAAGACCATTGATCTTACAAAAGAATATTCGAGCCGGATAAACAACCACTTGCACAAAGTGTAAGGTAAGACTAATCCGGTCTCTCCTTAGACCCTGCGCAAATGCGTAAATCTAGTGTACCGAGAACACCATTACTTTGATGTTTGAGGTAGGTTAAATCCATGCATCTATTAACTATAACAAGAAATTTGATAATCCAGAGACATATGCAGATCATTGTGCAGTCGAGTTGATAACACCGACCTGGATTTCATACGTTTTCAGGTTACACTAATCTAACAAAACAGTTACGCTTACCGTGGACCCTATGATGTACCACACTAATCAAACGGTCACATATAACGTGTTTTTCTTTTCTTTCCGTTGTATGTCAAAGTCTGATTGGTCAAGGCAATATGGAGTCCTAGTCCTACAAACACAGGAATTGAAAGGCCCAACAGAAATCCAAGCTGGCATTTTTTTCTAGTACATGACACATGAACTATTATCCAAAGCCAACGAAAATGGAGTCAGATATTGTCACCTAAGTACTTAGATTATAGCATCAGGATATCATATGATGAGGCTATCTTTCCTGACCTTCTTGATCTTGTTACCCAAGTCAGCTAGCAAAGTTGAAGGGAAATGTGCCTCGATTTCTTTTGACATGTCAAGAAAAACCCTTCTCCGGGATACTTTCCGTTTGGTCGCCGGAAGTAGACACTTGGGCTTTTTGGGAGCCGGAGGACAAACAATATGAGGGATTTTGTTTTCCTTTGAAGTTGGAGTTTTGCAGCCGTCCGTTGGAGTTTTGCAGCCGTCCTCCTCCTCCTCCTCATGATCAGCCGCCGTGGCCGGCAATTTGAGCTTCAAAGGAGAAATTAAAACCTCCGATATTTTCTCTTCTTCATGATGATGATCATGTTTTTCCTCCTCTACTTTTGGATCATCAAAATTTTTGGAGATATTATTCTCTAAAAGTTGCGTAGGTGATGTGTCGACCGAATTGTTATCCATTTCAATGGGATCATGCAGTTGTATTTCAGACAAGAACATAGGAGAATCAGAACCCATCAAGGAATTGAAGTGGTGGCAGTACATGAAAGGAATATTAGGGTATCTGGAAGGAACAGAAACCAAGAAGAAGGTTTGGTGCATAAAAAGAAAGAGATGGGGGATATTTGAGAGAGAGAGAGCCGGCCCGGTGAGATGTGTTTGGATTTTAGAGAGTGGTTGGTTGGGGGTATAAGATGGAATTGGTTTGTAGGAATTCAAATCCATTAAAGTTGTTTGTTTAGAGAAATGTGGGTATGAGTTTTGGTTTTGATATCCAATTATTTGGTAATGAATATCGTTTTATGATATATTAGCTCCTGTCTATCAATATAGTGGAATGAGGGAAAATGACGGGTATGACCGGTCAACGCCATCGACCACCGTCGTTACTATTCCGGCCGTTCAAATTTTTTTGGTCATTTTTCCACCCGCCAACATTTGATACTTATTTCAATTTTGATTCGTTTTAAATACCATCAACGTCTATCATACTCATTCCCACTTCAATATTAAACAACTATCACTTTTAGGCACAAATCCATATACTCTTAACTCATACTCTGTCATACACATTCCGATTCTAATTTCGATACCCAAGTGCAAAGCAAACGGCACCTTTAACTTTTCCACCGTAATGGACGAGGGATTAACAACTAACACACATTTTACTAAGTAAATTTTATTGTCTACATAGTAATTAATAAAAAAATATAATAATATCGTCGAATTCTTCTGTTCTTTTTATTCATCATTACTATATATTAATTCATTATTCAATACTATTAAAATTTAACAAATCATTCGTATTTTTATGCTCGTTCGGCGAAAGATCCAATGCGAAAGTCATACTAACCCTTTCCTGATCACACCTCCCAGACCACCCCTCCCTTTGTTTTTTTGTAATATTTTAAAACATACCTCTTATGATATAAATAGTAACTCTTACGAATGGATAAAATCAGAAAAAATCTTTTGTAGCATTTTTTATTCTAAAATATAAGTCATCTATGACTTTTCCAAATAATGTAAATTTTATTGTGTTAAAAATAAAAAAAATTATATTTTAGAACAGATGGAGTATATAAGATTTAGTTTATTGTAAACAGTGTCTCTTACGAATTGGATGTCTATATATATATATATATATATATATATATATATATATATATATATATATATATACACACACACACATACATATAAAGGATATTGCAAGAGACAAATGATCTTGCAAGGATAAGAAAGCTTATTTTGGTGTAGAAAGAAAAGCTTTTTCTTTTGACATATTTACCCGTAACTTAGATAGTAGTACTAAAACATGACATAATCCAAGAAGATGTAACAGATGATAGAATACAATCACCAAACCGGTAAAAGTCATTACATTTTTTATGTTTCAGTGTACGACGTGAAAAATTATATTTCTAGTATATTAATTTTATTGTTGCAAACCAGTCGATCACTTTGCTTATAGATGTAAAATAAGTATCGCATTTCCAATGATAAATTTCCTATCATGGGTCAAGAGATTTCATATAGGTTATAGTAATGTATTTCGGCGAGTTTTATAGTGATCAATAGACACCTATTAGACGCTCATGAATTAATGATATTAAGAATAATTGACATGTGATAGTGATGAATGTGCAAAGCAAAAAAGCACGCATATATTATTATGTTTTTTATTGGTTGATAAGTAGCTATGCTCTTAAATCATAATGTCTCTCACGTTTTCTTAATTTCTAACTCAATATTTTTAGTTAAATTGATAAACATATCATGATCGTCTAACTAATTCATACTTTTATAAACTATCTATAAGTGACTGAAAACATGATATCTTTAAATAACATTAGTAAATTAGTTTTTTTTTTAACTTGGAACTTGGATTTATTTCTTTATTTGTGAATCTTTCAAAGGAGATGATGAAATAGTTATGGACATGCTCTATTGATTTTTATACTTCCTGTAAACGTATCAAACACTCCATAGAAAATGTTTATCACAAAGGGATAATTAGAAGAATGACCTTCTCAGATCTGTGGAGGGACCTCAAAATCCTGATGTTGTCCTTTTTAATTGGAGCCTTCTCATTTATATTTTATTAAAATAATAAAGAGAACAAAATTAGTCAGATATATTGTCGAATAAGATGTTGGTTTCGTGATGGCTTTTGTGATACTATGAATGTTGAGGAATCTAGGCACGTGTCTGGAAGTTTGGAAACCATCTCATCTCAACTATGCATTATATGTAGGAGTTTCTAAGACAATAGGATAATGTTGCTGTATTGATAAAATTGAAACTGTCATTAATTCAGAAGAGTATAATCAGATAATTAATGGACTTATTCTTTATTTGGACTTTTCGAATTTTGTTATTACCCTTTTTATGAGAATGATTAAGAAAAGGAGTGTTAACGAACCGAGCCAAATCGAATACTATGTTTTCGGATTCGGATTTGTTTAGTTAAATAAACTCTTTGGCTCGATTCGTTGCTGTAACGAATTTTAAAATTTGTTCGAATTCAGCTCGAAAACACTATAACTCTTTTAAACGAACCAAACAGTTCGAGAATGTTTGGCTTGTTTAGTAAACGAACCTAATTAGATGTTCGAACTCAACTCGTTTAAATAAAATTAACGAATGAAACTCAAATCAAATACAAATCGAACTCGAACTATTTTGAACTGTTCGGTTTATTTAACACCCTTAATTAAGACCAGAAAGACGAAAGAAAGACTCGATCATCACATAGACTACTAAGGAAGTCTATGAGAAACCATCTTTTATGGTGTTTCATTTTATGCCACATTAACCAACGCAAAGATATAGTACCGTTTAAAATGTAATTACATATTTCACTGATTGTGTGATCGCTAAGACAATATTACATTTATTTTATTACTTTAAGGTATTCTGATTAAGGAGCAACTTTAATAATTAAGAGAAAGTCAATAACACATTATGCAACACGCAGTCTACTTGGAGTTGGCATACAAGTTAAACAACTAAAATATTATAACCCTTTCACCTCAGGTGGTCAAACGCAGTTTAAAAAACAATATTTAAAATCAAAGTGTTCGATCCAATTTCTTTGGGATTTAATACTAAATGATATTATAACTACTTTAATAAAATGATATGTTAAAATACTTTAACAATTTAGTCTTAAATGATGGTTTTAGAGTACTGCGTTTGACCAAAGGTGACAATGTTTTTAGACGGAGGGAGCAGTTTTTGGCGAAGTTGATTACCATCAACGTATGGAGGAAGCATCATCGAAGGTTTATGCATTCCAGTTGAGATGACTTTTAATTCAGGATTAGGTGACATCTATTCCTTTGACGAAGGCCAACTAGACTGAGACGTAGCATCATAATCCCTTTTTTCTTAGAGGCAATTCAGCAAACATCTAACAGGCATGGCATGAAGCTGCCAAACGTCTACCTAATTGTAACTACCATTAGTTAATCTACCGTGACATCCACTCTTTTAGCTCTTTGACACGGAAAAAAATGATGGTGGAATGGGCAGCAAAAACATTTATAATGACATCCACTTAGACTTAAAAGGTCATATCCTGATCTCGAAGCTTGTATCGGTCAAGTCTCAAAGAGTTTCATGAAAAATGTAAATCAGGTCAATCAGTGTCCTCTTAAGTGATAGGTCCAAGACGTTGTGTCCACTAAGTGTATAAACTCAAACATGTTCCGGTATAAGGAACTGACGCGAGGGCCTAATCACACACGTTGCACGTATTAAGATTCGAACAAGCAATCTTGGACGCAATCTATCACTTCAGTATCTGCTGAGCTACGCCCTGGAAGTATTTATATTGACATTCCCATCCTTATTAATGTTCAACATAGGATTCCAAGACAGTTGAGAAGGCATTTTCAGAGTTAGTTGAATCCTTCCATTGTCAACGGCAAAGCGGGTAACATTATCATCACACCTTCATATTGACGGTGCACCCATTCTTCTTACGCAACCCCTGATTGCTATTTGTTATTATTAAATCTTCGTCAACAAACTTTTCTAATGCCTTACAGCGTGACATCTTTTTTAATCACAATAAGGAATAACTTATACATATTTATAGAACCGATCTCATATTTTAAGCACATCCATCTCTATTAATGTGTCAACCTATTTATTCGTAACTATAAAATGTCATTTTACATGAGACTGAGAAATTAACCACTAATGTAGATAAAACATTTTAACCGATTGTATCTTTTACTTAAAAAGAGAGTTCAACGAGACATGCATAATCTAAAATATGACATTTTTTATTTGTGAACAGGTTCGAATAGTAAAAGTAGCTTCTTTCACAAAAGTGTATGGTAAAACTGCGTACATCAGATCGTGAAATGATCCGGCTCCTTTCTAGACTCTGCAGAAACGTGGGAACCTAGTACACCAAGAACATCCTACTTAAGCAAAATTTTCAACAACAAGAAAAAGGAAGAGGTCTACAAAATCCATTTGTAGGTTGCATTTTCACACCTTTATGTTACAATTTAGAGAAAAAGTTTAAAACAATAATGTTGAAAATGCAAAAGACGACGCTGGTAATAGCCCTTCTGGTTTGGATAGGATCCCTTCACCCATTTTCCCTCACCACACGCGTTATCGCACGACACGTGGCAGCAAAGGAGGGTGATGAGGCTAGATGAGAGTCACTCGCATCTAGCCTCACCACTCCACCCTGATGTCACATGTCGCGTGGTCATGAATGGGATAAGGGGATTGAGGGGGAAGGAGATCTCATCTCATTCTTGTTGTAGTATGAAATTTTTTTCCTCTAGTTTCAAGATCAAATCGAATTTCACCTTTTGTTCCAATATTTTTTTTCCCTCGAAAATCATGAAGGGATTTCAACTCGAATCTCTATGAGCATAGAAATATTATTCAACCACTAAATTTAAAGGCATTTCGTGCTTGTTTTAGTATGAATTAGTTACAGAATATGTTTTTTTTTTGCAACTGTGCCTAAAATAAAAAGAATGCAAAAAAAGTATGCCAAGAAAAAACAACCGATAAACTATACTTCGGGTATTTGTGTGCCTTTAGCTGCCAAATGGTCCCAAAATTAGCAGCACAATTTTAAACAAAATGAGATCTAACAATAAGAACTTTCACGCACTTGCATGCCAAGAATAATTATATATGTGCCTCTCATGTCCACGCCTAATGATTATGTTTCCCATTTCCAAAAGTCTGGCAATCATCTCCTCAATTTCTTTGGGCTCCTCCTTAAATTGGTTTCAGAGAGCATAATTGATCATTGTCGTTTTATTCCCCATAGCTTTCCAGCAACCATTTATGAAGTATATTTATGAAGACGAACAACGGGAGTGAAAGAAAGACTTTTGGTTACATTTCCATCTGAGCTTGTCTCCATCTTATGATGCTTTAATAGGAGAAAAGAAAATGTAAAGCAGTAACCCGGATAATGGAAAATCTAATCTCTACCTATCCTGACGTGAATCTGTTATAATAGTTTGTAAAGGCAATGGAACGAAGAATGAATGTTTGAGATCAAAGATGAAGGTGAAATGGTGTTGGAATAAGCAAGAATAGCTTGACTCATGACTTCGATCGATCCATGTATCAAATGAATAGATCTATGTGGCTTGAAAATGAAGTTGAGTATTCTGCCGGACATAGATCGATGACATCGATCGATCGATGTCACATACATCGATCGATCGATGTGTCCTGGATGAGATCGATGTATGAACTGAGGACATCGATCGATGACATCGATCGATCGATGTCACATACATCGATCGATCGATGTCCAGAGTGCAGGGTTCGATGTTGAACTCCTGACAGACGTGTTATTTCATGAAAATTCACGTCTTTTGCACCAGAAGACATGTCCAATCGCCATGCAACCTCCTCCAACGACTTCCTGGAGTTTGAGAGCCTATAAATAGACTATTATAACCCATTAGAAGTCTCATCTTGCAACAAATAGAATCAAGCATTCCATATTCTTCTTCTTGCTCAAGAACACTCTTGTTTTCAGAAAGTTCATTGTTTCTCAATCCTATTTGCTGAGGATTAGAGATTGGCTGTTGTATCCTAGGAGGAAGTTTTCCTATAACCCTGCAGCATCTAGTGGGGGCAAATATTCTTTACGGAAAGTGTGTTTTGCACGCCTCAAACCAAGTTACATTCTACTTGCTCTCTTATTGCTGTCTTGTTTCCCTATTTTCTTAACAGAATCCACTATGCTTCTGCATTTGTATAAGATATGGGAAGGGGATGAACCGCTTTACTATCTGATTTACGCAGCTTTGTCTTACATTTTGTGTAAGAAGTTGTTTCCACATCTCGAACTTGTGACTTCAAAGTCACACAGCAACAACTTCAAAGTCAAACTATCTCGTTGTTAAAAAAGAAAAAAAACACACAGTAAACCTCTAGTGTATCTCACACACTACATGTGTACTTTTGTTTATTTTTTATTTTTTAAAAAAACAACATACATTTATTTTATTTTTTTAAAGTATAGGAGATGTTATCTCATGAGAAGATCTCGTCTGACCAAAAAGAATAGTATTTCATAATTCACCCGCATATTTATTTTCTATGTTAATTAAGAATCAATATACTAACGACACACTCCGTATTGACGTGATATTACAAACCAATAATATAATCACATGTCATTTATAAATTAATTGGCATCAGGAAATCTACTTTGAAATGCATGTTAATAACTTGTTAGGTCATTTACTCAAAAAGTAAGAAAATATATTGTTACGCCCAAAGACGTCATTATTTTTCTAGTATTGAATGTCTTATCATATGTCCAATCATATCACCTTCGATATTATTTTTTGATAAAAAAAATAAAAAGCATTTGATATGTAACAATTGTACTAGGTAGCATTCTCATTTATCACAGCCTCCCATCAACAAAAACAACATTGCCCCAGACGTAGAGGCTCTCGTCTATAGTAGGGTATGAGGGTCAGATGTATGCCACTATATTTATGTCTTAAAAATATACAGATGTTGTTTACCGATGACCTATAATGAGCGTCAAGTTGTGTTGATCAAATGCTACTCCACAATATAAGAAGACGCAGACAATTTAGTGAGTCATTTTGCTTTCCACAATATAAGAAGACGCAGACAATTTAATGAGTCATTTTGCTTCATTCTATTATATTCTAAAGTCAAATAAGAGTGTGTGCGAGAAAGAAATATACAACCTCCCATATATATATATATATATATATAAAAGAGAGAATATACGCGAGAGTGAAAACAGAGTACTTTGTATTTCCAGACTAACAATCTTCAAAAATCACAGAATTGAACAAGAAAAAAAAGTTGTCAGTAGGTAATCATTCCGCCACCAAAAACAAAAAGACGTTCATTCTTCATTTTCACATCTGGAGTACGTATCAGAAACATTTCCTGTGCACAATCGAAGGCCCAGCTTCATCGTACTCTTGCTTTGCAATCCACATCTGCATTTCAATAAGAACAACCCTTATCAGCAGTTATTCCAAAACTTCCCCTTCATAATTCATGATGTCATACGTAAATGAAGTTGGTCGTCAAAAATACTGCAGTTGACTTTTCAACATAGTGTAAACGAGATGTCATACATAAATAAACTCACCTGCTGGAAAGTACTTAGAGAAGCCAAGATGGAGCCACCAATCCACACACTATACTTTCTCTCAGGAGGAGCTACTACCTTAATCTTCATGCTACTTGGTGCCAATGCAGTAATTTCTTTGCTCATCCGATCAGCGATACCAGTAAACATAGTTGTTCCTCCACTTAGTACTATGTTCCCATAAAGATCCTTCCTGATGTCCACGTCGCACTTCATAATCGAATTATAAGTAGTTTCATGAATGCCTGAAGCTTCCATTCCAATCATTGATGGCTGGAACAACACTTCAGGGCACCTAAAACGCTCGTTTCCAATTGTGATCACCTGTCCATCTGGCAATTCATAGTTTTTCTCCACTGAAGAACTTGTCTTGGAAGTTTCTAACTCCTGCTCGAAATCAAGAGCAATGTATGCCAGCTTTTCCTTCATGTCCCTCACGATTTCACGTTCAGCTGAGGTTGTGAATGAATACCCACGCTCCGTCAGGATTTTCACCAAGTGTTCTGTGAGATCACGACCAGCTAAGTCTAGACGTAGAATTGCATGTGGTAAAGCGTAGCCTTCGTATATTGGCACAGTGTGGCTCACTCCATCCCCAGAATCCAATACAATTCCTACATACAAAATTTTGGTAGTGTTACTATGCAAACATACATTATTTTGTTTAGGGAGGGTAAGCTAGGGACGTTCTTCAATTCGGGGACGTTGGATTTGTATGTTTTAGAATCAATGACACAATCTTTCTTGACTTTGATGTATGATGGAATAAAGCAAAATGACTCACTATTGGCTGTGTTTCTTATATTGTGAAATAGCATTTGATCGACATAGCTTGACGTAATTTTTATTATGGGTCATCGAGAAACTACCTCTATATGTGTTCAACACATAGATATGGCTGCGTACATCCGACCCCCTTATACCTACCATAGGCGGGAGTCTTTAAGGCAATGAGGTAATGTTGTTGTTGTAATTATTTTTTTCTTTATGTTTTGGTTGTTTATTTTGTATGGTTCGTCATTATTATCTACATTTGTGTTCATATGCATAAAACAAGTAAAACTTATAAATCCAAGTTTAACTGAACGGGATTCAATTAATCGGATGAGGAAAAAAACGACGCACTTAGGGAGGTGTGTCTGAAAGAACTGTGGATAATATGCCAACATTGTTACCGTTAAAAATGTTTATTAGTTTAAGGGATTTTGTGCAAAAGAAACGTGCATGATGTGTAACACATTTTGATAAAGATATAGAAAAGGGTGTTTCTGATGCATTAGGCTCCCACGTTTGTGCATGGTCCGAGGAGGGGCTGGACCGATCTAATGTATGCAGCTTTACCCTACACTTTGGGCAAAAGAAGTTGTTTCTACAGCTCGAACCCGTGATCTCAATGTCACTAAACAACAACATTATAAGTTGCTCCAAGGCCCGCCCTATTTTTTATAAAGATATACAAATGGGATTCATTTAGGGTGAAAGTAATATGGGGGACTAGAGATATTTACCAGTGGTGCGACCGCTAGCATAGAGAGATAAAACTGCTTGAATGGCAACATACATGGCTGGGGCGTTAAATGTCTCAAAAATAATTTGTGTCATCTTCTCTCTATTAGCCTTTGGATTTAGAGGTGCCTCAGTGAGTAGGATTGGATGCTCCTCAGGGGCAACACGAAGTTCATTATAAAAAGTGTGATGCCAGATTTTCTCCATGTCATCCCAATTGCTTACAATTCCATGCTCAATTGGATACTTGAGTGTTAGGATACCACGTTTTGATTGAGCCTCATCTCCAACATATGCATCTTTTTGTCCCATCCCCACCATCACCCCGGTGTGGCGCGGCCGCCCCACGATGCTAGGGAAGACAGCCCTTGGTGCATCATCTCCCGCAAATCCTGCCTGATCGTTAGAATCACATCAACAGAAAAATTTAGATGCTTCTAATGGTACAACAATAACATTACCCCATTGCCTTAGAGTCTCCCTCCTTTGGCAGAATATAGAGGGGTCGGATGTACACAACCATACCCATTTGTTAGAAACCCACAGAAATTGTTTCCCGATGACCCATAATGAAAATTGCGTGAAGCTGTATAGATCAACTGGTACAACCACATGTTAACGTGTGTGTATACCTCGTTTGTTATTCTTAGACCCTTTTATATTTCCAATGGAGTCAAGGATACACTATTTATTGATTTTGGAATATGATGGAATAAAGGATACCTCATTTGCTTGAAATAGCAGTTGATGACACAGATTATGTGTCATCTGGAAACAATATCTATGTGTTTCTAACATATTGGTATGGTTGCGTACATCCGACCCTCCATACTCCGCCATAGGCGAGAGCCTCTAAGGCAATGAGTAGTGCTGACGTTGTTATTCTTAGACCATCATAAAATGACTGCCTATGATAGTATGAATTATGGAAGCTCATCAAAAGACTTTTACAATTTTGAAACCTAGTAAAACGGCGTGGGAAACTTTTGTGCACTAAAACATGGTACGTTCTAGTTATCGAACGAGAAAACTGAAAAGGTAGGAAATGATACCTTGACCATTCCAGTTCCATTGTCACAAACCAGTGGCTGAATATCCTCTGCTTCTGCCATATTAATTTTTTTCAAAAGACAAGTGAAAGAAAAACGAGGAAGAAAATGTAATTAAAATAGAGATAACGCATGAAGAGGAGTGTAGTTATAAATGCAATTAGGCATTGACGATCCGCAGTTTTTGGTCTGAAGAACTACAAATTTGGTTGGTTGTCCGCTAATTCCTTGGAGTTGATATGTTGACTGTATGGCGAGGTTCCTAAAATACCGGCTTCCGTGTTTTGTCCGAATTGATGACAAAGGAATTAGCCAAAAGAATGCTTTTTGGTTTGACCATAATTACACTTCATCAACCTCAAAAACTTGAAAGATGAAAATCTTGTCGCATAAGTTCATTTTTTCACAATAAATTCTCTACTCATTTTTTTGCATTTAATTTATGGGCTATTTATTTCTTTCTTTCCTTCCTTTTCTTG